>OU964970.1:7105442-7187942 GCA_918808275.2 Dolichovespula sylvestris | reverse complement strand
CAACGAGTTCCTTTTTAATAGGCTGGAAAACGTTGCAACGTTTAATGACCGGTGTCATGCGTGTCACACTGCCCCAGCTCTCAAAGACATTTCTGTCTCTTATATTTTAACTAGTACGTAACCAGTAAAACCGACTAGACCCACATTTGAAATAATTTGATCGACCTATTTGTAAGAAAAGGAAGGACCACGTATTATCTTAGATCTAAGAATAGATGAAATAGTATTTGCTGATGAAATAAATTCGACGATTACAATTCGTAGTATTTTAGCCTTCACTATTGGAGCCCATGAAAATGATCTTAATTATATACACGCTTGTATATACTTTTATGATTATCTTATAGATTATTACAACGTCTTCTATAAACCGATGCAATAGAATATAAACGATAAATTAAATTCTTTCGCATTTTTTTTTTTTTTTACTTGTATCAATTTCATAATAATTATGAAAGAAAAAGAAGTATATATATATATTATGAATAATAATACAGTATAACAATATTATAATAATTATATAATGATGAATATAATTATGAATTAATGGTATAAATTTGGAAATGAGTGTAAATAAGAAAAAAAAATCGGTATCAGCTATACATATGTAAATACATCGATAGAAGTGTCAAAGAAACGCCTTGTAGCAGGCAATGTTAAATCACTGACGTGTTAGCGTTAGCCTGACAAAGGGTCACTTGATATTCTCAATGGCAACACTTCAAGGTGGACAGTTGACAGATAAGTGACAACTGTGGGAGTGGCACCACCATGCTGACAGCAATATTAAAGCAATAAAAAATGTAGACACGAACTGTCCAACCTGACGTGGGAATTTTCTTTGATAATATCCGACGTACTAGGATAAAGAATTATATATATATATATATATATATATATATATATATATATATATATACCTCCCCGACGGTTACTCGATTAAATAGTTACGGTATAAACGGCTCTTACGCCATTCCTATAATTTTTTTTCAATCCTTTACATCCACGCACATGTACGATAATGCATATATATATATATATATATATATATATATATATATATATATATATACAATCTAGTGTCATTAAAAAATCTATACCGTTCGTTTTTCTTTATTTGAATATTTACATTGGAAACAAAAATATTTGTTGTTTCACTTTACTCACATTGTTAAACTGGTCTCATGATCTCATTAATAATAATAATAATAACAATATAATGATGATGATGATGATGATGATAATTTCTAATATCAATTTTTCTTAAAGAAACATTGCATGCATCTTACCTATATGATTATTGACTTTAATATAATCGGTCGAAACACTTGGAGGCTCGCACGTATATTCAAGTATGAACATTCTTCTCTTCTAAACTTAACCCCGTGGATCGAACAGCGATCAATGGAGACTACTGTAATAAAAAAAAAGAAAGAAAAAATAAAGAAAAACAGAAACGAAAGGAAGGAACGAATGAAAAAGAACAACAGTATAATGTCAGTTAAATGATCGAATAACAGTAAATAACGATGTATTAAATTCAACTATGTAAAAAGAATCCGTGAGAGAGTAAACCGACGATATATATCCACGAGAGTATGCGGATTCGGTAGGAAAAGGTTTTAAAAAGAATTGCGAGAAAGTAAAGAGTGCACGCGACCAAGATGGCGGACAGCTGTGTATATAAGATATACCGGTTACGGGGACGACCACAGGAAATACAGGCATGGAAGCCGTAGGAGGACGGGGATAATTACGTTGGGCAATGCACGAGGCTCCTCCCCTTATTCAAACCTAAAGCCTGTAACTGCAAGTGCCAAGCTACACACTTTGCGGTGCGCACAAATGACACGTTCGAGGACTGGCAATGCGCACACATCGCCGATAGGGAAGCCCTCCTTCCTTCATTCTATGCGACAAATACGAGACGTGCTCGTGCAAATAGACGGAAAGAACGATAGTAACCACCGAGAACGAGAAAGAGAGAAGGAAGGAAATAGAAAGAGAGAGAGAGAAAGAGTCCCTGGAAATCTGACTCACTCACTCATTCACTCACCCTGCCAACCCTTATCCATATACCTATCGGTAGAATTGCTTATGATATACATATAAACTTATCCGAGAATATGCAATTACACTTGAAACAGTATATTAAGTGCAATGATAAAAGTACAATGATTGAATCGAAAACTTTCGACGAGATAATATCGCACCTACGTCTATCGATATGTGTGTGTGTGTGTCTATATACATATATATATATATATATATATATATATATATATATATATATATATATCTGTTCGAATAAAAAAATGAATATAAGTTTACTGGAGATATTAACTTGTATTCTGAATTTTTCGTAGAAACTTATCTACCTAACCTACCGTATTTTATCGTCGTTAATTTATGCGTAAATGAGATTAACCTGGTCGCGTATTATAATAGAAATGTTCGCGATGTTAAATATACGAACGAACGTAATAAATATCTCGAAATAATGAAATATTTTTTTTTTATATTCATTCGATATTTTTAATGCGCTATGCATTTTCAGAAGAATAAACGTTCCGCGTTCTGTCTACGTCATCTTTCTCAAAATCTGTTTTTAGTCTAAAATATGCACCTTCAAGAACACAATTGTAAATGTTGCGAGTGTTAATATGTTTAACTGTTTTGTAAAACGATATGTACCTCAATAATTGATAATTAGACAGAAATCCTGGAATTCGATAAATAACGAAATATATTTATTGCCTATAAGAAAAAGATTTCGCGCGTTTGAACGGTGTTATTAACGATTTTAAATTGTTCTCGAGATCAACTAGTGTCGTATGGAGAAAAGATGAAGTCGAAATTGAATCCTCCAATCCTGACGTAATACGGATAGAATTGTAGTTGCTGATTGGTCAAAAGAATGTATCGTTTCCAAGACCAATCAAATTACAGGTTGACACTTTTGCTTAGATATCGATCAATGTTCATTGGCCGAATGGTAGAAGACATTCGATTGTTTGATATATCGTGTGCATATATATATATATGTTGTGTCGGGTTACATTTATATACACGTGCGTGCGATATCTTTCGTAGTTCATCAAATATTATCTTATTTAATATTAACTTTTATTTATCAAATTAGCAATATGTTTAGGTTATTACGTGATGTTTGAAGACACCTTTTGTTAAAATTATTTACAAGTGTTTAATTTTAATAAATTGTCACAAAATTATATTTAAATAAACAGTAGTCATTGATATTACAAATATGGATGTGAAATTAAGCGATGGATATTTTGATTTGTGCATAAATGCAACGAAAGATAATACGTCGGATTTGCGTTGTATTTTATTAAGGTTATGTCAAAGTAAGTTTCCAAATTTCTCAAGTTATCATCGTTTAGGTTATTTTTTACTCATAACCTCTATTATAATACAAAAATTATTATCATTGATATAAATGAATTTACAATCTCAACGATGTAATATGTGCTAGTGGGATTTAGGACAGTGGCAATTAACCAAACCATTGACGATAGTATTTTTGATAAGAAGATAAAAAAGAAGAAATCTGAGAACAACGAAGGTTCAAATACAGTTCCTAATCCGCTTGATATTGATGATATAGTAAAAGAATTTGAAGGCAAACTTCGCATTTTTAATAGGCTTACATTTATTAATTCTGATCCCTTAAAAACTCATACATTGGTAAATATATTAAGTTTTATAAAATAATATATACGTATTGTTAATAAAAAATAAGCAGGTCATTTCATATTAGTTCATTTTCAGAACCATTGCAATACTTTAAAAAAGTTTCATTTATATTCTGTGATACCAAAGACAAAAGCAGCATTTCAGGTAATCACATTTAATTATATCTATCGTTCTATATTCTAACTAATTCAAGTAATTTGTAGTTTGCATGTTCCCAACTTAATACAGATATCATTACTATAAATGCATCCAGTCCTGTATTTAAAATGAATAGAAAACTTTATTTGCAAGCTGTAGAAAGAGATGTACATTTTGAAATACAATATACAGAAATATTAAATCCAGAACAACGAAAAGCTGCTATTAATAATGCTCATTTATTTTATGTATATGGAAAAAGCAGGGTAGGTTATAAACACATATATATATATATATATATATATATTCTTTTTTTTTTTTTTCTTTTTTCTTTATGTCAAAATCAATTAATAATTTTATTAATTCTTTTTTTAGAATGTAATAATATCAAGCGGGGCAAGTAACGTTGCAGGAATCAGAAATCCTTATGATATCATAAACTTGTATCCTTTGAAATAACTTAATTAAAAACTCAAACATTTTATTTAATATTCTTTATGTTACAAATATTGTTCCTGATCTTTATAAAAATGTTATACAATCAAAACAGGGGAGCTATATTAGGATTAAACGAAGTTAAATCTAAAGCAGCTATTCTGTACCAATGCAAACACCTACTTTTGAGAGCAGGCAAGAGAACTTTCATATAAAATGCAATATACTAAAATAATTTATTTAACTTAAATATAATTATAATGCAATATTCAATTTTCTCATTAAACTTTATTGTATGAAAACTTTTCAGAAAGACGACGTTACGGTAAAGTTTTTGCGATAAGGGTAGGAAAAATGTTGGATGAAGACGATGATAATGAATCAAATGCAAAAAAGCCAAAGTTATGAATAATGTAAATATCAATGAATGTTTTATTTTTAATATTTCTAATATTTCATTTAGAAAATAAAACCTATTTATTTTTATTTTTTCATATCTGTTTTTTTAATTATTATCGGTACTCCGTGCTTTTTAATAAAATATTAACCAATGCTATTGCATTAAAAATGATTTTAAATGATCTATCTTTACTGGAAATAATTTAAAGATACAGATATCAATGTTTTATCATCTTTTGTATTTTATCATTAGAGATGTATGAAATAAAACAAATTGATATTATTATTATTATTACACCAGTAATAGTAGTAGTAATAATAATAATATAAACCGAGGTAGTCATGCGGGGAATTTACAAAAAATAATGCCACTTAGAGATTCTATTATCACATGAAGATAACGTGAAAACGAACTCGCATTTTTTGATTTTATCAATATATATATATATATATATATTTTTTTTTTGTTATATTCATTATAATTTTTTTCGAACAAGATATTCGACAAAATGTTGTTTTCTGTCGCAGATTTATACACTAACTATTGTATGTGTCGATTGCATTCATTATTCCTTATACGTATATATCGTTAAAAAAAGAAAAAAGAAGGGGAAAAAAATGCGCGCCGGCATTCCTATCGTATATAACAGATAACAGATTACTGTACTGCGAAACGCGTGTCATTATTAAAAAAAAAAAGTATAAAAACACAGGAGATGAAAACATGCGAATTTAGCATAATAAACTAATAGTGACTAATAGTCTATTACGAATTAATCCTATTGTTACTCATGTATTTGTTACCCGTGAAGGAATATAACCTGTATAAATGCTTATTTAAAGACCAACGGGCGCATGGTGGCGACAGTAATCTCCTTGTTGCGCCCGTGGTCATATATTTTATCTGTATTTGTCACTGAAGTTGCACGCACTTCGAAACGAAAGGTTATTCTGATTGAGAGATCGTTCTGTATGGTTATATATCGTAGATTGACTTTGATCGGACATAATACAGTGATCATCACGTAGTTTTAAAAAATAAAAAAGAAAAGAGGTTGACCTTGACTGAGGAAACATGGTTTTAGATGATTATAAAGATATTGTTGGTACATGCGCCGCAATTACAACAATAGGACATATGCTATCAGGAACGTGAGTTAATAATGTAATAGTATTTAAAAAAATACATAAATAAAAAGAAAGAAAGAAAACGTAATACACGCAATTAATATTAATTGAAGCCGACAGTTCTAACGAACACGTGACAATTACACGTTAATAATTATAAATATTGTATTAAATGTAAGAATAATTCAATTATTAAATATGTGATTGCAGTGTAATATGCAAGGATATTCACAAAAAGAAATCCTCAGAGAGCTTCGATCCTATGCCCTTTTTGGGCGGTGTAGGAATGTGAGTGTGCTCATTTTAATAATAAATGTTAAAAATTTTAAGTTTTATGCTTATTATAATTAAATTATATTTCAAACAGAGTTATATGCGTACGCTTTTATTCTTAATATTGAAAATTTTGCTTTTAATATTAATATACTGTCGATGAGAATTTTTTGTGATAACATTTATATTTTTAAATTTTTTAACTTCTTTTTTTACAAGTCTTTTCCTTCAATTATATCCTCACATTTTGTTTTACGATATTCTGACAAAGTTATTTAAAATAATATATAAAAATTAAGATTCTTTGTAGGTCTATATTAATGCTTCGCTATGCCTGGATGCTTGGTGACCCTACTATGATTAAAGTTAATGTTTTTGGATTAATAGCAAATATTGTATATATGACTGTGTATTGCTATTATTCTCCAAACATGGTATGATTCTATGTTTTATTAATATAGATAGTCTTTCATGCTTTTTTATATTCATATATTAACAGTATTATTACTCTTAATTTAATGTATAATTTAAGAGATCTTCTGTTTGTTCAAATGATTATTTGAAATGATAAGAAAAATTTATTGCAAGCTTTTTTTTCATGCATCACATTTAAATATAATTTCAATATGATCCATAAAGTAGAAAAATAACGTATTTAACAATATATTATATATACATATATATATATATATATATATATATATATATATATATATATATAAATGTATGTATGTATATATATATGCCAATATATACATATAATTGGGAAATCTTTGCATAGATTGACATTTCTTTATAGACCGTAATATGAGATGGATTGCAATTGTCCTGATATAGTAAAGCAATTATATAACCATGCAATCATTTCTCAATCAATGAATAGCTTATCCGGATATGTTTCGTTATATCTTATACTAGCTAGTTCGACATTTGTTTATTTATCTTATTGTATCATGTATTAATATTAATATTATTATAATATTTTGAATTTGTTTGGACGCTGCTTTCATTTAAAAAAAATGGAAAATGTTTCTACAAAACTTAGTTGGAAAATTTCCGATAGATATCATTTTATACGCCATCGTGTAACGTTCATCATATTGTTAGAATTATATAAAATCTGTTTATGTAATGACGCCTTTCAGATAAGCAAAATAATATGAGAATTTTTCTCTTCTGTGATAATTTTTATAGAAAAATACGCTTGCTTTAATAAGTAAAGCAGTGATTTTTATAGCAGTATTTCTCGCGTATACTCAAGTGGAACATCCTGACAAAGTTGAATATAGATATGGTGTAATCACAACCGTGTTACTTCTATTTTTAATAGCATCTCCTCTTATACATCTTGTAAGTATAATCTAGAATGAATATATGATTGTTTATAATATATCAAATATGTTAATATTCTTGTTTATTTGTATATATAGAGAAAAATTATAGAGACCAAAGATACATCAATTCTTCCATTTCCACTTATTGTTATGGGTACGGCAGTATCATTTCAATGGTTGTTGTACGGACTTATTATAAATAATGTTTTTGTGATTGTAAGTATATTCATAACTTTATAAAGGGATAATTCATTTTCTTTGATACTTAAAGAATACAAATATGTAAACCAAATAATGTTAAAGTTTCAGAACTCAGTTGGTTTTGTTCTGTCAGTGGCTCAGTTGTCATTGTTTTTTATCTTCCCTTCAAAGTCTTCAAAAACTTCAGAGCCAACTCTAGAGAAGAAAAAAGATTGATAGCATTATCACTATAGTTTTAAAAATAACATAACACGTGTGTTACGTTATGTACAAATATAGAAATACTAATGTTTAAATGTAACAATTCAAACGTATGAGGAAAAAAATTACAATAAATTATCATATACGAAATCGTTTATGTGTAAAAATTATATTTGGTATTTTGAAGACCAAAAAATGTTGATGCGCGTCTTCACAGGCGTTGCAAGCGTCACGATGTTGTTGACATGTACTTATTAATTGTTCTAACCATCTTGTCGGATAGTAATTGATCATAAAATAACTCTCAAAGTGCAGGTATAAAACTCCCTGACAAAGCGCAACCAGGAACGACGTTACAGAAATAGTAGTTTTTAAGAATGTTATATTATTTATAACAAAAAACAAACAAATTATGACATACATCGATTGAAAAGATACTGTATCATATTTAAAATTTTATATCGATTAATAGAATTGATAAAACTAAAAAATATATAAAAATATAAAACTAAAAAAAATTTTATAAAATCATCTAAAAACTTTTTATTATAAAATGTATATAATTCTTTGACCAACATTAACGTCCACACGTGCGATACATGTATATATTTTTATTAGATATATTCGGATATATTTTTATTACTTTTCTCAATATTTCTTTTTGAAGTTGTGCGATATAAAATAATCTCTAAGGTATCTCCAACATCAATAAACTATCTGTCTTTCCTGTTAATTTTTCTCCAACGCAATTTATTAATTTTATTTATACAACAATTTTAAAACAGAACTGAGAAAATATTAGGAAAATTCAAGCATCTACTCTATAAAAATAAGTCACTAAATAAGTATCTCAATATTTTATTATCTTAAAAAATACATATTATTTTAATGGAATAAATCTTGAAGAATGAGTGGCACCAATACCGGGCCTTCCATGTTTTACCGGTTTGTAAGTAACAGAGAATTCTCCAAGATAATGACCGATCATTTCTGGTTTGATTTCCACTTGATTGAAAGTTTTTCCATTGTAAACACCTACAATGGAACCTACCATTTCTGGAACAATAATCATGTTGCGCAAGTGTGTCTTTACAATTTCAGGCTTTTCATTAGGAGGAGTCTCCTTCTTTGCTTTGCGCAATTTCTTGACAAGCGCCATAGATTTACGTTTCAAACCATGAGAAAAACGTCTACGAGCACGTGCATGCATCAAATCCATAAGTTGTTCACTAAAACAATAATAGGATATCTAAACAACTATAATTTCATGATGAACAATGTTATGATAAATATGAAAGGAAATAACGTTGGATCATAATACAAATACGTCATAAGACAATGAAAACTTACTTTGGCATATCCAGGAGTTGATCAAGATCAACTCCTCGGAAGGTAAACTTCCTGAAGGTCCTCTTTTTCTTCTGGGTTTCATCTGCCTAAAATACGTAGAAATTTATTTACAACAATTGGTTATGTACTATCAACCCATGTCATCATACGTCAATATTTCTTTCACAACATATATCATGATAAAAGCATTTATAAAAAGAACTATAATATGATTTTATATTAACGATAACGTAGATGTTAATAGATTTTTGCACGTAAACACTTACTTCCGCCATGATTGTTCTTACGAAAAGTATCTCAAAAAGAACGTTTCCTTTACTCTTTCCCGGAGGACTGTTAAAACCATATACAATATAAGATGATAGATGTAAGTAAAGCGGAAAATATTGTTTAGTTTTTTATTCAAATATTCACGTAGATGGCGACGTCGTAGAATCGGTGTTTGGACTTATATTCACACAACTGGATTGGTAAGTTGTAATCATGTCCTCCCTCCATTTCGTTGTTGGACAAAACGATGAGTTTTCATGAAAATGAAGAAGAGAGTATTCGATTTGATTCTCTTTATATATAGTAAAGGAAATGAATTTCCTTTTAAAAAATAATCCTTTTTAATTCTAGTCGTTTCTAGTTGTGTTAAAAGAGTCTTTTTTATTCCTTGTTGATCTATTAGTTAATTTAATAAAAAGAAAATATCTTCGTTAATACCACCAACAAATGCATTTATCTGTTAGTTATTACATGACCACCATAAACATGACGACCAATAGAGACCAAGATTTTTTCAATGACCTTTGGCATTCAAAAGGTTAAAATCCTTATATGTCATGTTATATGATCCCGTAATAATATTTCATGATATATTTCGGTTAAACGTTATTTTTTAAACTTGGAGTTTAATAATAACATAATATATTTATAATTATTTACAATTATCAGTCATATAGTATATTTTTATAGAAATAATAATATTGAAGAAACTATATGATAGTTGGTTTTTACATGTTAAATTAATTTTACATGTATATTTTTAAAATAAGTTCTTTGAAGATAATTTATTAATGATCATCTATGTATCCATAAAGCGGAGCTTCCATATATGCTCTACTAATATCCAAAGAGTTTCTACGAATGCGTCTTCCAATTGGCTCCAAATCATTGTAGCACATGGGAAAAACTTTTTCTATTGCTATTTTAGCTTCTTGTTCTGTTACGTTACGTACTGCCATTACAGATGCTTTTGCCATGTTCTTTACACAATCCTATGTAATTGATATTATCCCATTATTTTAAATTAATCATAATAAAATATATGCATTGTATGCGTATGTTATGTAATTATATAATTCATACTTGGTGAGCTTTCTTTATATGAAATGGAGAGGCTGCTCCTTGAATTAAGGCGCTCATAAAACTACAATGTACAAGATTGGCTGCTCTTATTTCTGTGCAAGCTAAATGATCGATGTTCTTAAAATCCAGTTTATTGCGACAGTAATCAAACATATGTATCATTTCGTGAGCTAATACACCTTGTACTTTTGTTTGACTGTTAGCAGTATTTTGACATACAACAATCTAAAATTATAATATATAATCACAAGATATCAACAGAACACACATCTACATTTACTTATATTTACTTATTTAAAACTAATTGTAATTTTAGAATTATAGAATGTTATGTTCAAATATGAATATATTTCTAATATTCCAATAATTCTAATATTTACCTGATTAAGTTGTGCATCATAGCCACCTTTTACAGACTGGTCACATATTTCACAAGAAATATGACGACGAATATCAATTTCACTATAGTTTCAAACAATTCATTACTTTTACTATCTAGATTAAATTTCACAGTGCTCATAAAAATAGATTCTGATATTGTGTCAAAATATAAGAATAATTATAGTAATTCAATATATATTGATATGATTACCTACCATCCAGAGCTTTTTAATGCTGCCATCATAAGTTGTACTAATTGACCTAAGTAAAAATAAAACATTATAACCAATAATACAGTAAATAACAAATAATACAGAAGCAAAAATTATAGCATAAGACATAAAGAACATACTATTTTTAATACATTTGTAAACGTTTCCTTCACATTTTAGTCTATTTAACTCTTTCTTTCCTTCGCCTATTAGTTTATTAAAAGATGTGGGTTTATATTTTCCCCTTCTTTCAGGGTATAAATCATAACCCCAATTCGGATCATCTGCCGAATTATTTATCGTAGAAGCATTTTTATCAAATTGCTTGTTTTCATTGTTATTATTATTTGTCTGATTTTCTTTCTTCTCATCCGCGTTATTACTTAATGGATTTTCTTTGGCTTTCTCGTTATTAAAATCCAAGATAGTCATGACTCTAAATAAATAAAGACAATCACATCAACGTATGTATGTAATAAAAATTGATACTTTTGGGTAACAATTATTACATCACAAATATACATAAAATCTTGAAAATTCTATTAGTTAGGTTAGCCGATCGAGTTACATCATCCGATTAAGTATATGCATTAAGTATATTATGTGTCATACATAATATACATAATCAAACATACCGTATTTCAATTTGATGAATGAAAAAGCAGAGTGTATGGATTTGCTTTTTTACTGAATATTATTAAGGAGATATTGAAAAATTGAAATAATAATAATTTAATGTATGCCGATAACAGTTAGAAGCATAACCAAGCATAACTACGGTAATAGAAATACGTTCGATTAAAAAAGTACCGATAATCGTTGTAAGTTGTTGCAACATTTTATCCTATTGTTAATAATAGATATTAATCTTATAATTATTTAATGTAAAAGAATATATATATATATATATTTCTATATACATATATATTTTTTCGTAAGAATGCTTTTATTAGTAAATGCTTACTCATGACTCATGTAAATTTTTTAATTTATGAAAAAGCGGATCCGGAAGAACTACATAGTTTATTTCAATTATGGCGATAATACAAAAATGTGATAGTTATTAAAATGTACGTCAGGATTTTAATAAATAAACTAAATATATACATTTGTGATCCTTTTCATCGATTGCCGTCTACTATTATAATAATTTATTGGACAATGAAATTTTGCGATATATTTCGATGCGACGTAAGATATACATATATTGTATATATTTTGCGATTTCCTAAACTCTATAACTATTGAAAATATGTAATATTAAAGAAAGATAATTAAAAATAAATAGGATAAAATTACGAGAGTCCTTGAAAGCCATAAAGATTAGTTTTATTTGACGTTTAACCACGTGGTTGTTGCTAAGCAACTCTATATATCCACAAAAGCCTTATCAAGATTTTAAGCAGAAATAGTTTGAACGCTTTCACAGTTCTCCGTATGATTTTAACAATATTTAACTATGGCAGACGATGTGAAGCCAGAAGTAATAAAAAAAACCCAAGATTTACTTGGAAAATATTTTAAAAAGCCTCCATTAACCGAGAAATTGTTGAGGAAACCGCCTTTTAGATTTCTTCACGATATTATATCAATTGTATGCGTTCTTAGAATCATTACGAAAGTTCATTTTTATGTTTATAATTTGTCTTTTTTCTCTCTCGTTATGTTTTCTTTGATCGTTGGAAAATATTATATGAATTATATCGATAATTTTATTTCAGATAATAAAGGAGACTGGTTTCTTAGAAGGTTTGTTCACAGAAAAAGAATTAAATTCAGACAATATAAAAGACAAGGAGTCAAAAGTAGTATATTTAACAAAACTTATAGATGTTGTTAGTAAGTATTAAGAAATAATATATTCTTTAAAACTCGTTAAAACCTATTCACATCGTGCAAACATATTTTTATTTTTATTTTTATACATAAAATTATATTTTAGAATTAATATCTGGAAATAATCTAACAGTAAGGGCAAGTAAAATAGTTTCCGGGCAAGAAGCAACTAAAACAAATGAACTTTTACAAGCTATTGGAAAAGCTCTTGATAAAAAAGTAAAGTATTTTTAAACCTATTTAAATATGACTTGATTTTATTGGATGATATTTTGTAGTAATATAAATATGTGTGTGTATATATATATATATATATATATATATATATATATATATATATGATTTAATTAGTTAAACAGTGCAGAGGCAATTGAACATTATAAGAAAAGTTTACAAAAGAAGTCAAAAGGAGGAACAAAATTAAAAACATCTAAAGATGATATTGCTAAAAAAACATCTAGGCAGGTATCGCAAACAAGAAAATCAACTGAAAAGGAAAAACATGCATCATCTGGATTACAAAAAAAATTTTCTAGCGTAGGAAAAGTTGAGTCAAAGACAAAAGAAGAAAGTAATCAAGAAGATAGTAACAATAAAAATAACGATATAATAGAACAAGAAATTCAAGAGAACAATGTTGGAAGGAGTAATGATGATGTAAATATACCATCAGCTAAGGTAATCTTTTTTTAAGCTAGCTGATATTTTTTACTATATTTAATGTTAAATTATAAATAAAATATTATTTTATATAGCCACCTGAAGATGAGCAATCTTCCGTAATACAAAAAATAAAACATTCTTCTGCTAACAAACAGAAACAGGATCATATATCTTCCATAGTTCCCACAGAAGTACAAACAGGCAAACTTCCAACAAATGCAAATGCAGACAAGAAATCAGATGAACACACTCAGAGAAAGGAGTCTGCAAGTAGAGCAAAACGACCATTATCAAAACAAGGGAGTGAGTCTAAAGAATCAATAAAAACAACAGAAATAACGTCTACAAGAAAAAAATCAATAGAGACTACGGATAAAGGAAAGTTACAAACAAAATATGAATCAACAAGCGAAAATATAAGCAATGATTTGCAACAAACAGAACATGAGAATTCAATTATTAATGCATCAAATTTACAGAAACATAAATTTAATAGCGAACAACAAGAACAAAATGTGACCAAATCAAGAACATTATTACGTCCACCTACTGTCAGACCAAGTAGTGCAAGACCAGCTGCTCCTAAAATGAAAGGAAAAATTGATCTGATTCTTAATGAAGAAATAAGGTAGAGTAAATATACAGATTAACCAAACATACTCAAATATTATATTATTAATAAACCAATATTTATATAGAAAATAATATATATTTTGATTTTAGTACACCTATGGGAAACATTAGTGTGATAATTGAAAATGCAAATATAAAAGACACAGATAATGAAGATATGGTGATTGTAGAAAACAAGGGAAGCATTGGAACAAATTTAGAGAATATTAGCAATTATAAAATTGATTATGAATTAACCCAAGAACATGGGCATCTTGTGGCACAAATTTTGGAAACTCAAAGAGAATTGGTCAATACTGATAATGTGGATGTTTTACCAAAGAAAATTGATATCGTAGGATATTCTTATTTATGCTTTTGTTAATTACACGTTTTACAAAGCATTTTATGAAATATAGATGTTCTTATGAATTTAGGCTTGGGAGGCGGGTACAAAGCGTGATCATGAGGCAGCGATAAAGGAAATTGATAAATTACGCGGTACGATACAGATGTTAACTCGTGCAACAAATCCTTTAGGAAAATTATTGGATTACTTACAGGTATCATTTTAATTGTATGCTAGAATATTGCTATAAACTTTAATAAATTTATGTAACGTATGTTCGTTTTATGTGTAATTTGTTTTATATAGGAAGATATTGAAATGATGCAAAAGGAATTACATGATTGGAGAAGTCAGTATAATCAACTTAGCAAACAGTTGGAAAAGGAACAAATGTATAATCTGTCATTTTGCATCATATAAAAAATATATTATATATGTTACTATATATTACTTATTATTTTCAGACGTACGCAAGAGATAATAGATCCGATGCAGATGACGTTAAGAGAAATTGACAATAATATTCAGGACCAACTAAATAAAATTTATCAAGCGAAAGCAAGAATAATAAAAAATAATCAAAAAATACAAAGATTACTAAATGGTGACGTATAAAAGTATATTATTTTAAACAATTTTTATGTAATGTTATATATATAGAATTTGTAATATTATATATACATTTTCGTCATTAGTGTGATAAACATTGAAGATATGTATGTAATAGAAATATAGATTGTACTTTTGTAAATATACGTTTTCTAAATATACCAAACGATATTGATGATTTTTTAATAATAAATATTTAGATAAAAAACGTGAAAAAATATTTTTTGAATCAATTTAGTACAATGTAGCACGTAATAAAACATGAAAGTAACGTCATTTTGAATAAATAAATAGCATTTATAGAAATAAAATAAAAGCATATGCTATTAAATTGTGTTGCTATTGTAACAAATATATATTTACATTAAAATTTATACCAAATGAAATTTATAAACTTGTTTATAGCTAGAATTTCTTTGGTCTTAAATTTCATATGCTTTATATAATTCTTCTATTTCTTCTTCTGATTTATTTTCAGTATTTTTACAATATTCAAGAAGAATTTTTATTCCTAAAATAAAAATAAATTTGTATAATTCTGTTGAAAAATAAATGTACAACACATACATACCATTTTTTTCAGCGTTATTAATAAACATGATAAGTGCTCTGAATCTTTTTACTTGACTTAAATCTTTCAAATACTGATGTACTGACTCTTTTCGTGTTATGAATTCAATTCTAAGAATATCTAAAACCTCACTGAAAATATCTGATTCCATAGAATCTTGAAATATTCTTGGCAAACTATTTAAAGGTAATTGCTGAAATACAAAGTTATTAATTTCATAAAAAGATATTGATGAATATATTATTGAGGTATTAAATTAGTTAAATACTTTTAAATAACGATAGCGATATTCTGATGACTTATTTCTGCGCCAATCTAAAAGAAATTGTACAGCTGTTTTTGGGACTATAGGTAGATCTACTGGTACATTTTCTTCAACTTCCAAAGGTTTAATTAAAGTGTTGTTCTCTGGAACAATTTTATCATCAACCGTATTAGATGATTCAGCTTGTTGAACATTATCTGTACTGTTAATTAGGATAGCTTCATTTTTCCATGTTGCAGTTTCAAATTCTGCATCTTGTACTACAATACGTTTCATTGATCTCTACGAATATATAGTAAAGTATTTAATATTTTTGCAATAAATATTTAAGATTTATTGGTTTAATTTCACATTATTTCCTTACTTTTGAGTGTAAGTGAGGTGGTTTTACGATAGGCTCTACAATTTTGACATTATCTTTTTCTGGTAACCATTCTGGAATTTCCATATATTTTGTTTTACTTTTTATCGTCTTATTTACAACATTTTGCTCTATTTTCTTATTATTTATTTCTTTGTTTATTTTATTATTAGGATTCCACATTTTTTCACCAATATTTTTTATTATTGATGTTTCTTTTAATGCTTTTTCCTCGGATTTAATAACTGGCTAAAAAAGTTGGATTAATATGTATAAGAGGAGATTTACATTTAAAAAGATAATACATATCGATATTAAACCTTGGCTTCTAGTTTTTTATTGACTTCAGTAAGTTTAACTTGTGCTTCCTTGTTAGAAGGCTCCAATTTCAATATTTGTTCCAAATCTTTTTTGGCTTCTTTGTATTGTTTTAATTCTAATCTAGTAATTGCTCTTCTATGATAGGCTTTTACATATGTTGAGTCCAATTGTATCGCTGTAGAACAATCAGCTTCTGCAGAGTATAAGCTATAATAAAATAAAGTATAATATCATAATACTATAAGTATAATAATATAATGTTCGAATATATGTACGAATTAAAAACGACATACTTGTCCTTTTTTAAATGGCAAAAAGCACGATTTGCATAGAAAACAGCATCGTATGGAAAAATTTTTATTGCCTCGCTATAACATCCAATGGCATTATCCCATTTCTTTTGTTGTACAAACATATTGCCTTTTTGTTTATGCTCTGTTGCTAAATCATGCTTTTCTGTTAATGACTTTTCATTTAATTCCTCTTCGGATTCTTCAGATGAATCTGTTTTATCTATTTCTTTGCAAGCTTTTTCCTTCGTTAAAATGTTTTAATCATCAAAAATAATAATTCTTAGTTCTTCTTTATATAAAATCTAACTGTGACATAATCTATGCTATTTAAATATATAAAAGTCATTAAAAAAATTAAAGAACTTACTACATCAAATTTATCCCAAGCAGAATAATCACTTGATTTAATTCGCTTTGTATTCGTATTACATTTTTCTTCTTTTGTAATAGGTTTTTGTACTACCTTTTTCTTTTTACTTCTTATCGGAGGTAAAACCTGTACAACGAATATCATCATTATCATGAAGCTTAAATAAAATAAAAGATGAACATTATTTCTCAATAATTATTTTAATTATTTATTTTATAAAGTACGATAACGTTTACTTGATCATTGTTCTGATTGAGAAGCTCCTGGTCTTTGCGTTTCATTTCCTTTTCCCAATTTTTCAACTCAAGAAATTCAGTTTGTAGATCCTCTGAATTATCTTTAACTTGTTTTTGTATTAAAATAGACTTGTCAACGCTCATACTTAAAACTGCGGAAGCAAGGACTGGTTAATACTTCGATATAGTTTATTTTTGATTTCACTTCTTCATACATTAAAAAAAGATTTATACATTAAATCTTTCATAGCTACTTTCAATTTATTTACGTATGTAAGTCAAATAAATATTTTAATTTTTATAAAATACGAATTCATGTATCATTACGTACAATATATGTCGATAAATATGTCAATTAATTACTGTTGACAGTGAGAGTGAGAGAGGGAGAAAGAGAGAGAAAAATTCAATTCGTAAATCCCAGGAAATCTATAAATTATCAATTTATATTAACCTATACGAATTATCCGATGAAGGTTTTTACATGTTTTATACTGCAACGTTAAAGTTTTTTCCACTGTATGGCAGTTCGATCGAGTACGCAGAACCGTATCTATGAGGTTAGAAATGGGTGGGGTGAGGGGCGCATACACAAATCTTATATTTGCGTTTACTTTGTTGTTAATTAAAAAAAAAGTGCATATATGTTCATATGATTGTCATGTTTCTCAAATTTACTTGGAGTAACGATCGAGTTCGAATATGATTATGAATAATTGTATCTTTATTACGATGAAATAACTAAACGCGTTTATATTTTCGCGCCTTTGAAAAATTGCGACAGGACCGTATCGAAATCGTACGTACCGTTGTATGAAAAATTCGAAGTGAGAAATCTAAGTTTCAAAATATACGGAATGAGCTTGACATTCGAACTCTTATAGATTTTGGGTACTTGCCATCGGATCGAGATCGAGCGGACTTCAATGTTAATACATATACCCGAAGGGATGATAACTTACTACCGAAGCAGTTCTCAACCGACGAGTGTCAGGTGCGCATCCAAAGGAAAGGGAACTTTCTTCGAGATGCTTAATCTGCGGTTTGCCAATATTCGTGAAAATTTTAATTTAACGCCGATTTGTTTATCCCACATTAAAGTTTATAACTTAGAATTTTTATATACGATCGAGTGATTTCAAGTGATATAACAGATCGGTATATGTTCTTATAGATGTCATTGTTAGCTAAATTGGGATGAAAAGATTATAGTGATTTATATAGATAAGAAAAAAAAAAAAGATTGTGTAATACTTTTGAACTACGTTAAATACATTCTTATAATGAATATGGAACTAATGCGTATCGTTAAATCGAACGTTCATGTAAGATCTTTTGACAATTTCATGATCGGGTTTACATTAAATTTCAAATAATTCGCTATCGGATTTGCTCGAATGAAGATAGCAAAGTGAATAATTTGCAAATTACATAACTGAAAAGGGGTCAATTAAAATATTCTATGTCTACGTATTCCCTTTCTACGTGGGTATGAACGGTAAGAGTTCCATAATTAAACACAATGACTATTTTTAACAATACAAATAAAGACGAACGATTTCGTTAATGATCGTTCTCGATATTTTATTGCAATTCACTCCAAAAACTAACGGGCTCGTGTTAAAGTCACTACCGAATTATTCGTTTTCAATCTTTTCTTCATGCTTTGTTTTTTTTCTTTTTTCTTTTTTTTTTTTATATTGTTGCATTTTCACAACAAAAATATTTTCTTTCATTTATAAAGATCTCGAAAAAGTGCGTATTATTTGAAATAAATCGAAGAAGAATATTTCTTTATTTTTTATCGTCACTCAAAATATGATAATAATTTACGAGAGAAATAACGTTCAAATTTGTTTATTCGATATCGCACGTACAATTTTGTGGTACACGCGAAACGTCGATAAAGAATTTAGGATGCGCCTTTCGTTTAAATATATTTTTTCCACGTATGTAGTCATACTAACGTCAAGATTTTAATTACACCCACGATAGTATCAAAATTAACATAGGATACATAAATTCGTCGTTTTAGAAATATACGTTTGATATATATTTAATTTCAAGGTTTACGTCTGAAAATCTGTATTTCGATGCTGCAATTCGTTCGCAGATGTTTGACTTTCGCGAATCTATCAACAGAACACATTTCGTTGAGTATTGGATTTTTTGACGATCGGAGTTATTTAATGCTTTTTCTAATATAATCCTAGTGATCGTTTTTATATTGGTTGAGAAAGGGAAAAGGATCATCAATTGGAAAACTGACATCGTCGGTTGTTCCTCAAGAAAATAAAAATATTAATCTTTTGAAAAGCATTCACATGATAATAACTTGTGAGAAACTTTAGTCTTCGTCACGAGCGACTGATAAAGGAACTATCAAATTTGAAGCCTTACGTGTATTTATATATATATATATATATATATATATATATATATATATATATATATATTAGTTCGCATGTAAATTCTATGTTACATTCGTATGTATACTCGCAAAACATGGTGACGGAAATAAACGCGGAAACTTTACTGTTAATCAAACGGATTATATACTTATTCATTATCAGACTATATATATATATATATATATATATATATATATATTAGATATATAATAGTAATAATAATAATAATAAGGAGAGCGCATCAGGCTACGAGTAGACATGAAAAATTTGAAGGCCTCTCTTTCTGTGGCTACCAACGTCTCTTGTGCCAAGACGATAAATTCGGTAGTCGTTTGTACGATGAACGTAGTTGAGTTTTGGAGACAATAGGATCGTGCGTATATAGATATATGAAAAGAAATGTGATCATTTATTCTAATTGAAAGTTTCTTTTTAAAAGAAAAAAAAAAAAAGAAGAACAAATTAGTAACTAAATGTTTAAGATAACTCGATGAGAAAATTGTTCTTTTCTGATGTCGTGTCCGAAGATACAAGCGAGCACCAGAATAATTCAAATTCAAGGACGGAACATGAAAGTTTTCAAAAAATCATTAGGAATGATTGAAATAAGTGAAACGATGGTCAAACGAGATAAGGCACGTTCCGCAAAACTCCCACGTCCGGAAATCTGTTTTGTAAATTATATGTTTATCTAGACAGTGGCCACTTCGACGAACGATGCTATATTTATCAACGACGGTGCATACGACTGGCGCGAATCCTAATATTTAATATTATTTACGGCGCGACTGTAAAAAGAAAAAGAAAAGAAAAAAAGAAAAAAGATTTCCAGTCACGCCAACATTTCTCGCGTTGGCGTCGATGAAACTACGAGATGTCTCGTTCGTGACATAATTTGCATCTCAAATCGTATCGCCATTCAAGAGAACACTTATATGACATCGTCTCGTATTCATTCATTATCAATAACTTTTCAATTTCCAACGATACAAAAGTTTATTTTTGATAAATAACGTTACCCCATAATTGAACGAACTTTCCGGTAGTTCTTATTATCTTTCTTAGGATAGCATTATGGGCCTTATAAGGACTTATTTGTCAATAAGTAGTTGCAACCACGTTTTAGGATAAACGATGTCGTTATAGAGTGACATATATGTAGATACGTCTGGCGCAAAGACCTAGGCCTAGTTCTTTCCGGTTCTAACCGATTTCACCCCTTCGGGCGACAGCGACTATTTCTAGCCGCTTCTATGTAGATCTGCTTGTAAACCGCCGCGCGAAACGACTAATTTCATTGTTTCATTATCTTCAGGCAATGGTCGTTTCGTATCAGATGACCGTAGCTGGCTGTGATAATCTTGGCTATTTAAACCGTTAAAAGATACGAACAGATCTCGAGGTATCGTGACTAGAAATTCGATATTTCTGGATTTCAATACTCGGAGAAGGAGGTACACGTGTAAACGCCAATAGAGCTTCTAAATTCTATTTTATGATAAGACGAACGTGTACGCCAACCCACACCCAAGGATTGCTTTAATTTCATTTCGTCGAAAGAACTTGCAACACGTTTCAACTTTAAAAATCTTAATGCGATCTTATAATAGAATCAATAGAACAATATTGAAGGATATTCTGTGTTCGACAAGAAAGTTTATATTTCGATTCTTCCTTAAAGGTGCAGTATGTACCGTCTGTGGTCATAGCATGGTAGCTACATTATACCTTTTCGATATCTCTAAAGAATACTATACGTTCGCAAATGGTAGGTAGAACGAGCGATGGTACTATCTCATTCATCCTCTTACTTCCTAAATAATGAAAGCCATTTTACTTGTAATTTACAGATAAAGGGTAGCTTGACGTCACGATTTATTTATGAAATGGCAAGACTCTACGTTAGTTTACTAAGCACTAAAATATTAATGTGCACATTATTCCTACATCACGACGATCGATTATGGTTGGATTTCGAATTATGCAAATGTCAGCATATCGTAATGTAAGATAACGTGGGATCGATTCTTTATGAATTATTTCTCTTCTTATTATATACCTTATAATCATATCTTGACTCGTTGTAGACCGAAAAGTTAAAATTGAAGCACAACGTAAGGGGTATGAATAACCATATGAAAGGAAAAGGGAAAACGAGATTTTTCTAAATGGATAAAAGATGACCGTCTCTTATCAATACGAAGTTGCCAGCTCCACGAGCGGAGGATTTACCAGACTTCTGCTTATGTGGAGGGGTTCCCTCTACAAGCTTATTTACAGAGAACTTGTACTCTTTTTGATTATGTTCGCATCACTCTCCGCCATTTATCGTCATGCTTTGACCGATTTGCAAAAGAGGTGAGGGGGGAGGGGGCGCTTATTAACTCGACATATTCCGACTTGCAACGAGTAAATTTCTCTCTTATTTCTTTCGCAGGGAATTTGAGAAATTCGTGATATACTGTGACACGTTCATTAATCTAATTCCTCTTAGCTTCGTGCTAGGATTTTACGTGTCCCACGTAGCCGATAGATGGTGGAAACAATATAATGCAATACCTTGGCCGGATAAGTATGTTTTCGACTTAATCATCATATTTTTATTTATTTTTATTATTTTATTTTTTATTTTTTATTTTTTATTTTTAAGCAAACTCCTCGTTCATTTTCCAGGGTTATGCATCTGGTGGCACTTTACGTTAGCGGAGACGATGAATATGGTCGCATGCTGCGTAGAGGTCTCATGAGATATTTGAATCTCTCCTTAATACTTGTACTACGTTCCATTAGTTCGGCGGTAAAAAGACGATTTCCAACTCTCGATCACGTGGTAGATTCCGGTAAGGTAAAATATCGTCCACGTAAGCTTTATATTGTTATTTCAATAATTAATATGTTACAGGTTTCATGACATCTTTGGAATTGGATTTATTTCAGTCGGTACCGAGTCTCGAATTCAATACCTACTGGATCCCATGTACGTGGTTTATCAATCTGTTGAAGGAAGCACGCCGTAATCATAGATTGCCCGATGCGCAGGGTTTAAAAATAATTATGGAGGTTTGTTCACTTGGATTTCATTGATGGGAAGAAACGAATTTCTTAAAAATTAATCGAGTACGATTTAATTGTCGTTCGAGGAATATATTCTATAAATTTGTAATCTCCCTTACACACGTAGCTACGCGTCAATATCGAGTATTTCGTTCTGTCGTAAAGCAAAGATCGTCTAGCTCTAACAACGATTGAACTTTGTTTATCAAGATTAAATATTCTCAAGATTATTTAATGACTTTTGAGATTATTTATCGGCTTAACTTCGTTTCTTGTCTTGGCAATGCTTAATATAATTGCATTAACAACTAACAATCTCTGATTCTAGTCTCGTTAAATTCTTTTAGTAAAATAAGTATATATAGTCCTTCAAATTTTTCATACGTACATATATATAAATATATATGTATGTATACATACGTTGTAGGAATTCAATGATTTTCGCTCCAAATGCGGACTCCTATGGAGTTACGATTGGGTTTCCATACCTTTGGTTTACACGCAGGTCGTGACCCTTGCAACGTACAGTTTCTTTGCAGTTGCACTTGTCGGTCGTCAATATATCGAGGGAAATCAAAAACAGTTCCAGCTAAAGGTCGACATATATTGTCCCCTATTTACGATTCTACAATTTTTTTTCTTCATGGGTTTATTAAAGGCAAGTACGATATAAATAATAAAATAATACGGACGCTAATTTGATCGATTCAATACAGGTAGCTGAACAATTGATAAATCCTTTCGGCGACGACGACGAGGATTTCGAATTGAATTGGCTTATCGATCGTCATGTCAAGGTAAGAATCATATTTCTCGATCAACAACAATTTGGCTGGTTGCGAAGACTCGTGAGTGTTTGCGTTCGCTTTAGGTGTCATATTTGGGCGTGGATACATTGATGACTCGCTGTCCGCCTCTCGTAAAAGATATTTACTTTGATGCAGAAAATCTTATCTTACCTTACACCGAAGCAGCGGCAGCATACAAACGGAAGACTTATCGTGGCAGCGTTGCAGATATGCCGTGAGTTTCCTTCTAGTTTTTCGATTGTTTATTCTTTGACTATGAACACGAGAGGAAAAAGAAATATTACTATAACATTTTGATCGCAAAAAATTTTACGATGTTTTTAGGGTGCCAGAAGAGAAGCAAACAATGTTCTTACCAGGAATATTGGAAGAAGAGGAAGAACCCAGAAACACGCCTCGCACGTCGAGCGCTAGTTTAGTAGCGCATACCGATAGTCCAATGACGGAAAAGCGGTAAGATTGAAATTAGTTAATTTGATTCAATATATCAAATACATATATTTTTTTTTTTTTTTTCAATTAATTTGATATGTGCCCATGATATAGATATTTTTGGCCATCGATGTTCTCGAACGATGGACGGACGAGCATTAAGATAAAGATTTAATATACGAACTCTATTAAGTTAGATTCGTTTGTTTCAGCCAGATCAGCGGGTCCCCTCAAACAACTCCATCGATGGTTAGTAACGCTAGTGAAACGGTTCTTCAGTTAGATAATCAAGAACAACAACAACAACAACAACAACAACAACAACAACAACAACAACAACAACAACAACAACAACAGTGTGAAGCTGAGCAAGGCGATCAACAACGCAGGCGTTTGACTGGTGCGATGAGAAAATTTTCAGCTATTGCTAGGCATGCGAATCCACGAATCGACTCGAATCGAAAGCCTTTCTTTGCAGCAATAAAATCACCCAAGATATTACTGCAACCTTGGCCGAGTGCCACCAACTTATCAGGAATAAACCGTCATCGAGATCCCGACACGCCCGCACCATTCAATGCTCCTAAAATACTATGCGTCCCGCCGGCTTTACAGATTTCATTTACCAACGAGGCCGAAGATAGAGAGAATCGGGATGGCTTCGACAACTCTGCTTTTTTTCACGAAGATGTTGACGATCGGTACATCGAGGATCAGGACGACGATAATACGATGGAGAGGTTAAGGAACGTTAAACGTTTCGTTTTAGGGGATACTTCGGAATATTCGGATGCGCAAATAGAAGCGATAGATCTATCGCGTTTCAGAGAAACCATAGAACGAAGATCGGAAAGCTTTTCTAAATATCCTCCTCAAAGACAACGTTCTTCAACCGGACCTGGCGATAAGAAGGGCGTTCACTGGAGAATGGATGAGAGAAGACCTTCGTTGCTGGCCCGTCGGAAAACCATTCACAGCGTCCCAACTTCTCTCCAAATCATCATACCACAGGCAAGGAGTTCACCGAACTTAACCAATATTGAAGTTGAAGATAAACAGGTAGAAAAGCTCGATATTTCCGATGAATCTGAAAAGGACACCAAACTTTAAATATCGATACAATTCATATATACTACACGTATTCGTGAGTACGACAAAATATTTCAATTTTAATCGGTTTTTTCCCGCCATTATTTATCTTGTGCGACGTTTATATACTGATTTGAATAAGCTAAGCATTGATATTAATCTCTCTTCTTATAGCATTTGATATATTTGACAAATTTTCTGCAACATCATGGTAAATATTAATTCAGATAAACGATCATGTTATCTGATTATTTTTCCATTGGTTAAATAATTTATAATTAATATAACCTTTCTCTCTCTCTCTCTCTCTCTCTCTCTCTCTCTCTCTCTCTTTCTCTCTCTACTTTTATTGTTTTCATAAAGGAGTAAATCATAATATATTTTACTTCGATGCGCTTCTAGATTATAATCAACATAGATAGTAATATCAACAATGAAAACAAAACAGATTTGATCAATTAATAAAAATATAAATAACATCTTCAATGCATATATCTATGATGTTATATTTATATAAATGATGTTACGATGCTATAAATTTATTAGAAATTTGTAATAAC
The DNA here is from genome assembly GCA_918808275.2 of Dolichovespula sylvestris. Taxonomy (NCBI): domain Eukaryota; kingdom Metazoa; phylum Arthropoda; class Insecta; order Hymenoptera; family Vespidae; genus Dolichovespula; species Dolichovespula sylvestris. The sequence goes on along the minus strand of OU964970.1, from coordinate 7,161,979 downwards.
ATTTTAACGTGTTAATTTATTTAATCGTTTTACTGTCGGCCAAGATTAAAATATTTCTAAAGATACATTCATTAGTTTCCATCTCAGTATTATTATAGAATGACTGTATTATTATAAATTAATTATTATTTCTATAATTTGTATATGATTCAATTTATGATTTTTTAAATTGTAGACAATAACTGTTTGGCGGAAAAAAAGCTGTGCGATTAATATATCCTGTATTTGTTGAATAATAGTAGTATTTTAGAATAAATACTTATAATTATTTTCAAGACATTGGGAATAATAACGTACGTTATGTATATATTGTAAATATTTTACCCCTGAATGTTTCTTTAAATACAATAGTACGTTTCGTCATTGTTAATTAACTCCAAGCATTTATCTTCTTATTATGTCCATGAATCTTTTATGTAATAATAAAGGCATGCATTCTAATTTGATAATTTATTGTATGTATAACAAGTAATATATGGTATTGGTAAATAAATAGTAGATGCAAACATTTGAATCCATTTTTGAAAAATGGGCACCGATACGATAATAGACAAATGATGGGAATAGTCTTCATCGCGCTTGTGCTTGTAGTTCATATTTTATCCATACTCGTCGCGTTGAAGTTTACACATGCTTCGAACAAAAGGTGAACAGCTTTCTATATCCATTTATATGTATGTATTGCCATCTATGTCTTCATTTAGTAAGTTTCATCGGTTAAAGAATGTTACGTTTATTTTCAAATTGCTTGATTCCACGTTTATTGCTGTAAATTTAATATATTTAAGTTTAATACATAATATATTTATGTCTATTTGAATTCGCTTACAGATAAATGTGTAGAAATAGGATATATGGTTAAGATATATGAAATTTGATTAACTTTATTATATTTATTTTCTTATTCATAACCGACTATTACAGTACATAAGATCCTTTGATCTTCCTGCTTTTGTTATTATCTACATCGTCTAGAGATAATTAATTATTTAAACCAAAGGAATTAAAATGAATATTGTTTGTGTTATATGCAGTGATTTATTAAATCCATCAGATGATGTATTTTATACACCGTGTGGTCATATCTTTCACTTTGTATGCTTAACACAGTGGTTAGAAAGGTAGTACGTCTCAATTTTTTTTTTTTTTTAATCACTTAAATGCTTAAATATCATTTGTCAAGTATATTTATAATAATAATATATTTGTGCATTTCTTTATATAGATCAAAGTCATGTCCGCAGTGCAGAGAAAAAACAAATCAAAATAAGATACATAGAATCTATTTTAATTTCTCTAACAATGATACTATTGTAGAGGACACATCTGTCTTACAAGATAAAGTTGACAAACTTACATATCAAATTTTACTTAAAGATAAAGATATTAAGTATTATACAGAGAAAACTGAAAATCTGGAGAAAGTAAATTCCAAGTTAAGAAGTGAAGTCAGAAAAGCAGAAAGTGAAGTACGTGAGAAAGAAACTGCCATTTATGCATTAAAAGATCAAATTAAGTACTTTAGACAACAATGCTCGGAAGTAGATGCTATTAATCAGGAAGTCATTAGGTTAAGGAAAAGAGTTGAAAATTTAAAAAAGTATGTCTCATTTTTCCTTTATACTTTGAAAATGTTTATTTTGATATTTTGCAAATTTAATGAAGTTTGAAGTTTATCATTTGTGTTTTAAGTATACAACTTTTAATGGATGCTTCTGCTGAGGAAGTAGATGATATGGTCTCTAAAACGAATGATCCTAGTACACTTATTACATATATATCTATAATGAAAAGGTATATCAGATAAAGTATATTGTAAAATATTTTATAATATTCATAAATTCTTATTTTTAATCTTTGTCGGTTCTAGAGAAATGGCTAAATGTGTAAATAAACGAAGAGAGATAAGAGCTAAATTACAGAGCGTACAGCAGGAACTCACTAAAGTTTCTATAGAGCGTAATTATCTACTTGAAGAGCAAGAAAAGCGAAAGTATGTTATATTTAATTAGTTAGATTAGCATAAATATTTTAATCTATATGTATGTGCTTTTAGGAAATTGGAACAAGAATTAATAACATGCGAGAATGAAAAAATGGTATTACAAAATAAGCTTCAAGATATTGAAAATAATGGATATACCAAAGCGTGCGTATCAAATGTAATGAAAACAAAAGAGAGCTATTCGAATTCTACTAAAATATCTAAAGGAGAAGTTAAATATACTGATCAGATGGGTGTTAAAAATGATACAAAAAGCTCAGAAACAAGTTGCATAATAGAGGTAACAAAATATATTTTTATTTTACACATTCTGTATTCTGTAATATTATGATATTATTCATTTAATTATCATTCATCTATTAATGATTTGTAGTAATGGTAGAAATTAGTAAAATATTGTTACAGGATATCAAAATAAATTCACCTAATATTCCCATCCAATCACAAGGCATTTTAGCTTTAAAGGAACAATATACTGCACGAAGAGCTGCCAGATCTACATTTTCTATTTTAACGAAAAAACGCAGACTTACCCAAAATTCTATTGTAAGTATAACAGTAATTTTTAATTAGAAGAAATTACGTCCTATATGTATTTAATTGTTACAAATTTCTTATTTTTAATTAATTATTATAAATTGTATTGTATAGGAATCTGTAAAAAATGGTTCAATCACATATGATGGTTTTGGGGGTCATTCAAAGTATGATAAATTTCCTAGTCCTATTCAAAGTACTAAATTAAAGAGAATGAAAGAGTCTTCATCTAAGCCAAGGAAACATAAACTTGATACAGGAGACAATAAAAAAATTAATGATTTAATTGTAGACATATCATGATGAACTTGATTATTGAATCAATCTAATATTTTATAAAATTAATTTAATATTTTATTTTTTGTGATTATATTTTATAGTAATTTACAAGTGTATTAGTGTGTATATGTATAGTTAGTCATCTTTTTTTATTTTCTTATAGAGATTAGATGGATTTCTATGTGATTATATTTAGTGAGAAGTCACGAACAACTGAAAGTTAATTAGAATGTTATAATTCGAGGTGCCGATATTAACGAAGTTGAAAATAAGACAACTTATATATAAATATATTTTTGATGTTATTATTTATATTCACTATTTGATATAGTCTTATCATAGTAATAAATGTAATGTACATAACGATCTATAAAGAATTAGTTTTAGAAATTGAAAGTATTGACTTAATCATTGTCACATTGTAGATGATATTCATTCAATTATTCTACTATATGTCAAATTTCAAAAGTAACATGGAAATGATAATTAAGTTCTTCTTTCATATTCAGGAAAATACAAAATATAGTTAAACATGTCGAATCCTCTTTTTACATACTATTCGCCAATTTTAAAACCATGTTTTATGGGTCCTCAGCTCCTTTCAAAGCACGACTTGGAAGGTACTGATACAAGAGGTTATTTCAGGAATTACAGGAACGGGACGATTTCACGAGTTATTGTTAGTGGCCATTGGTTGTTTCAAATTAAATGTTTAACGAATTAAGTAACTTTTCTTTCCCAACAATTCATATATTTTTATATTTCTTATTTATTATAATATTTTTTTTAATAAAGATACCATCATACAGTTGGAATGTCCCAAAGAAATCCTATACTCCACGACCAAGTTCTATAATGACCTTTCAGGATCGACTACGTTCTCTAACATTACCACAGAACAATATTTCTACCATCGATCCGAAACTCATGAAAGAAGTTGACGACTTATACGCAGTATCGATTTGTTCATATAATATTATTTTATTACGAAATTAATAATTTTTATTACATTTTTTTTTTCTTCTTTTGAAGAATCTTTTTTATATTTGCGCTAATATTTCTCTCTCTTTTTTTTTTTTTATATAAAAAGGTGGTACAAGCTCATCGTGATCAATATAAGGATCACTCGTCAAAATTCCATCCATTGGAGTTTTTCAAAACAGATAAGTACAAGTATCAGTGCGCATCGGCGTTGATGCCGCCGTATTTAAAAAAGTATCCAACATCGTATACGAAATACAAAATGCCATCAATACTCCCATTGACTTACGAAAGAAAAATAGAAACTCCTTGCATACCCGATTTGGTGCTCTCTGGCGTTTACGATCGTTCAAACTGTATCGCTTATAAGCGCTAACTTATTATGTAAAAATAACCCCATACGTCGATATCCTAAAATCATTTGATATGCTGCCAAGATCAGAACTTAAAACGAAAAGAGTGAGCAAAATCCGGCATCCTCGCAACTAGTCGTTCAAATTCTTGAGGTGAAATACTTCCATCCTCGGAGAAATCCATTTCAGATATCATCTACAAAGTTAAAATGTAGCGGGCATTTCTTCGACGAGAAACTTTAGAATACGGTTCAAATTTTTTATTTATTTAAGTAAGAATTTACACAAAATATCCTATATGACCGTAAAAAGGGCGAAACTTCGAGAAATTCGTTATACCACTAAACAAAAGTTCATCGACACTTACCATACGTGCCACTTTTTCGGCATGTTCACGATCCATTTCATTTTTTATCTCTCCATTTTCATTAACACCGGTCAATCTTTGGACAGCTTCAATTAAATCGGTCAATGCGAGTTGATCATCGCCGTCAAAGTCTGGAAAAGGAATGCGAGATTATCGTTTCTAAGCGACGTAATAAAGTGTGACTCCACTAATGCAGTGTTATTCCGTGAAATTAAATGATTACGACAACATTACATGAAGACGTTTTGTGTAAAATTTAACACAAATTGAACGATTATTTTCAAAGTGGCTTCTACATTAGTATAAACGTCTATTTAGTATTAATTTTAAAATATGGGATTATAATCAACGCGTAAATGCAAATAAAATGAGTGTAAACATGAGTGACAGAACTATATCGTTCGTATATCTATTACGATAAAGTTTGGATTTTTCTCGATTTTTTTCTTTTCTTTTTCTTTTAAACTATGCGATTATCCAAAGGCGCGTATGCATTCGTTAAATATTCTCGTATCGTATTATCATTGCTTATTAATGTGGACGATCAAAGGTCGGATTGTATTTTTCGGTTTTTATACAGATACAAATGCAACGATGATATGTAATGATGATATACAACGTTGATACGATACGAGGATACTCGACCAAATGGAGGATACATATCCTTAACGTTTCAATCGTCGAAAATATTCGCGTTTTTAATCCCTCGACAAACAGTCGAATAGTAATTAACACGTTCGTCGCCCAGCGTGCAACAATTGAATTTCTCATAGTATGGCCCAAATGTGAATGCCGCCAGGCGCCAGAACTTAAGCAGAGCGATAAACGGCAATACCAAAGATGCGATTCGATTTATGCCAAATTTTTGTTATGTCCTAACCACCGAAAAGGGGTGAAATGATAGCACGGGAAAATAACAACGGTATGGCGGTGCTAAAATGGAGAGATGTTCGTGATGTTAAAAGTATTATCAACAAAAAATGCACCCATCATGACTCCAAACTCGGATCCCACTCATCGCGGTCGTTCTCCTCGAAAATATAAGTAATCCAAATAATACATTTTGTATTTCGTTGTTACTTATTTAAAATGTCTTGAACAAGAAGAACGTCAATCATGTCTGGATGACAGGGTCCCCAACGGAAGTATACCCGTCACCCAAATATGGACGGTAACGTAGCGACGAACGTGTTAAAACAAAAATAAAAAAAAAAAAAAAAAAAAAAAAGAAAATTAAAGTAAGCGAATAAGGACATTACGTCTTCTTTTGCCTTCTTACCAAATATTAGAAATGCCCAGGCTGAACGAACGTTCAAAGGACAATTTTCCGAAAAGGCAGAGCATAGGTCCAAAACGTCTTCGAAACTTAAGCATTCGTCTTGTTCCGAAGAAAATATCCTATATATTGAATCGCGAAAAGGACTGTGCTGAAAAATAAGACAACTTTCAAATCAATGTTCATTATATTTATCACATCTATCACAGATTCTCTTAATCTTCTTGTTTATCTTTATGTCTGATATATATGATTATATATTTTTTATTTAAGATATAAAAATAATATATATATATATATATATATATATATATATATGTGACAGCTCATATGCTTACTCTATATAATAACTATTAAATTGTGTGCGGTCTAAGAAAAGTTGTTGTATACAAAAGACGTTTGGTTTCAAGGGATATGCATGTAAAATTATTAGTTTTTTATTCAAGTTATATGAAATTAATATGAAACGAATTATAAATGAATATACGTATGAACGAAGATATGCTACGTTCATCTAGAGTTTTTAATCCAAGTTGAATTTTATAGAGTGGTCCTAGTCATCTTTAATAAGAGAAAGGATTGACGACGTGCGTATAACGGATACGTGCCGCTATTTTTTCTATTGTAGATATAGGCTATTTAAATCTCCGGATATATCGAATATATCATAATATAAATAATGATGTCATTAATTTTCGTAGTTCTGTATTAATTGCGAATACGTCTAATGATTGACGTATAATCGGATAAAGTAAAAATTAGATATGTAAAAATTCTATCATTACTCACACGGACTTGAGGTAATATTTCATCTATTTGCTTCTTTGTAAAGCGATAATGTAAATTATCGTGCAAGATTCTTGGTGTTAAATTATTAAGTAGATTGAAAATGCTAAAAAAACGAATAATGTTCTTATTTACTGATCCAAAAATATGTATATGTATAATACTTACTGATATACTTCAGATTTGCTCAAATACGATAATTCGACGTATTCTTGTATCAATTCGTTCGTAAGGATATGATTTGAACGAAAGTTTCCCATGACTTCAGTCGCTCTCAAGTTCACTACATGTACGTGAAAGAGAGCTATCATTTAACTTAATCTGCACTTGGAAAATCTGTTATCAATGCGATAATTTTATCTCTACGTTTTGTAAACATGTCAGGTTACAAGTCTTCATCTTTCAATTTTATATTTTAAATGACATAAATTTTACTAACTTATGAATGATATAATACTAACATTTTTTCTTATAATTAAAGAAAGAGCGATCGTGAATAAACAATTAGAATGCCTTTTCTTATTTTATATATTTGAAGTTCATTTGATAATACACACACATAAATACCCGAAATTTTTAAAAGTTTAATTATAGAATAAGTACTGTACATCATGGGGTATAATTGATTATACGAGGAAAGCATAGAATTTCATTTCACAAAGTTTAATTAATTATGCGATCATCGATAAATGCGATCGACGATTGGAGAACGATCAATGCCCGAGAGAGAGAGAGAGAGAGAGAGAGAGAGAGAGAGAGAGAGAGATGCATTAATCTCGTTCAACGATCAATTGTGAATTTACGAATGCAGAAATTAATTTTTTTGATCAATTGGACCCATATTCCACTTCCCCGCGAAACTTCTTTTCAGCTCCGCGCAGTATACATATTCTGAAACATATTTAGCTGTAAATTTTTTATACATTTACGAATGTATTTATTTAAAAAAAAAAAAAAAAAAAAAAAAAAACAAAAAATATGGAAGTAAAAAAAAAACTGAAAAAAAAACCTCCTCCCCGGCGGGGAATCGAACCCCGGTCTCCCGCGTGACAGGCGGGGATACTAACCACTATACTACCGAGGACAAAGATACTTTGAAGTTGTCATTTTTGCTACATAAACAATATTAAACGAGCTGCTCGTTTGTCAAATTGATTAATTTCGTAAAATAAAAGGTAGAAAAATGTAACGAAATTATATGGGTCCCTTTTTAAAATTCTCCTTAAAATATAAATTCAAATAAACATTATAGAATGTATAAATGACAACGTAGCTTTCATCCAACGACGTAAAAAGACCAATCTCGTTTTTTCACTTGTTTATTTCCATCCGGTCATGCCGTCAAGTTTGAATTCGTTATAAATAATAATGCTACGTACGATCGCTTCGACGAATGCTTCCTACGAAAATATAAACAATCCTAAGGAATGTCTTTGTTCGTACGCAGTAAATCAATGTCGTTCTTCCCTTTTCTTCTCTCAATATTCTAACTTGCCGAATATTTGGAGAAGCGTCGGGAAGTCAGTATCAACGAGACAGTCAACGAATAAACATCCATCTAAAAGAGCGGTCGAGTCACAAATTGGATAAAATAGTCGGTCAAGTGTTACATCGAAATTATAACTCAGAATCCGAACAATTATTCATCAGACCATATATATTCATCGGTACTATCAACTAACATTGTCAGAAACACACACCGTTATCTACAGTTCACTCCAATAAATTATTTTTGTAGTATATTAAAACGGCTCTAATTATTTACGCGCGATCTAACCGAGAGCCAACGCGGGATCCTTTCAAATCATTAAGCGAGCGGTATTGGCTAACGGCCTTTACTAAACTCTCTCATAATTGCGCCGAATGCAACGCGATATACAATAATAGTTTTTCAATATTTTTACAATGTTATTTCGTAGACGGAATGACAATCTCAATCCTGTTTTATTCGCTCATTTATACAAAGTGTAGTAGTTTCTCTATTTGTTTGGATAATTATTCGCAATGTTTTAATACATGATTACGCCTATATTTAGGTAGTAAAGAAAAAAAAAAAAAATTAATATTTCTTGGTATTTTTCCTATGATCATTATTTTTATCTAAAAATGATAATTTTCGATGAAGGCGTGCATATTGATATTGTTTTAATTTAAATTATTATTATTATACAACAGCTTTCTATCGTGTTTTTTTTTTTTTTTATTGCAATGGTATAATACAGGTAGATTGTTTGAATTTTGAATGTACCTTTTTTTTATCTAAGTAAATGTGATTCCGACGGAGTATAATCGATGTGTTTCGAAAATTTTACTTTGAAGAACGATTGATCACGAGACGGACACGTGATATTCATATTTGCTTTGAACGGTCGAATACGAGTCGGACTCGTGATAAATATGTTTGAGATGATATTACGATTATGACTACGACGAGCCTGACTCGTGACGTTAACGTTTGGCCTGACATTTTTCATCGCGAGTCAGACTCGGCCGAAGTATGATACAATTGTTGATGTGCTCTCATGTAATGACGTGTAGTTAGTTGTTTTGGCTATTTCCGAGGAGTGATAGCCATTAATGATAGTAAGACTCGGAGGTCTGGATGTCGTGAGTCTGAAGGATTTAGATCGACTGTTACGATTTAATTTGTGATGGATACCTCCGTTTGAGGCATAGCCAGTGATATTGGTAAGACTCGGTTGTCTTACTGGTGAGTGTGAATGCTTGAATGCGATTGTTTGTGGATTTCTCTTGAACTATCTACGAAGGCATTAATGAATTAGGAAAGAGAAAATATCGAAGTAATCAGAAGTAACATACGTTAGGAGGAACGAAAGGTGGTTGATAGCTTTAATATAATTTATTATTTAAAAATTATAAATAAAAGAAAGATCCATGTCGAAAGTATTGTGGCTAATATATCTCTGTTCGCACCGCTCCTATAATATGTATTTTCTATTCTGACGATATATCGCACATGATCTGGCGTTTGACATTCTAATTCTGAAATAAAAAATATCTTCAATTTTTTTAATCATTGAAAATACGATATTTACATCTGATGCTTCTATATTAATTTTTTAAGACATTAAATTATTGGTAAAGTAGAAATTAAATTATTTATTTATTACATACCTGCGCATTTACGTAAAGAAGTTACATTTTGTACACGATAATATATGTCAGGACAAATTCTATTTTCAGTACATAAAGTATAATCTGTTAATATAATATCTTTATGTCCATTTGCATCTTTGCAATATTCATTATATTTCTTTTCTGCATCATTTGTCTGAATCCAAGAGCATACCTTAATTTCACCATACCCAACATTATGAAACTAAAATATAATCAAATTAATTTATTGAAGAACTATAGATATTAAAAAAAAAAAAAAATAAAAAATACAAAATAAAAGGTAAATATACAAACTGTAACAGTTGTTTTTTTTGTATTTTTTCTCCAGTGTGAATGTAATTTGTATAAAATGGATTGTGATGGAGCTACATAATTTTCCATTTGACTTTTATAATTTTCAGTATTTGCATTTATATTTGGTAAAGGCCTTAATAGCCAAGATACTAAAAGTACATTAATATGAATATTTATTACATCATAGGTGTTAATATTACTATAATTACCTGTATTAAAATATCTAATAATATCATCAATTTGCAAAGTTTTTATTAAATGATCTTCTTTTGATATTATAAAAGGTTGAAATAAATATGCATTATACTCCGATGTATAATATAAGAAATGCACATCTGTGTGTATAAAGCAATACATCAATATTAGTACATTAATGCCACAAATTAAAATAACATCAAAGGCAATTTACCTGGATAATATAATTTGATTTGTTGTAATGACATTAGAGCTGATTTTAATTCTGTGTTAGTCATATATGCTAATGGAACTAGTAAGATTATGACTTGTCCTAAATTACCAATTATATGATTTTTCTGATTTTCTTGCAATGTAGTATTTAAATAAGTAAATATTGTTTGAAGTGTTTTGGTATAATTTAATTGATTGGGCCCTGAGAATAATTCTTTAAATAATATTAAAAAATATGGTTTTTAATTAACTTGTAACATATCTTACAAAATAAATGATAAAAACTTACATGATACTTTTGTAAACTTGTATATAGTTTCATATGCAACTGATGGACTATTGGTGACGTTAAGTAACCAATTTCCTGTTGAGCCATGTAATATACCCATTTTAGAACCATATATTGATACATCTAAATCTTCTAATAGAACTCTGAAGAAGTATTAAGAGACAACAAATTGTTTACATTCAAACGTGTTTATATATATATATATATATATATATATATATATATATATATGAGTACATTTGTATATACTTACGAAATAAAATCCTTTGTATAGTCCGGGGTCCATGCACCATCAAAAACAATTATTACCTCTGCTTGTAATCGAATATTTTTATTATAACAATGTGATTCTGTCAGTAAGTGTTTTTCTGTATAATTTGTAAATGTATCAACAGCATAGTTAACCAGACGTTTTAATGCCTCATCGGATATATATGCTATGCTATTACGATATGCTAATAAATACGATACTGCATGTGTCTATAATATAAAACATTAATAATTTCTTTTCATAATATAACACCCATTAATAATTGATGATTTAATTTTGAATATACCTGTTCTCTTAAAATAGTTTTTGATGTAATTTGTGTGAAAGCTATTTTTCGATTACAAGCTTTGATATTTGAATCAAAATTAATGCCTTGATCAGAATAATACATGTCAAAAATCTGACTAAGACGAAGACTATGAAAATTATCGGTCCATGTTTGTAAATTATGTGCAAATATTAAACCTAAAAAATATACATAATTTATATAGCAATTAAGAAATTACAATCTAATAATATTTTTTTTTATTACAGTCAATTTACCATCAATGTCGCCAACTATCTCAGCTCGTGTTGCATCATAGCTATCGGGATTTTTTGTAAGATAATAAATGTTAGGATATATAGTACTATTCCAAAATCCAGTTACTCCTAATGTCATTCTTGCTTGTACTAAAGGTCCTTGATAAATTACCATTTCGCCTAAATCACCTTAAATACGAATTTTAATTTCATGTTTTAAATCTTTTTATGTTTCATGTGACAATTTATTTTTTAAATATCTCTTTATATCTCTCTTTAGTATTTAAATATCTCTTACCAGCAATTGTAGTAAGCCATACATTATCAATTGACATTTCTGATGTATTTATAGATTGTTGCCACATTGATCTTTCAATAATCATTTGGTCTTTTGGTATAATAAGATCAATCTGATCTTCATTGTAATTTACATCTTTAATGATTACAATTAAAATTAAGATAATAATAAAAAAGTAATAATAAAGGTGATTTATATGTAAATTTCTTTCTAAATATTATCTTACAAAAAATAATATTTTAATGATATACTTGTAAAAGTTATAGCTGGTGACGCAAGTAATTGATTCAAAATAACATTTTGATGTTGTAAACTTGCAGCTATTGCTCCTATAACAGCTCCAGGAGCAATCGTGCCATATGGAGTAAGAATAACACCATATTCTCTTGGACAGTCTATTGCATTAAACGATATGGTCCTTCCTATGAAAATTATATTGTTAGATGACGATTTTAGATTTAATTGCATTAATAAGATGTTACCAGTTAATTTTTCTCGATTCCCGATTTCTTGGCACATATTGTTCGTATTTTTAGATTTATATTCGTTTATAGTGTTTGAGATGGCAAAATGAAGAGTGCATCGTTCTAATTGTGAGAGTATTTTAGAAGGAAAGGCATCTGCATCGCCTGGAACTAATTCTTCTATTATTCTATTTTTTGTTCGTTGTGTTCCACTTCCAATAAATGGCAATATTCCTTCAGTTTCATGCAAGCCTTCAATGTATTCAACCCCATCAAATTTAAACCTAACATATAACTAGTAACGTTGTTTACGTGACATTTTATAAAGTTATTACTAATTAAAATCATAAATATTCTACATGTTTCTTGTACCTGTGTAACAGTGATGATGAGAATGTTCTCATATCCATAGTAGTAAATGCTTCTATTTCAGCTTTTCGTAAAATATCAATGAATGTACGTATATTTAAGGGCAATAAAAACTCATTTTTAGTACGATTTATGTAGCATTCTTTAAGTGCCTCTGGTATAGTTACTTGAGAGTATACTACACAATATCCTGCAAAATGCAAAATAATCCTATGGTTATATCTTTTCAATATATAGATATTATATCTATAACTTTCTATAAAAAAAAACAAAAAAGTATAGTACATACCAAAGCATAAAAGAAACCAAATTTTGTACACTAACATTTTAGAACAATTTACTATGTCACTGAAAAAGCATTACACATGTTGTAATACTGTATGTACTCCGCAATGAATCACTATATTATAGAAAGATAGAGTAAGATAATACCGTACTGTTAATCTTGATAAGATAAAAATATAAATATGATATTTCTGTAAAAAATCATATTATTTGCATTTCTTAATTATTTATAATATCAATGAAATAAGTATATAACGAAATGTTAATAAAAAGTTAATAAAAATGAATTATTTATAGGAATGTGTAATATTGTTTATACATAAATAATACTTACGAGATAGAAAATAAAAGACTTATGTTATAAATATTTCATACAACATATGTTACAGTCAAAAAATTTATTTTTTAATATAGTAAATTTTTGAATGAAAACAAATGTTTTTTGTTTCCTTATCACTTAAAAATTGATCTTATTCATGTAAGTATGACCTGTATAATAAGAAGGGGACATTATACTCACAATATTCCATATCTTATCTTTTGATAGTGATAGTAGATATTTCTACGTGTGTAAAAAGGGAGGTGTTGTACCTTCTAAAGAAGAATAGCAAAGATAATATATTTTGTGCAACAATTAAGAAAGTAATTGTTATAATTAAATGTGAGTTGTAAAACATTATTAATAGCATTTTAAAAATAGAACCTGATTAAAAACCTAATTAAAAGTCTAAATTTTATTTTACAATTTAATATAACTTTAATATAACTTTGGTTATATATTATTTAATATAAATTATAACTTTTATAATTAGTATGCATATTGTGCTTGTAGATCTATTGTGTTTTATTCTATTACTACAAAACGATGAAGATATTTTATTTACTTATCATGGGTTTTGTCTACAACCTAGGTAAATAGTAATTGACTTAAGATTTTTATTTTTCTAATTTTTTTTTATAAATATACATTGTATGTACTGATAAATCACAAAAGTAGCATTGATAATGTCACTTTTTAGGCATCTATGCGCAAGAAAATGCTGTGCGTACTCTCCCACCTTCTCTTCGTGAATGTTATGAAAATAAATACCTTTTAGAAAGGGATAATAGATTACCCCATACGTTGAACACATTTATTGCAATACTGCGAAAAATTGAAAATTCAGAAGGATTAAATATGGATCTCAGGAGTTTGTCTGTTGCAATATTACATCGGTAAACACAGAAATATTGTCAGTAAAATTTATCATCGATAGTACTTATTTAATATTTCTTTTGATTCTGCTAACAAGTTTACTAATAACTGTCTATAATATTTTAAAAATAACACGAGTTATATTGGTATTTAAATATTATCAATATGTAGTTTCCGGCAAGATGGTATACGTCAAAACCCATCTGTAATATCACAAGATGGTATATCTCCTTATGCACCAACTGGCCATGAATTTTTTCGTCATGCGAAAACACTTCGTTTTATACAGGGAAATGCTATTTTGTTTCCTAATAACAGCATTAGTGATATCGAAAGGGTAAGGTTTTCATTGATTGAAATCTTTATGTCATAAATATACATATGATATTTTCTTTATAAATCATTTGTAACTTATATTTAAAAATGATATAAATATGATCAAATAATATGATGATTATCTATTTTAGTGTACTCTGCATTTTATGTTGTCAAGTAGCGTAAACATTTTTAAAAGAGATGATGAAGAAACTGTTTGTAGATTTGCAAACAGTGCATATAGGAACATTAGAAGTATTGAAAAAAATTATACTGATAATTCAAAAACTGATATTGAAGATGTTGAAACTTTATCTCCGGAAGAAATGTAAATATATAATTTAAATATTTTTATTTCATTGAAATATGTTCTAATAAGAATTTTGATTATCATATAGAGAAACAATAACAAATAGGAAAGACTCAACAGAAAATCCAATAGATCCTAATTCATTGTATCCAGAATTGCCGCCAAATCATCCTGACAGAGGAAGAATATTTGCTTCACCAATATTAAGTAAATGCCCTGTAGAGAATGGCGTAATTAAAACTCCGTAAGTAAAACTTTATTTAAAATAAATAAATTTAATTGTCCTTTACAATTTTTTTTTTTTTTTTTTTTTTTTTTTTTTTTTTTAATATACATACGATTAATAATTTCATAGTTGGGGATCAATTTCTGGTGGTTCACTTCTTGCTGGTATAGCTGCAGCATTACAGCCAGAAAATATTTTACTTAGAGATGTATTGAAAGATGAAATGCTACAAACTACATATTCATCCGATATTACTTTAGATAATAAATGGATAGCTACATTAGCTGGTAGATATTAAAATAATTTTGGACTAATTTGATAATTATATACAACATTTATATTTACATATATAAAAGAAAAGTAATATTAAATTTATACAGGCGATTTAGCTGAAGTTACGCTTATGCAAGGTCCCGTAGGAGAATCATTACAAGTAGGAGCAAATGGAAATTGGAATTCTACTGCAATGCCACGTTGGTATTTTCTAAATACATTCGAAAAACTTCAGTTTACGACTGCTGAGATTAGAGGAGATTTAGATGGATTAATTCTTGCAAATGAAATTAAATTGTGGTATTCAAGAATACCTAACTTACGTCTTTCACAAATTGTGGATATGTATTATAGTGCTCCTGGTTTATTTAATTCTACAATTCGAGCATGTAATCGTAGATCGTTGTTTCGATATGTTGCACCTAATTCTACATTGTGTGCACAGGTAAATTAACTAATACAATCTTTTTTTAATTATAATATATACATATTTCGTATTAAATTAAAATAATATATTAAATTGATTTAACAAATTATTTTTATTATAGACATACAGAGCATCTTTAGTGTTAAGTGAAAATTTAGCAAGAGCAACCCTCCAAGCACCTATTATAGAAAAATTTGCAGTTAAAGCTGCAAATGAATTATCAACATATATACGTTAGTTTACATAAACTTGTTTTATCCCATTATACATATACACATGATCGATATACTTGATTTTTAACAAATATATATCTTTTATAGCTTCATCAATGAACCAAGATTTAGAATGTCCAGAGACAGATCGTTTATTTGATCAGACTATAGTCTCTGCGGACTTGACTATTATTCTTGATACAAATTGGCCTTTTGAATTTGTACAACCTATACTCGCGTAAGTTTAAATAAGCAATGAAATAATTTGTTAAACGTCTATTTACATATCTTTGTTTTTCTTGCAGGTATATATTAGATAAAATTGACATTAATCAATTCAATAGCAATTTTACTATACTTAATGGCTATGATGGAAATACAATGATTAATAGTACCGATACTATTTTAAATTTCTACAGTTTTAATTCGTCTCATTATACTAATGGTATGTTTACTAAATAAACTTGATCTGTGCTATTTACATCAACTAAAACTGAAGTAATAAATCAAAATAATTGTTTACAGTTACTAGAGGTTTAAACCTATCTAAGTCAATTAAAATGTTAAGAACTTTAGAGTACGATAAACTAAATAGAGAGCGTAGTGAAGGTATAGGAGGAAAAGCATCAGATGTGGTAATAATAATGCCATATAATGCACAGTTATCACAATCTGACAAAGAATATTGTGTGGAACAACTTAAATATATGCGTCAAGAAATTCCAGGTTATAAAAAACTTCTTTATATATTCCTATACTCTGTGATCTTTTTTATTAATTATTGATTTGTAATATCTATTTGTAGATACAACCGTCCTTATTTTAACTTATGGGTCAAAGGATACATGGGGAGATATAGTAGAAGATTCTGCATCAGATTTGTTCTCAATAGGGCTGGGAGATACTAAAGATACTTTGGCACCACTTGATAAAGTCATTTCGAGAATAAAGCGAAGTAAGATATAAATGAAATACAACATATAATATTCATAAAATATTATGAAATAAATAAATACCCCAACGTTGTAATAAGCATGATATAATAACATTAATTGACACAACAAATTGCAGTTCCTAAAAGATTAATTAATACACAATGTGGTGCAAATTATGTCTCATTTGGATCTTCAAATTCATTTGTGGATTATGTTCAGCCACATGGAATTAATTTTTATAGACTTCATCCTAATTACTTCTTTTCTCATGAAACTATAGCTAGAGTAAAGGTATTTAACATATTAAAAATGTATATATATATATAAATTAAATAATCTCAAAAGATTTACATGTGCAATTTTGATAATAATGTATTTTTTAGATTCTAGGATCAGGATGGGGAGCTTTAAGAGTATGCACATCAAGAAATCTATTACATATTAATGCAACAGAAGCTAATCAAGCAGCTTCTTGCATGTCAATAAATAACAATGAACATAGTGTTTCAGTTTCTTGTGGTGATGCTACCTTTATTCATGAATGCCAACCATTATATTTATCTGTAACTGCTTCTTCTAATACATCATATCAATGCACAGGTACATAAATATAATGACTATGTACTACGTGAAAATATCAGTAAATTGGAGAAATAATTATTTTTTTTAATATTTCAGATCAAAGGAAGTGTAGATACCCACATATGATAAAGTATACTATTTCATACGAAAATTTAGTATGCACAAGTAGTGTAAATAACATAGCAATTAATCCTATTGTTTTGATGGTAGTAGTAATATATTGTCTTTTATCAAATAACAGATCTTATTAAGAACGGTTATTTTATTTCAAAGATAATCCATGATCAAAACATGAAACTACAAATTAATAATTTTCTAAAAAATCATTATAAATTGAATTACAAAGATTTTATTTATTATTAAACACCTTTTAAAAACTCATATTAAATAATTGGTAATGAATATAACAAATTAATTTAACTAGTTAAACTAACTAGCTAAATTAGAACCTGTTTTCCCTCAAATAATAAGAGATTATTTCTTATTATTTCATTAAGCATAAGACGAGCAATTGTTCATTTTTTTATATTCATTTCATATTCAACAAATTATATTAAAAGTTTTTATTACATATGTACAGATATTTAAGAAATTTTATGAAAATTTTGTACCGGAAATAAATCAATTGTTACTTAATAAAAAAAAGTGTAATGTACCTTTAAATGAAGGGCTTGCAAAGTGTTACTGTATGATCGATTCCACAAGCAACTTTTTTTACTTGAGCTCCTATGGACACCTTAAATAAAATTACAAGAAATAAATACAAACTGTATGAAGAATTAAAGTACAAAATGCACATCTTACCTTGAAAGGAAAAAATTGATCATTATGATGGCCTAATCCTAAGGATCCAAATTTATTACATCCCCACATATATAGATCTCCTGTATTTGTTACTGCTGCTAGATGACTTATTCCACAATATATATTTGTGACCTAAAAATAAAAATGACTTTATTATATCAGATAGATACATATACAAATCTATGTTAAATAATTTTGATTTTACCTTATTATTACGTGAATACGCGTTATTACCAAATAATGTGGATGGAATTAATGTGGGTTTTAAAACTCTTTGTACTTGTGGTCCAAGTCCAAGAATGCCATATCCCCATACATAAACCTCTCCTGAAGCTGAAAAATAAAATACAATAGAATAAAATTATTATGAACAATAATTTTTCTATCTTTCTTTTTTACTTTAGATAATATTATGTTTTATTCTTACAATTTAGTACCATACAAAAACAACCTCCTGCAGCGATGTCAACAATATGTCCTACTTCCTTAGATATATTCAATTCTGTGGCAATGTTTACTTGATAATTATCACTGTCCATTAATAATTGGCCATATTCTGAATTTCCCCATCCAAACACTTTCCCCTTATCTAATATATAAAATTAAAAATGAAGCAATTAAAAGCATTATCATAGGTATATTTTCTGAATGAATCCTAGCATAAATATTGATTATCGATATATACCACTAAGAGCTAATACACAATCTGCAACACAAGCAACTTTTATTATATGTTGCCCTGCTAAATCCCCTTTAACTAAACTTGGTTGATGTTCATTTCGATAATGTGCCAAGCCAGTTTGTCCGTCAGCGCCCCAACCAAATGTATACACTTCACCAGATTCTGTTAAAAGTACGCTACGATATAATATATATTAATAAGCAATTTTAGAAAATGTTTACATGTATAGACATACAAGTAGATAATCTCAATGAACACTATTTGCTTTATACCTATGATCTTGGCCAGCTGTTATACCAGTTATTCGATTTCCTTTTATATTAGGTATATGATGAACTACATTACTATTATTATAATTTTCATTTATTATAATTGGTCTACCGCATTGACCATATCCATTGTTGCCTAATGTAAAAACTCCTTCATTCGTTAATATTAATAAATGTGCCCTTCCAGCTGCTATACTTATAACTTCAGCTGTAGAATTTTTAAGTGGTAAATTTATTGGTCTTGGAGAAGTTACTATGTTTAAAAAAATTTTATTTGCTTCTTGAAAACCTAAAATAAGGAACCATAATTTGAAATAAAGATCTTAATTAATATATTAATTTTACTAACATTTAATATTTAATATAATATTTCATTACCAAGTTGGGAATCTGTGTTTATTCCGCTACCATAAATGATATTTTTATCTGAGGAACTTATTGCAAAAGCTGTAAAACCATAACCACATGCGACATCTATTACTTTATGTTTTTCTGCAAATGTTAAACGTCTTGGCATTGGAAGATAAGCTATGCCTTGTTTGAAAGATGTTCTTTCAATGGTACCTAAAGCTCCATGTTCTGCGAGACCCCAGACATATACTCTGCGATCACCTCCCTTACTGACGGGATACTTAAATACTGTAATGAAGTTATAGCAAAATTTACTTTAAATCTTTTTTATATAATTAGAAGATGAAATCAATATAAATATTATATAATATTTGTAAACGTTCATAAGAGTAAATATAATAACATTTTAAGGTTATTACCAGGTAATACGTCCGGTTTTATTTTTCTTCTTTTTGATTGTCCCAATTCTATATTTTTATTAATTTTTTTAAGTCCATTAATAACTCTCAACATAATTTTGATCACAAAAAATACAAATTTCAGAAATAAATATCATATATATACGCTATATATTCCTAGTACATCTCGTTTTGGGAATTCATGTTTATGAGAATTTTAGCCCAAAGCTTCAATTAGGTTAACCACCCATAAAAAAAGATTAAAGCTGACCATATATAAAAAAAAAAAGATGTTGAATATTGAATATTTTTTGAATAAGGCAATGATCGATTAGAATTGAAAATTTTTCTTTGGGATAGAGCGAGAAAGATACATGTATGCGTGGACAAAAATGTTGGAATTTGGCGCCTTACAATCGGTCCACCATTTTCCGGAAATACCAAATTTTTGTTCAACGATTGAAAGGTTAAGTCATTGTGGACTTGGGATTAGATCGCATTAATGGAAATAGACTTTTGCTGACGAATACGCTCGTAGATACTCTAGATATAATTCGTGGCAATTCTATGAGTGAATTGGCAGCCATTTTTAAACTGCTCACTTACTATAATAGAATAGGAAGGATGTGGACAATGAAAATTGCATTGAGATAGTAATGTAAACGAATGACACTAAATGGCTTGTAATTGTCCGTGAAGGAATAAAGAGTTCGTATTGCCCAGTGCGAGTTTCGTTTCGAGTGGACGGTACTCGAGCGAACGAACTCCATTCCCGTGAAATTGATGAAATGGTGAACTGTCAACACCTTGCCAATCTCAGAATATGATTTTATTTCGTACATTTGCCGAGAGTTGGGGCGGCTTTGCCTGAGGTTCGTCGGTGAAGATCGCGGATTACGCGACTGGTCATCGAAGCGAACGGGCACCGGCATGCAGCAATGTCGGTTTTAACATGCGAGAGGAGAACGAGTGCAAAGATCGTGGCTCTCGAATGCTAAGTTCCTATAATAATGGCAGATAATGTACATAGGAAATCGCATAAACTGTCGGATGGTAGTAGAAAGATATCTAACCCAGTGCATCGTACGACTACGGAGACAATTCGGTTAGGAGAGCCAGACAAACTGCACCAGCCGGTTAGCTTGACCACTTCAAGCAACGTGACCAGTAGTAATCAGTGTCGAAAAAAGACGTCGTCTTTTCAAATTACAAGCGTTACAGTCGGTTGTCGTATGAGCAACGATGCCGGCGAAGACTCAAATGACGATTTGGATGAATCCCACACAGAAGATAATTCTGTGGAACATTCGCGTATCACCGACCTCGATATCGAGACCCCTAGTTATTCGGAAGATACTTTCTCTAAAGAGGACGTATTTTTCAACACCAGTAATGCTGCTCTCAGTACTGCTCCGGTGATTCCTACAAGTTCGCAATATGGACTGGCCATCGTACCCTCGGAAGGAAACAGTGTCAACAATTCGGTCAACGATAGCAATATCAACACTTTAGACATTACTTCTGTCACCGACAACAACATTATTAATTTACTATCGAGTAATGCTAAGCAAGATTCTGATTTGCGAGAGGTACATTCACATGGGAGAAATGAACGTTTTAAAGTAGTCAAAATCGAAAGTACGGAGCCATTCAAGAGAGGTAGATGGACCTGCATGGATTATTTGGATCATACGTCAGTGAATCAACCAACAGCTATTGGTACCCCAAAAGTATCTGATCCAAATGAGGTGTGCATATCTTATGGAATAACAGACAGTGGAATTATAATCCCAGATGCATCTAAACAATCTGTCGTATCTGACGATAAGAGCATTAGTCTTGACGCCAATGGAACAGTCCCCTCTCATCCTGATGTGCATTCATCAATTGGTGTACCGAACAATCCTACAGTTACAAGTGCGAATTATGCAGTAAACAGTTCAATCCCCCCTACTGTACAACATAATCCCACGCAAGTTCAGACGCAAGCAAAAGTTCAACCACCTTCGCAAATTCCTCAATATTTTCAGTCATCCGCGCAACAGCTAGCTTCTCAACCGCAAGGGCAGGGGTCTACGTTGCCATCTAATTTACAGCCCACACATCCAAATAATTTGGGACAACCTCAGAGTATGCCTCAAGGTTCTATACCTATTATAACTCAAACTAGTAGTAATAGTGTTCCCCCTCAACAAAATATGACTCATTCTAAAGAAGATGCGTATCTGGGAGTGAGCACGCAAAATCAATCTTTACCCGGCCAAACTGTTTGTCCTTCATCAGTGCAGCAAACTTCTGTTCCAACTTCTCAAGCTGCAAATATACTTGTTACTCAACATCCACCGCAACAGCAGCAACAGCCGCAACAATCACAACACCAGCCGCAGCAGCAACAACAGCAACAGCAGCAGCAACAACAAACACAACACCCTCCACAACAACAACAACAGCAACAACCTCAACAGCCATTGCAAACACAGAAACCAATGACTCAGATTTCCGAGCCACTAACTGCCGTTCAAGGAATGCAGGGCATTCAAAGTATACATAAAGTTCCTCAAACAGGTACACAACAATCTTCCTCGACTATTCATGCACCAGGACCACCGGTACAGTCTCAAGTTATGCCAGCGACACAGATGCAAACGCAATCCTCTGGTAGCAATACTCAAGTGCAAATGGCTCAAGTGCCAGCTGCTTGTCAAAATGTTGTGGCAGGAATGCAGCAAGGGACTATAGCATTTCATCAACCTGATCCAGAGCAGGACTCTATTTCAGGCATTGTTACTACTACTGCAACACAATCGGCTGATGCTACTCTCTTGGAATCATTAACCGAAGTTACACAAGGAAGCGATGAACATCACGCCCTTGAAGATAACGAAAGGTTTTTATACTTATTGATTTTCATATATTTTTCTGTAAATTATACATTAAATGTGTGATCTTGTAATTTATAATTAAATTTTGTTACAGTGTGTCGGGAACAAGTGCAGTAGCGATTGATAATAAAATTGAACAAGCTATGGTAAGTAATTTTCTTAATTAAAAAGAAATTAAAAATATATGTAATTCTTATAAATAAATAAACTAATGATGATAATACTGTAATGTTCATAGGATCTGGTAAAGAGTCATTTGATGTTTGCTGTACGAGAAGAAGTCGAGGTATTAAAAGAAAAAATAGCAGAACTTATGGACCGTATTAATCAATTGGAAGCTGAAAATTCAATCTTAAAAGCACATGCTACTCCAGAAACATTGGCTCAATTAAGTCAAACAACTGCAAAATTACCCCAAAACAGTTCAGGAAGTGGTCAATAGGTAACCATTGTACATAAGTTTCTATCAATACTTTGTCAGGAACATAATGGATAGTATAATTATTGTATATAACTTTACGATTTTTAGAAATTTATAAATAATGAGATTTATTATATTATACATATTAGCATTAGTCTTTTTTTTAAGTAAATTAAAGATAATAGATTATTTTTTACTATTTCAGTTTATTGATTAGGAAATATATTTAAAACTGTACATTGAATTTTTCTTTCAAAATGGTCAACCGTTTTGGAAAAACATTGTTGCGATCCTAGACACAAGCAAAGACGTATATGAATGCATGCCAGGACTAAACAGCATACATAACCAGAGTTGATATTGTTTTACGATAGAATTGAAGATTTTGAACGTGTTAAAAGAAGATATTTAACGATACGAAATAGGCAGCTAGACATCCTTAATATTATTTTAATATTTGGCTAATTTGGATGATCAAGTCATTAACAGAGTCAATGTAATAGTTTAAAAAGAAACTAAATTTTGAGTGGTTTGGATTATTGTTAACATTTAAATATCGAAATTAAAAAATTACGTCGATTAAAGCTGAAATTATGTCAATAAAATAAAATTTTCATTTGGTTTTACATCACACTTGAGGATCTTGTAGTGTACCGTTCTGTATTTTCTTAAAGATTATAATGCCAAAAAGCATTTGAAAGTATTGTTCCTATTACATATTTTAGTTATCTAATGATTTTTACATTGCATTTTATAAGGTAAATCTTGGCACGACACATTTTAAATTTTAGTATCATGGATGTCAAATCGCATAGTTTATATTTCGATACTCGTGTCATAGTCTCGTTTTTAAACTGATATGTATTATATTTAACAACAAACAAGTGTCCAAGAAACTCTTATGGTGTGCATCTGAAAACTCGCAATTTTCTGTCATGTTTTATGTTACATCTTATATGAGCCTAATAAAAAAATTTTTTCATTGTACGATCATTAGAATTTCTTAAAAGTCTTCAACGTGCTTTTGTCGTAAAAGGCAAGCAAACAAACGAGAGAGAGAGAGAGAGAGAAAAAAAAATTAGAAGGAAATAATACGTGATAACGAGCCAAAAGATTTATATTACACGATTTAAGTAAATGTAATGTTAATATATTATACATAGCCTATATAGAATGTGATAATGCTACTTTGAAAATACAGGTTACTTGATTGATTAGCACAACATAATTTTGGGAAAGTTTATTGGACCACTATAAAGACTAAATATGACACTTTAACATAAATCCTTATCAAGACGAAGACCACTTTATGATAAGGGGAAATTATAATTCATAATTACACCTTATAAATTTATAAATGTTATAAATTTTTCTATGAAAGAAAGAAAGAAAGAAAGAAAGAAAAAAAAACAACACATAACCATTTTCTTATGTCAATAATCAGTAATGCGACTTTTTCTCTTGGAGCAAGTGTGTGGGTGTGATGATGATCACTCGACAAATTCATACAAATCCGAAGTTCTTTGTTTTGATAGCAAGAAGTAGCTTATGCCGTAATACATGACGGGAGCTGTACAATGGAACGTATAGGCGAGAAATACATGTGTTCGCGGTTGGTAGATGAGCATCGTCAGCTGGCCGAATCGTAACACTTGGCATTGGTTGAAAACCGTCTTCGCTCGCTGGTAATGCAGGAGACCCTGTCCAAAAATATACCTGAAAAAAAAAAAGATACGAATTCAGAAATAAAATACGTACTAAAGTATGGATATAAAAAGGTATAAATTGTTCCTCGAACAACTTGATATTTATATAATTAAGTTTTATGCGCGCGTAGAAATGCACGATGTCGGAAGAAAAAAAAAATAAATTACCAAATCCTGTCGTTCGACATGTGACATTTTTTCAACGATGGACCACAGCCATCGCTTAAACTTTACTAATTTTTCCGTTGCCTCGCCGGATTCATCGTTGAACGACGTGTACGATATCAATACCGAGACGTTAATGTCACCGACTCCATTCAAAAGCAGTCTTAAATCTTCGGACGTTAAGCCATCCAATGCTCCCTCTGGTAAAACATCAAATACCCCTTCTCGCATTGCATGCAAGGCCTTCTCTTGTACCTTTATCATACGTACTTCCGCATACTTTCGTACATAATCATATACATTACTTGCTGTAACCTCTATGTCCCGACCACTTGATATAAGTTCGATCGAGCCACCACCTTCCTCGGGACATAAATCAATGCTAAAAGGGAGAAGGAGGAAGGGGGAGGGAGAGAGAGAGAGAGAGAGAGAGAAAAAAAAAGATTAAATTACATCGACGCATAGACAATATTTCAAAGAATACATCTACGCTTTTTAAACGAACGCGCGTTGTCATTTTTACTTGTGCGTTTGTACGTGCGCGAGTGTATTTACCTGAAGGTAAGATCCAGTGCGGAGAATAAACTGTTGCTGTCTTTAGTTTCGGCATCGATGACGAGTTGTCTCAAACTTTCGTAAATCACGGAATCAAAAAATGCAAGGTCGTGGAAACGTATCGGCCTTGCCAATATATATTTAATAACGTGACGATTTAAAAATATTGGACACAGCTCGTTTTGTAATAGACACAAGCCTATCAACCTATCGAAAACAAAGGTAAAAAGAAGAAAATCGTGCGATTAATATCAGGTGGTGGTTATCATCTTTTAATGTAATATTGATTATGGGGATGAGGGGGAGCGGGGTGGGGGAATAAATGTTTTCTAGATAACTCTTACCTGCCTACATTTCTGAAAGCATTTAATCGTTCATAACTGGCTCTACCCTGTCTAGGCGTATAAAAGCCTCTTTTGTCGGGCGAATAGAAAAGTGGAGCGTTATCGTCTCCATCATCCATAATATTATTCTCTATCTTTTTCTTATTAGCCGCACAGCGTTCGGTCAAACTGAATACGTCAAGATCTAAAAGTGCTTCGCTGGTTAAGTCTTGGTTATGGTTATGAATTAACTCAAACGCCTCTTCTACTTTTTGCCTTAGAGCATCTTCCGAAGCTAGGAGCATCAATAATTGTGCAGGAGACAATTCAAGTAGCATTCCGGTAATTTTTTCTGCTAATGCGGGCCGTAATGCCTGTACCTAAATAATGATAATGACAATGATAATAATAATAATAATAATAATAATAATAATAATAATAATAAAAGAAGGAAAAGAAAATATATTTTTCTTGCTTAGAATTAGATATTTTTTTTTTTCTTATCTCGTCTTTCGAAGGAAGATGCTTTACCTTAGGATATAGTCTATCGCCAAGTTGTTGTTGATGCATTGTCAAATGATCATTGTTTGGATGACTGGCTGGTAATGGGTGAGTATTGGATGACGAGCTACCGGATCCAGATGCGTTATTTCCTTCCACGGAACTTGAAGGATGAAAGGAACGTGCCTCGAAAGATAACGCTTTACGCGTTTCACGACATTTTCCGGAGGATCTAGGATTCTTTAATGAGATTTAAAATTATGAAGAAATATTCGTCATAAAACTTCACGTACCCCACTCCCCTCTACCACACATTCAATTTAGAATGACTTACCTGTCTTCTAAGATCACGATCGCGATCTCTGCTCTTCAATTTTTGTAAAACGTTATATTGCGTGTATTTAGAGCCAACCTGTGCCGCTTCAAGATTCGGAAGTTTCTCATTTGCAAGCAACGCCTAAAATATAACGTAGGATCGTATTATTTCTCTGAGACGAGTAGGATTATCGTAAACACGATGACCTTCAAATATTTGTGCATACATTTTAATAGATACAAAAAAAAAAAAAAAGAAGAAAAAAAAAAGAAGTATTTTAAAAATAAATCACGAATCTTGTGGTATGCATCCATTTGAACGAGAGTTCCATCGTATTTACAATTTCCCACTCGTCTTCGTTATTACGACTGTACTCGTTTAATTCTTAAATAAAATTAATCGACGGCGAAACATTAAATATTGCAACGGAAATATAATAGGATAGATAAATTAATATACGTTCTGAATAATCCCTCTCGCGTTACAATCTCCAATATATATTATAACAAACCTCGGCTATCGCGGTATAAAAGCTTCTAGCGACACCTGAACCTTCACCCGGCTCATCTTTAAATGTTACTTTCACTCGATTCACTGCCAAAGGTGGAGCGTTCGAGGTTCTTTTATTATAAAGATTGTATTGCGTGTTTAATTCTTTCATCGTTTGCACCAATAATTGGGTTCTGTCACGTTCGATCTACGAAGAAAAAAAAAAGAAAGAAAAAACATTTATGAAACATTCATATTTTATAAAATAATATTCAATTTGTAGTAATCGTTATACTCGCACGATACTCTTACATTTGTTTGTTACTAAGTTTTAATACCGAGTAAACATTTAGTATCATAACACACACACACACACACACACACACACACACACACACACACACACACACACACACACACACACACACACACACACACACACACAAACTGTGAATATAGATTTATTTACATATTCTATGAGATCGATAACACAATATATACCTTCGACAGGGTGATATCCTTTTGTTGTGAATTTCTAAGCTTTTCCATATTTCTTCGGAATTTGGCTTCCTTCACGGAGAAACCACCAAGCTCGGATACAACCGATCCTGCTTCTAGACCAACGTCCTCCATGAAAACTCGACCAAACAAATCCAATGACAATCTCCATCGCCCTAATAGAATATTATGTGAAATATTTGTCCCGATAGTCGATATAGTTCTTGCGGATTCCACTGGGCTCGTTTCCACTGTTTCGTGGGCAGAAATTTCGTGACTCGTTACGGCTGGATCAACTTCTTCGTTGACGTTTTGATTTTCTACCGTTGGTACGACCAATACCTCGGGAGCGGTAGCTTTGTTCAGGCTCGTTTCCTTTTGTTAAATGAAAAATTAACGATTACTATATATATATATATATATACACACACGATAAGGATAAATTAACAAATTGTGTTGAATGAAACGAATTACTTACGGATATAGTTCCTGCTCTAACTATAACGCTTCTATTTGTTTTACACGCGTCTTTACCCTTACTATTACCGGAATCGTTCTGATTATTGGTAGATACTATTATAGGAGCTCTGTCTATTTGTTCCGTCACCATAGGCGTTGGACCTTCATTCACGTGATGAAACGATTTAGGCTTTTCCTGAAATAAATTATTTATTTATGATCAATAAAAATATATGCATTGATATATATATGTATATGTATGTACATGTATGTATGTATGTATCATTTAAATGATGAGGATAGTGTGAAAAAAAAATGATTACAGCAAATTTGGTAGATCCTGAATCTCCGGCGGAAGCAGACGGCCGTCTCATTTCTGATGGAACAAATGTAGCTCCAGGAATGATTTGACTGAACGTAGGAGATGACAAATTATTTTGATTGTCAGCACCACGTGCGGAGAGACCGAGCCTCGTTGGCAAACCTGCTAATGGATTTTGGTTGGCAGCCCCTGTCGGCTGTCGCGGTATGCCAAAGAGATCCTCGCGCCTTGAATGTGGCTGCAATAAATGCGGCTGATCAGCTAATGGTAATGCTTCGCTCATAACTGTGTCAAATGGATCGAGAGGCGGGCAACCAAGGCATAAGGTAGAATCTGATCTTTGGAAGAAAGGATGTTTCCTTCCTTTAGGTGTAGAATTACTGTTATTTCCAGACCCGCATATCGGAACTTGAAGTAAATCTGGATAGTCCACCGAATCGGTTTCTAATGCGGTTGGCGCTGGAGAATTATATTCCTCTCCCTCATCATTATCATTTTCGTCCTAGGAAAGAAAAAAGAAAGAAAGAAAGAAAATTGATGTAAGATAAAATAATATTATCGATAAAATGGTTTACTAACTTGATCGTTCCATGTCGAATAATTGGACGATTCTTTTTGCGCTTCGCCCCTTGACGTCAATGGTTCGGAAAGACAACGCATGTAATACACAAGAGCATCGAATACATATGCAACGTGTCTTAAAGCGGAAACGTCCAAAACCGGTAAACTGTCTCTGTGTTCTCCGTTATGAGCGCGCATCAAAGATAAACAGTAAGACAAAAACTCTCGCCTGGCAGAATGCAAATCACCGCCTGTAATAATAACAAAATTTAATCGTTTCGTTTCTCTTACTAAAGCGTAAAGCGCGCGTTATTATTATCCATGTTATAGGAGAATCGAGTTTGTAATGAAAAAATTAATCGTGCTTCCTAGCTTCGGTGGTGGTTGAACTTGGACGGTTTAATGCAAATAAAATAGAAAGTTATTAAACCGACTTAACAAGTTCGGCCGGCTATAATTACGATAAAAATTTCATAAAGGAGCATAATAAATATAGAAAGCAATGGAGGAAAACGTGTCTTAAAACAAACCTTCGCGTTCTCTGCTATTCCTAGCAGGCTCGCTAACACCAGCAAAACCAACGGTAAGTCTTGTCGAAGCTTGAGGAGCAGAGATATTGGAGCTCGTTGCAATACCACTCCGTTGATTTCGACTCGCATTCCCTTGTAACGTTAAAGAGAGTGCCGCTGAACTCAATAACCCAGTGAAATTACCGCCAGAAAGTGAAGGGGCATTATTAAGCGGATGTTCGGGATGTGTCGGATCAGCGCTACGCGTCAATGACACCCCAAACCTTAACTGTGCCTCGGTAGCATCCATAACTGTTAAAAGCCAATCCCACGTGGGCTTCAAATGTGCTTCTAAATATAACTGCAAATACAAAGAATAGGGGATAAAAAAAAAAAGAAAAAGAAAAAAACATATTTAGCTTCGCAATCAAACGAGACTAATTGAGAAAAATATCCGTGAGAGCAATAAAATTAAACACACCTGTAAGTTCAATGCGTCTTGAAAGGTAATTTCCATTAATCGTGGTAGAGTAGGAGCCAACGTTTTGTAATCTTGCATCATAACTAATAGATCGGCAATCTGTCGGATTACGATACCAAACGCTCGAGCCAAACAACTTGCAGTGGTACCCATAGTTATAGGCTCTTGTGCAGCTGCAACGGCAGATGTAGCGGTAGTACGTCTCAATGATACGGGATCGATAAAGACCAAATTACTGCCGCCGGTCACTCGTAAGCCTGCAGTACGCGTACTTGACTCACGATTACGAATGGCCCATTGCATTGAAACCGGTGCCAAATTGTTGCGATGTAAATGCCCAGACGATCCGCTGAAATATTTTCATGTAATAATTCTTATCTTATAAACATATATATATATATATATATATATATATATATTACAAAAAATATATTATACCTTCTACGTTCCAATTGTTCGTCTCCAATTTGAAAATCTTCATTATCTTGTTCGTCCGTTTCACCTGCTTCGCTTTCATCGTCCTCCTGTTGACTGGATTCACCGGACTCATCTTCGGGAAACAATAATATCGATCCCATACCACCATCGGAGCCCGCGGTAGCTCCTGTTTGTACACTTCTTTGGGCCGATGCCGCGTCTTGATTACTGTGATTATCGTCCGAATCGGATTCAGTTTCGGCTTCAGCCAAAAGATCTAATTCCGTATCGGATTCTCCATCTCCTGCTTGTTCTTCCCCGACACCACCCGCATTGCTATCAACTTCGCCAAGCGGTTGACCGGCAACGGTACCAGAAACACCTGATTCGTCGTGTTCACTTATATCTCCATCCATATCCATGGGTACGTCTTAAAAAAGAAGAAAAAGAAATCAAACGATCATACAAGTACTTTAATTACAATTAATCATAACGCAATTATTACCTTCTCCGCCTTCGACTTCGTCCATTGCAGACACGTCCCTTGCAATAGTTATGTTATTATTCACTTGTTGCGTTTGCAAACCACCATCTAAAGTTTGAGAACTAACTCCGCTGTGAGGTATCAATGGTTCTATAGAAAATAATTCTTCGGATCCATTTATTACTTCAACTGCGGAACTTGTTAGGGTAAATGGTGCTGTTGGGCGTGCAACGCCTAATCGTACCGGGGCTATTAACGAATCTGCAGTTTCGCACAGCTCCTCGACCGCCAATTTAATTAAAGCTTGAAAAACTTTGCGACATTTCATCAAAGGTTGAGAAGCTTGACTTGCACTGAACATTATTACATTTACATTATTATTATTATTATTATTATTATTATTGTTATTATTATTATTATTATTATTATTTCAACGTGGAAATTACATAATTATAGTAATCATTTTTTCAACGAATTTATACCTTTTCCTTTTCGCTGTATTAGGTGCCATTTCGATAGTAAATATTACGAATATTCGAGCTACAGATCTAACAAATCGTCGAGCAACATTGTTGGCTTCTTCTTGACGTCCGGGTATAGAATCATTTTGCAATTCTCTTATAAGAGTAGTAAGTAATGTATCGAGCATCTAAACACACAAGTACATAATATATTTTAAGAATTGATATTTATATAATTTTTATGTAAAACTTCTATATTAAATTAGAAATATACAAATAATAATAATAATAGATAAATTAGTAAAAAAATTACCTCTGTGCTACATTTAACAAGTAACAGATGGGTGAATTTATCCAGTAATGCGGTACCACTTTGACGACATAATTGTCCTTGATCACCGAATAACTGTTCATTACCATTTTCAGAGACACCCGACATAATCATACATTGAACAGCTGACCAGTCATTTAATAATCTTTCAAGAGCATTTCGACTAAAACGAGGTGGTTCTAAATCGTGATCTGGCATATCAGAATCAGCACCTAATCCTGTTCAGAAATATTGTTATTATCTTGTAAATATTATATATACATATACATATACATATATATATATATATATATATATATCTTTATTTATTTATTTATATATATATATATTTATAAAAAGAAAAATATAGTATACCATCTGACGATGGTGCTTTACGACTCGCAGATGTCGATCTAGGTCGAGTTGCTGGTCTAAATTGGCGTTGCTCTATGAATTGTCTTCCCACTGTTTGTGCCAAAAATAGTAAAATGCATTCTCCTCGCGAATTGATTTTCGTTGCAAGATCGGTATTGACTACAAGTCGGCACAAGAGATCGTAACGTGCAACTTGATACCCAGCGATAAGCGCACGACATTTACATTTTTCCCAACAATCGCAGTATGCCGTTGGCGATGTCCTTTTGAGTTTGCAATCGTGTCCTCTATGGCAAACGCGAGCGCATTCGGTGCAACAACATAACGATCCCGTTAAACCGCAGGTTCTACATTCAAATATGTCCTGATTGATATGATCTGCGCCAGTCCAGGTAAAGCTGCAAGTATCATTACAGCAGGTCACGAATAAAGGAGACAAATCTGGATTAGCATCGGGGGGTAGTATCATTGCCGAACATTCTTTGGAATCTCTACCAACTTTTTGAATAGTATCTAATAAAATTAAAGCCGCATGATATGCACGAACAGATACTGCAAGCATTAATGGCGTTTGTCCTTGTGCATCCTTTGCCGTAAGTAATTCTTTCAAGTAAGGAGCTAATACGTTACTTTCGCACATGTACTTCAGTATTAGCAGCGCGTTATTCCTTCTTTCAACGGAATCTACAATATACGTATTATTGGATGCTGCTCCTATATTAGGTTTATTCATCATAGAAATACTAGCAGCACCTATGCTAAGCAAACTGTCTTCTTCTCCGGATGTATTGTCGAATGCCTCAGGTGGCCAACTCAATGTTGGTATTGGTTCTTCGATAGGTGCTGAGGTACCGTCTACTGCATTCGATACCAATGCATACCCAATATCTTTATCGCTTTTCTTATTAGATGTCGGCGCACACATGGTAACACAAGCATGAAGGATATTTCGATTACCATCACAACGTTCTAACAGTATTGATTGTATTTGAGCCACATTACCCTTAAGGTCTTGTTCTAAATTACAAAATACTTGTTTAACGCTATCGTAATCGCATCTCAGTATACGTGACATTAGTAGAAGATTGTCAAACGCCAATGCAATCACTGCGACTTGATTTTTGAGATTTGTCGAATTAGAGCAACTCGGTATGGGAATGGTTGATGTTCCAATGCAAATTACCGGGAGTAAGTCTAACCAATTTGGATCTCTAATGGCATCCGCGCAATCTTTTGCTATCGGATAAATTGTATTGTTTCCATCTCTGAGTATCATGGAACACTCAATATTTTCTCCGGCGCTAGTTAGATTAATATTTTGAGGCTGTAATCCCAAGAAAGCATTAATATCCGAAGGAATATAACAATCCTGAACGTATCTTCCCGTACTTAAATTATAAACAACATAGCTCAACTTATTCCCGCTTTTTAATATAGCATGAATGCCTTGTCCATCGGTTGCAATGGTTAAAAGATTATCACTCGAGCCTTCTACTATATTAACTCTTCTGGGAGTACGTTGGAAACAATCGGGTGCTCTTGGATTCATTGACGATTTAATAACTTGCAATTCATCTTTTCTTAAAAGCCTACAATCGGCTAGTAATTTGATCAATTCTTCGGCCGTTAAATCTTTAAAATCGGACGTGCTAAAATCTTTTTCCTTGGTCTCTTTTTCCTTCTCCTTTGAATCTTTCGAAAAGAATTTAACTGCGACATAGCAACCATCAACTTTAATGACTTTTCCAATAGGAACGGTTTTGACATCTTCCACAAAGACCACGTCCTTCAATTGCCAATCTTCTTCGTCCTTTCGTTCGGATTCTCCTTCATTTCGAGGCGTTAAACGTTTTTGCCTTTTATGACTCGTTGTGATGCTACCTGTGTCGCTGCATGTGCTGGAAGCAGGCGATGGAGGTGGTGGCATATCGAGTCGATCGGCCGTTTCTTTATGATTTGACTTATTTATTGAGGCATTTCCATTTCCATTTGTTTCGCGTTTGTCAAAATTCGAATTGGGTAAATGCGATCCAGCAGGTAATATTTTAAATCTGCAAGTCGCATCTAAATTCCAAGCAGCCAATAACAGTTGCCCTACTTTTGGTACCCCATTGGCTATTGTAAATCCTACGAAAAGGGAGCATATCTTGTAAA
Organism: Dolichovespula sylvestris; assembly: GCA_918808275.2. Lineage (NCBI taxonomy): Eukaryota > Metazoa > Arthropoda > Insecta > Hymenoptera > Vespidae > Dolichovespula > Dolichovespula sylvestris. Next base: position 7,127,689 of record OU964970.1, on the reverse strand, counting down.
AACATATATGATACTTCCTAATATATTCCATCGACTCTATTGTCAAAAAATATTTTATAATTTACCTATTGCACCAGGTTGATACATTGGACTGTTTTTCATGCAAACGTGCGTACCGTAACTAATGTCATTCGATATCACTGTAGACGGTCTATGTTTCCGTGATTTTGCTTTATATTTCTCCCACAATTTCTTACGCTGAGAAAATGGCAAAACTCCCCTATTTAAGGAAGAAAAAAAAAAGAAAGAAAATAAAAAAAAAGAGAGTGATTAATTGCAATTTTTCTTAATAAGTTAAATAATTTTGAAATTAAACGATGAATAAAGAACATTTAATAATACCAACCACCAATACAATGCACCACTTTCAAGTTTCGCAACAGTATATAGAGCACATGTATGGAGTGATACAATTTTGTCCAATGTAAATTCAGTGAAAGCCTGTGCTGGATGTTCCAGGCGAGAGGCAACATGTCCCAATAGTTCGTCTAACCACGTAGCTACCTTACCACTTTCTGTACTAACAGAACAGCGAATTGCTGTCGCTGATACATTAACTATTTTTTCTGCCATTAATGCTAGTGGTATAGTTTTTGGATGATGAACATTTGGATTCTAAACATAGATATTTTATTATATCATCGTGTTCTATTTCCTTCCTTAAATTATAAAATGATACGTGTATACAATTTTATACCCACCTCTAAATGCTTGTATGGTTCAGGATCGGACCATTTCCATTGATACAATTGTCCAGAAGTGGAAACAGCTATCAATTCGCTATAAAGAGCAGCAATTTGAACAAAACGTGGAGCAGGTTCATTACTACGTTCGTGCCACCATTCCAGTTCTTCCGATATCCACAAAGGGCTTTGAGAAGCTAACTCTTTTTTCTTATTATCTAAACAAATAGAAATAAACTAAATTTATTTCTTTACTTGATACTTCCTTTGGTATTAAAAGAAAGAATAGTATAACAATTAAAAATCATATATTCCGATCAAAATATGTTTACCAGGATCCTTTTCCCAAGAATCTTTTAAAGCAGTTTCTAACCAACGTCGCGGTCCATAATATTGACGATCCCTCCATCTGCTAAAACTATCACGATCTCTATCGCGTTCGGATGAACGTTCCCCCTCTCTGTCATTACCAAGTCTTCGCGAGGAACTACCACGACTGAAAAATACGATATCTATTTTTTAATAACTACATACAAATTGAATTTCGAGTTCTAATCAAATTAATTTACTGTCTTATGCCAGCATAGCCAAACATATCCTCAGAAAACATAGAATCTGCATCGATTATAACAGAATGTTCATTACTGAAGCCACCATCTAATAAGGATATAAGATCTTCTGGTACATAACTATCTGCCGCATCATCGGCATCATCACCTTCCTCATCATCTCGTGATAAAAGATTATTCACCGCTAGGTTCACATCTAAATTTGTACGCTAAAAAAAAATAATATGTTATATTTGTAATTTATATCGCACGATAAGATAATTGATAATTATATCGTAAAAATAATAACCTGTAATTCTCTGATAATTAAATTACGACTTTTTCCTTGTAGTACTACTTGAGCTTGAGATATCAAATCTTCTGGTACAAATGGAGCAGGAACTGAAGCTATAGGACGCGAACTGTTACCACTTCCGCTTCCCATGATCACTCCTGGAGGCCCTATTCTACCACTGCCGCCGCTACTTCCGCTGTTACTACCACCTCGAATAGCAGAGCTGCTTCTCATGATCCTTGCCCTCGAACGAGAAATACCTGCTCTACTACCACTTCCACTACTTCCACTACCACTTGGAGTAGAGTTAGAATTTCCGACATGACTTTTGGTTGTACTGAAAAATAATGTAACATACGGGTATCAGTTTATAAAGGATTCGGTTTATTAAATATTTTAATATTTCTTCAAATATAGAAGCACAAGAAGCATACTTTCTGTTGGGTTCATTTTTACTTAAATCCAGTCGGTCAGACAATACTGTAAATGCAACACGACATATTCTGTTGTCCTCTGTGAGTAACGCTATATGAGTTGGCCCAACCACAATACGTTTTATGGAAACTTTTAATCCATTAAATGCAGGAGGTGTAACATACCCATATCTATTGATCTTCTCTGCAACTTCTTTCAACCTTAAATAGAAGAATAATTAATAAATCATGATATATAATAGTATTCAAATAATAAATACTAATCATTCTTAATTTATCTATAAATACTATTTTTTTTCCCTTTGTGTAATATTAAATACTTAAACCATTACATTTTAGTAAACATTTTGTAATAAATGAAAATTTTATGAGAAATGCAAAAATAATGTACACTTGAAAATAATAACTGTAAAATATATGTTGGTATAATTATTTAATTACTAGTATATTCCAGAAAAAATGAATTTATGAAGATGTATGTATGTATGTGTATATATATATATATATATATATAGCAATATGACATCATAACACTTTACATATAACTAATTAGAAAAGAATTTAGAATAATATAATTAAGCATTACAGAATAATATAATGTACATGAAAATAATATATGCGGTAAATACATTAGAATAATTAATTAGTTTACATGAAGTACATATAATAGGAATAAAAATAATTGTTATCTTTATTTCATATGTTTTTGTATTTATATTAATAAATAGATATATGTCAAAACATTTACCTCCTATTATAATAAGAAGAAAAATAAAGAAGCATACAAATATAATATAATTTAAGAGATTCTAACAAGTTGTCACAATCATTTAAAAAATGATGATATAAGACCATTAAATAGTAATTGCTTGTAGAAATGTATTAGAATATATGTAATCAATATACTATAGAATTTATCTATACCTTATGAATATATTATGTATTAGATTTTTCCTTTAAAAAAAAAAAAAAAAGCTAATTTTATGCAACCCATAATTAATAATGATGTAAAGTGAACTATGCTATTATGATTCATTTGGTTATATATATATGACGTAGAATATAAGTGAATCAAAATTGCGCAAAATTAAATTTGTAATGGTATTCATTAACGTATTGTTCAATTTTTCCTTAATGTCTTCCTGATAAATGGGTTTTTAGAAAAATTCGAGAATTGGGACGCATAAGTAAAATTAGAAAAAGTTGTTTCGTTCGAGTGGATTAAAAAAAAAAAAAAAAAAAAAGAAAAAAACGAACTTCAATGGTTACGATAGTTCGGTGACGCATGAAAAAAAAAAGAGGTAGTACGGATTAAATTCCATGATAGGAATAGTCAGCAGACATTCTAAAAGAGATACATTAACGATAGCGTAAGGAATGCGTCGACTCACCTATCATTGAGTTGATCATCGGTGCCCGGTAAAGGATGAACAACAAAGTGTATCGAGGTCATTTTAGCTTATTATCGTACCCTTTTCTAGCCGAAATATATCTTAAAACTTGTATACACAGAATTTCACTACACCAGCGAAACGACGTTCTTCAGCCATGTTTCTGAAGGAAACATCCAATTCTGCGTTCCTAAAAGTAATATGGCCGTACTCTCCTTCGATGTATTCTCAAATACACTGAAGATTATCTGAAGCAATTACTTATAAAAAAAACCAACGAAGTATTATTTTTTCTTTTTTATCCGAATGAGAAAAAAGGCCGTTTGTACTTGATGTAAATAATATCGTATAAGTTCCGCTCGGCGCGTATACATCCAATGATTATGATGTTACAATGAGAAATGCACGATTACATCGATTTGGCGTGACGTCACTCCGTAGAAAACACTAGAAAAACATGTTTGTGGGGTATCCGTTAGATCGAAAACTTTTTCTTCCAAATAAATGATTCGCAATTATTCGTATATCAAAAATTTCATTCGATCCTATCGTTGCCACAGTTATTTAACAAACGAATAAACTTATTTTTGTTACTAGAAATAAAAAAAATTCCAAAGAATAAAAATAATTCTTTTGTGGGTGTCTGACGAGAGCAATGTGAAAATAACTTGTCATAATGTTATAAATATTCGTCTAATAATAAAATATTACCTCCATCGCGAACAAAAATTTTTATCAGAATTTATATAATATACGATTTATATCGTAAAAATACAAAATGTCCGAATAAGATTCTACTTTCCTTTTTTGTATAGGGGGCATTTGGTATCGTAGAACGGTTCTCATTGGCCAGTTATCTTTCGAGATAGAAAAGAAACCAATCGTTTTCAATATATTTTTACATAAAAATTGAAAATTTTTAATCCCATTCGAATTCAATCATACCGGTATGAAAATAATATTCATCTTTAACAAAATTAATAAGTTTACAATAATCGATAAACAATATTATTGTATACGAACGTTTTTCGCTAACCAATCAAAGATGACTTATAATGAAGTGAAATCATTGATAGGTGGATTGTAGGGTTATGATAGATTACAATATGGACCGAATTTCTATGAATATTATTTTAAAAATATTATTCGAAGATGAATGTTTTCGATGTAAAAAGATTATTCAAGAGAATATATTAAAGGATAGCGAAAAAGAAAGATGAAAGTTCCTACAAATGAAATAAGATTTAATACATAATAAATAATAGACGTATACGTGGAGAAAAATAATAATTAACAATGAAGATAGCTGCATGTAGTTACGGAAAAGATTTTTTTGAATTCTATAAAAAATGAACGTTTACAAAAAATAACAATTTTATTACAATTAAAAGAAATTTTATATGATGTTATACAGTGATGAGAGTTATAGGAGTGCATTGACCCCAAAAGCGAATGGTTGATCCGTGGTTGATTGGTCACTTTTTAGCATGCTTTTACGCAGAAGCGAGTGTAGAGCGCATCTTATTGTGTGTATCGTCGAATGAAATTCTATATGCTAAAAAGCTAAGCAAAATATTTCTTTTTTTTTTACAACGTTAACAATTTCATTTAATATTTAATAATAACAACGTCGTAAAGGATTTATAGTGTCGATGAAATAAAAAGAAAGTCACAGAGAAAAAGGTAAAGGGAGTGAGACATAAATCGCGAATTGTCTCTTCGAGGTCTTTCTTAACACTTTGTAGCGCATCCGCGTTTCACGATTCTTTAGATTATTTCACGTTTGTGTATGTATAATATATATACATATATATCTATATATATATGTATATACATATGTACGTACTCGTTTCTGCGAGACCGTCGGAGAACGTGTACAATTTTAAAGAGAGCTCTTAGAATATATCGAATAATTTTTCATTCACTTCGGTCATCTTCCAAATTTTTCTAAAAATAATTGCGCGATACGTAACGGATAAAAAATTTCTTTTCAAAGGAGACCTCGAGATTTCTGCCATTTGTTTTTCTTTAACGTATAAATTTGACTTCATCAACGAAGAAAGGAACACATCCAATACCGTTCATTTTGGTTCTGGCAGGTAAGTGATTTTATTCGTTCGATCTGCTCTATAAAACATTTTTAGAAAGTTTGCTTTTTCTATGTATGAAATCTTCTCATTGTTATCTGTTAGGATTATTAATAGAATTGGATATATAAATAAATATTAATACGTTTTTATTATGGGAATGATTTGTAACAGAATATTCGTATATTTGATTGTACAGCTGGTATTTCAGTTATATATTTTTTTAGGTTGACTGCTCTTTTATTAAAGGTGTTTCAAAAGGTGTGCAATAAAAGAAGATTTAATTGATTATTATAATGAATGAATAATGATTATTGAAAAGTATTAGATCCGCATACTTTCCTCGTGCAAATTTGTATTTCTTTGATATATGAAAATATGTCTGGACCATTTATTCATAATAAATCTGTATGTTTCTGATACAGAATGGCACGTGGTCAACAAAAAATACAATCCCAAGCAAAAGCGGCAGAAAAGGCTGCTAAAGTAAAGAAACAACAGGGACATAGTGCGAACGAACAAAAAAAGGCAGCGCAGAAAGCATTAGTTCATGTATGTTCGGTTTGCAAGGTAAGAATATTTAGATTTATCTTTATTATATTCTAGGTAAAAATTTTATTATTGTATCTGAATGAAATTATATTTTTATCATTATTTTGTTAGGCTCAGATGCCAGATCCAAAGACCTATAAGCAACATTTTGAAAACAAACATCCTAAAAATGAACTACCTGACGATTTGAAAAATATATGAGGGTAGGAATGTCTGCAATGGATCGCACATAAGGATGCAGAGAGAGAGAGAGAGAGAGAAAGAGAGAGAATAACTACAATTGAGTGATATAGTTTAAGATTCATCCAATATTAAAATAGTTTCAAAACAAAGAAATAAATAACATCCCATTAGTGTTTTTAAGAAACTGTTTCGCAGTTACAGAGATGAATTATTATGCACACTATAAACATTTGCGCATACTTCCTGATGTGCTTGTGGTAAATTTGATTTGTAAAAAAAAACCTACATTATTCATAAAAAATCATACCTTAATCACATTACTTTTTTAATATAGTACGAATGCATCAGAATCTGTACATTGCTAAATAAATAATTTAATGACTTTAGTAAAATAATAATTTTGGAATATGTGACTTAATCTAATAGATAATGGAAAACGATCGTTCTTTTGTCCGTTTTAAAATTAGAAGTTGCACTGGAATATGACAAAATAATTTTACAAATTTTACAGATTTGTATAATTTGAAAGGAAGATTATTAAATAGATTATCTAAAAATTAAAATTTCATTTAAGAAGTATTTTAAGTATGCTATCGAGTTGTTAATTTTCATAGAATCATTACCACATCAAATAATATATTCTCAGATCATCCGCTTGTGTTATTATGTTAGGTTGTGTTTATCTCGAAAGAATGTTAAACTACAAAATACTGCCAATTTAGAGAGATTGTATCGATTATTGTCGAAGTAAATACTATGTAGTTGAAGTCCTTTCTATATAGAACTTTATGTCAATTTAATGATAATTTCTTTTAAAATCACGATTTTAAAACTTTAACATGGATGAACGGTATGTTAAAGAGAGAAGTAGAAAATTGTACTTAAATTGTTAATGTTATAACATATGGGATACTTGATGACATAAATATTTATATATATAGATCAAGTGAATTTAATCTGTCACACTGTATGCTTCATTTGCCCATGTGTGAATATATGATTATCATTTAGCATTAATCCAGATACAATATTCTTTTAATATTACTTTGTAGAATTTACAGTAATACGTTGTATATTGACTTTTCAAAAATGATTTCTATAATTTTCAAGAGACATACATTTCAAATATATTTATTTGTAATCTCTATTAAGTTTAACATTTGTATTGTGAATAAAGTTTAGAAATAAACTCATATGTATTCTGTATTTTACTGCAAGTATATTTTTTATATTGTAATATCGTGTTGACATATATTTTATTTGATTAGTAGAAGACGTAAAGACATAAATATAAATAGGTTTCTTATATTATATATTTATTTGAAAAGTAAACATATTTTGTTGTTAAAGACTGTACGATAGTTTGTCTTTCAATATAGAATGTAATATCAAATGTATAATTAATTTATTATAAAATAAATTTTAGATTCTTTTTGTTTTAACAAATAAAGCTTAATATAAGTTATACAAATAAAAATGAATCACTTTCAAAGTTCGAAATGAGCGATGTTTCTTCGATTAAAAATCGCGCGTAAAATCAATTAATTTGTTGTTACATTTACACGATACGCGTTTACATCGAAGCTTGATATAATTTAAAGATATTTTTATGTAAAATCATTTTCGAAATTTACATTCTCTTTCAAAAAAGAAAATTGATATTATGTGTTCAAAAAAGAAAGATAGAAAGAAAGAAAACATTTTATCGAGTGTAAGATCGATCCAGCAAGAAAAGGAAAATATTACATCATATTACGTAGAAATCGATCATTCGTGATTAACATGTATTCATTACACGCCACGCAAGAGAGTGTCAATTTGTCAGAGTATATATAAGTCTCCGATGAGCATTTGATTCTTCAGTTTTCATCTAGATTCAGTGAAGTTTTTACAAAATTCCTTCTTGCTTATCGCAATATCAATATCGGAAAGGAACAAACAAGTGTCGTAAGTTGACAATATTTAACGGGAGAATATAGGTACGAAATCCAAAAGTTATAATATCAAAAATATATGTTATATAATTTATTTTTTTCTTTTTCTGTTTTTTTTTTTTTTTTTTTTTTTTATATATCTCTTTTAACAAAAATCAATACTTTTTACGATCAGTGCTCTGACTTCACGTTGAAATAAATTTCGAAAGTATCTCGATCGAATTGATTGTTGTTTCGTTAAATTAAACAATTATTCGTCGATCATTTTTATTCCTTAATAACGATCCATCGCTATGATGTTAACGACTTGTTTTCGAATATAAAAGATATTACGTGATTCAGATGTTTTTTAATCTTCTAATTTTTTTTTTCTTTTTCTTCGAATCAACGAATCGTTTGGTATGATAATAATTGTGATATAATGATAAGTTGAAAAATATCGTCTTATTTATTCACGTAGTTAATTTACTATTAACTATGAGGCGACGGATCGTAAGATAATTAATACAGAAAAGATAATCTTGGGGCACGCACAAGTGGTTTTTAAACGTGAGACATTTCTCGATAATTCATACGGATAATCCCAATGTATGACGATATCGAATCATTTATTGTGTTTAGAAATATTATCGAATACATTTGAATAGAATTATTATTATATTTTTCTTGACTCGAGACCAATGCATTTCAATCGATTAACGTTTCATAATCTAACGATAACTTTTTTAAACGGTCGAATAATTTCTACGGAATTAATGGTCGATAGTCAAAGCGCGGGCCGCTTGAATTTAAAATTATAGATGGAACAAAATTTAGATGTTATTCCTTGTGTATCGGACACACACACATACACACACACGTATTATCGTAAGAAAAAAAAAGAAAGAAATTCATTTGTGTTACACAGTGATAGGATAGAAATAAAGAAAATAAACAAATTTTGTTGTTGTCTCTTTGAACTTTTAGGTTATCGCTCGATAGAATAGTTTTCTTTTTTTTTAATAGACGATCAACGAGAGAAATTGAAGTGAAATAGATACAGATTACATACATATATATATTTAGAGAGATATTATATACATATATATATATATATAGAAAGAGAGAGGGGGAGGGAGATAGTAAAAATTTCGTAAGAAAAACCGATGATCCTCTTTTTCTTCTCCAGTGATCTTCGAATATCAAAAAGCAAAGTACCGTTATGATGGATTCCGTTTTTTTAACACGTTCGCTCGGTACACCAGCGGAGGGTGTAAAGGATCAATATGCCGATGGGAAAGCTGCAAAAGTATGGGAGGTTTTTATCGGCGATAAAAATCAGAGGACACAAAATTATCGAGACTTTTTGGTGGGTCTCCTTAGGAAAAAGGGTTGCCATAGAATCTTGGATGTTGCCTGTGGTACGGGCGTAGATTCGGTTATGCTTCTTGAAGAAGGCTTCGAGGTCGTCAGCGTTGATGCTTCCGATAAAATGCTCAAATACGCTCTCAAGTCCAGATGGGAGAGAAGAAAGGAACCAGCTTTCGATAACTGGGGTAAGAAGGAGTTATCTTTCTCAATTATTGTTTATCGTTGGCAAATTTTGTTTGTTTGTTTCGTTCGAATTTTTTCTTTTCTTTATTTTTGTTTTAATATTACGTTCCGCAATTAGGAATTTTAGAATTGAAAAGAAATTGAATTTTATTAATTGAAATGAAACGATAAATTTAATTTTTTTCTGATTGAAATGAAACGATAAATTTAATTTTTCCTGATTGAAATGAAATGATAAATTTAATTTTTCCTGATTGAAATGAAATGATAAATTTAATTTTTTTCTGATTGAAACGAAAATTAACATTGAAATCTGAAGAAATTTCAATGGATCTCGTAATCGATTCGTCATGAGGACGATCATTAGATTATTATGAAACGCGTTACTATGAGATAGTATTTATTCGTTATTGTACTTGATGAAAATATTTCTATTTTATGTATATGGTATTTTCTTATCTGCCGAGTAAGATAAGTATTAGTAAGGAAAGGGTCGGTGTGTTATCGACGGAGGTCGATTCGTGATGCTCTTTATCGTAAACCTCTCTTTCATCATTTTCTCTCTCTCTCTCTCTTTTTTTTTTCTATCTTCTATAATAATTATTAATAAATCTTCGATAGCTCTCTCCTTATTCGATAACAAAGAATTTTCTTACTTTTTATCTTTCCGATTCGATTTCTATTTTTCTTTTTTCTTTTTTCAGTGATCGAGGAAGCAAATTGGTTGACACTATCGAAGGATATCAGTCATCTGATCGGTGACGGTTTTGATGCTGTTATTTGTCTTGGAAATAGTTTCGCACACATGCCCGACTCCTTTGGCGATCAGAGAGAGCAAAAGTATATTATCTTACATAAATAAAATTTTGCGATTTTAAATAAACAAATAAATAAATAATATCTCATCGTATATCCAATCACCTTTATCTCTCGTTAACTTTTTAGACAAGCCTTCGCTAATTTCGAACGTTGCGTCAAACCAGGCGGATTATTTTTGATCGATCACAGAAATTACGATTATATTATACAGACTGGAAACACACCATCGAAATGTATATACTATAACGTGAGTAACGCGATAATAATGTTTTTAACATAATGATAAATTAATAATAATAATAATAATAATATACATTCTTTTCCAGAGTCGACACATGACCAATATAAAAACCTCGGTATTGTTCATATCGGGCAAACCGGCAATTGTGACTCTGGACTATATGATCACCATCGACGAAAAAACAAACAAAAACAATTCGGAAAACGTTAACGAATTTAGATTGTCGTATTATCCTCACAGATTGAACGTCTTCAGTGATATGCTAGCAGAAGCGTTTAGATTTAAAGCGAAACACACGATATACGCAGACTTTAAGCCGATGGATATGGTACAGAATCCTGGATTTTACATTCACGTGCTAGAAAAGTACTAGTCGATTAAGTGATCTCATTAAGAGATTCACAAGGGAATGGAATTTCGCGTCGATTTGTATTCTTATCGTACTTTCGACGAATTAGTACCATACGCCGTATTGGGAGAGACGAATTTTTATTGTAGGAGGTTACAACGATCTCTCAATAGGGGGTAGGATCCCTTAAGATACATACATACGTGATTATTATTCAGGATTACGTATGCGAGTTGTTCTTTCTCTTTTTTTTATTTTTCTATTTTTTTTTTTTTTTTTATTTTTTACCGGTTAAGAAATAAAAAGAAAATTGTAACTCGAAGAGCCAATGGGGGCGGGGAAGGGGGAGGGAGGGAGGGGGGGGGAGAAAAAAAATCTATCGGAACGATATCGCCTATAAAATTATGTTAAGTGCTCGCTAAAGTAACACTCCTTATGATCGTCGATATGTGGATGTATTATTGATTATCATTGTCCGATGATAATATAACATACTTACTAGATGTTTACGGAGATGCGTGGGTGATCGACGAATAAAATACTTGTTATCAATTTTGATCTTTTTTTATTATAAGTTCGAAAGCAGTATCTCATTGAGTATTCTAGCCAGGCTTTGTTCGATGCTACAATTTGATTTTTTCAACGGTGTTCCGAGCGGTCATTGACGAGGGATAATTTTCAAGGACGAGCTCGCTTTGTATATCCTCAGCGCACCTTCAGTCTTTCGGCGAATTGCTCATCCTGAAAGAGACTTTTCTCTTAACACTTTCCTTCCCTTTTCTTTCTTTCTTTTTTTATTTTTCTTTCTTTTTTTTTTTTTTCTTTTTTCATTTTCTTCTTTTACTTTCTCATTTTCATCATCCATCGCGAAGGATTTTTAATCGACGTTACGTTTCAATCGAAACGTCGTCTCCCTCTCTCTTTATTTTCACTACATACTTTGTAAGAATAAAGCAAGATTACAAAAAAAAAAGAAAAAAATACCAAGAAAAAGAAAAAACAAGAAAGTGACTCGAATGATCTGTATTTATCAATCTCTCTCTCTCTCTATCTCTCTCTCTCTCTCTCTCTCTCTTTTACTATACTTCATTTCTTTTTCGTTAAGAAAAATCATAGTTACATTAAAATAATCATAACACACTGTCGAAGCCTCGGAAATTCGCTCGTCAACGATCACCACAATTGAAAATGGCCAAAATCGCTTGCGTGGGATCTTTCGTTTCTTTTTTTTTTTTTTTTTTTTTTCTTTTCTAATCCTTTCCCCCGCGTTTCTTTCGACTTCGCAGATCGCACGATTAAATTCGCAAATTTTTCGTAAGAATCGTACCCCCGCATTCGGAGTGCAGTATGTCCGTTGAAAGATATTTTTTTTATTATTTTATTTTATTTTGTTCTTTTTTTTCTTTTTCTTTTTTTTTTTTTTTTTTTTCTTTATCAACGCGACGATCGATCGATTTTCTTAAACGTCGAGTCGACATTTTGAAAAATGGAAAAGAGAATATATTATCGATCGACATCTACGCGTGTTTCTCCTCCTTCCGCCCCCTTCCCCTACTCACGACTTCTAATCTAAAAAGAAAAAGAAAAATATGTATGTATGTCCAGTGCATTGGCACTCCGCAATCGGGGGCTCGAATATTATTTTCTTCATACTTCGTTTACTTTCTCTTTCTTTCTTAATTTTTTTTCTTTTCTTTCTTTTTTTCTTCCCTTCTTTCTTTCTTTTTTTTTTTGTTTCTTTGGAAATGACAAGGATAAAATTTACAAGGCCGAGGGCTGATTACAGTGCAACGAACTGCCCATATAGAAAAATGGACGAAGTGGTAGTTATAGCAAAAATTCCCCCCTTCTAGTTGTAGTAGTATAGTGATAATAGTAGTAGTTAGTAGTAATAGTAGTAGTAGTAGTAATAGTATTAGTAATAGTAATAATAATAATAATAATAATAATATATATATATATAATCTTTCTGTGATTTTTTTGTTGCTTTCTTTTTTAATTCCTTTCGATCAAACTACTGTTAGACTCTTGCGACCACTTGTTTTCTTCCAAAAATTCGATACATACATATTACTACATCACGGTTTCTTCGATCGTCGTTACGATCGTTATCGTCGTCGTAAATTGTATATATGTGTGTGTCTTCGATCGTCGTACGTGTCTTACAGATAAAAATTTGTTAACCCTCGCAAGACGGAGAAGACTATAACAATTAATTAATTGTATACGTATATATTTATATACATATAATATATATATATAACTTATTAATGAATATACTTATATAATAATAATAATAATAATAATGATAATAATAATAATAATAATAATAATAATAATAATGATAATAATAATAATAATAATAATAATAATAATAATAATAATAATAATAATAATAATAATAATAACAATAACAATAACAACAACAACAACAACAACAATAATAATAATAATAATAATAACAACAACAACAGTAATAATAATTAAACAATAATAATTCATTATTTCATTAATTAATTAATTTTCATAGTCGTATTCGTCGTGTTTCCTTTTGTATGTGTACGTGTACGGTAACTGTGAGATTAACATTAATTCGTAATGGCGTCTGTTAAACTCTCCTTTGCTTTTTTAAATTATGTCGACGTTGATTGGTTAACGATATTTGATGTGCAATAGAAATTTGAACGCACTCGCGTTTTATATTCAACAAATTAATTCCTTTATCGAGATCGAAGGATGCGAGTTTCTTTCTATCATTTTTTTTCCATTTATTTGTGTATTTATTTGATTTTATTCTTTTTTTAATTCCTATAGTTTTTCTTCCTCGTCTTTGCCCGTTGTTTTGCGAACGAAAGGAGGATAAACTATGCGCAAAGGTCGTTAACAAATAAAATCGAGAAGACACGAACGAACGAGAAGATTATTATTATTAATTTTTCCTTTTTCTATTTCTTCCTTGATTTCTTTTTTTTTTTTTCGAAACGAGAACAGGACGTAAGAGATTTTGCGGTATTTTTTTCTCTCTCCCTCTCTCTCTCTCTCTCTCTCTTTTTTTTTTCTTTTACATATGTTCATGTAACGTACACGTCTTTGAAAAGTTCACGACGCGACACTAATCAAATTATTGATCGGCGAATATTTTTATTAAATCATTCAAATAGTTTTATAACCGAATTAAATTCCAATTAACCGGATGCCTTTGGTTATCACATGAAATAAAAATTGATTTGGTCCATTATTCTCGAAAGAAATAATACATAAATGAATGAAACAACAATTTCGTGTTGCTATTACAAATAAATTTATCGAGAACTTTTCAACGATCTTGTACTATTAAATTCGTCGTTCGGATTCAACCTATCGATCCATCGATCCCTCGAGGTGTGAAGCAAGGATTTTAGACGACAGAAAAGATTTATGATAGACGCAACCTTCGAGCGAGAATCGATCGGACATTCGATCATCCATTCTCTTTCTTCATCTTATTTTACAATGTGTACTCGCTCGAGAACGCACGAATCGATTCAAATCTGTCACTTTGAAATCCGACAATAGGATGCGAGTTTAAAGATATTATGAACGATTGATTTCCGATTTTGACGATTTCAAAGATATTATTGCTAGATAATAGATAAAAATTTTTTTTTTTTTTCTAATCTTTCGCGCGTAACATCGACATAGAATTTTTTTCTTTTCTTTTTTTATCGCCTGCGATTCGATCGTATTTCTTTTCATATCTTTTGTCTACAAACATGCATTCATATGTACATTCATTCATATTATGCATGCATGAAGAATGAATGCATTCCTCCATTCATTTATACGTTCATTCATACATACATACATACATACATACATACATACATACATACACATGTTCATATGTTTTATATTTTTTATCGACTTTCGTTGATCACACTACACTTCGAGGGTTTCCTTTTAGACAGCCACAAAGTAATTAAAAAAACGATTATACTTATGATAATGATGATGATGATGATGATTATAATGATAACAATAACAATAACAATTATAATGATAATTATAATAATAAATAATAAATAATAATAATTATAATAATAATAATCACAACGGTAACAATATCATTAACAACAACAATAACGACAACAACAACAACTACAATAATAATAAAAATAATAATAATAATAATAATAATAATAATAATAATGATGATGATTATGATGATAATAATAATGATAATAATAATAATAATAATAATAATAATAATAATAATAATAATAATAATAATAATAATAATAATAATAATAATAATAATAATATATTTGATATATCAATTTTTATATCACTCTTTAACGGTCGATGATGCAGTATTCGCTTTAAATGTAATATTGAATGGAATGTGTTTGTGTTTGTGTGTGTGTGTGTGTGTGTGTGTGTGTGTGTGTGTGTGTGTGTGTGTGTGTGTGTGTGTGTGGGTATTTCAAAGCAAATATTCACGAATAGCAATTGTAAAAAGTAATAAATTCAATTGCATTAGCCATTCATTATACGATATTATCAACACCCAGTATCGATTCGACGGAACTCGTTCGTCTTTTTATTAATTTATTAATTTATATTTTTTGTTTCCGAATTATTGCAATAGCGTAATATTGCAATAATTCATATTTGCAAAATTTGTCTTTCTATATTATATATTTTTATATATGTATATATATATATATAATCGTAATATCACATCTTTTTATTACTTCAATTTCAACCTCGACAACGATCACCACCATTAATATTTGCCTTGTTTAAATGAAAACCAATTTGTTTGTTTGCTCATCGCGTAAATTTCCTGAAATCTTGTTCTCTCTCTCTCTCTCTCTCTCTCTCTCTCTCTCTAGATAATTTTCTTTTTTAAAAGTTAACCCTCTATATCCCAAAATTTTGGTCATGTACAAAACAATAAAATCATACAAAGTCAAAGTTATAATATATCATTTATACTATGAATAATTATAAATGTGATTATAATATATTTATAATTTTTATAATTAAAAAAAAAATATATGAAAAACTTCGGACACGAGGTTATTATTTGTTTTTCTTTTTTTAAGTTTCTTTCATATACAAGAAAACAAATAAAAATTTGAAAAAAAATTATCTTCCTCTCTTTTACTCTTTTTTATTTTTTCTTTCCCGTTTTTTTTTTTTTTGAATTCTTTGATCATACTTTTAAATCTTTTTGTCTATTCGAGTTGGACGATGGCAAGTCGATGATCGATTTCGATATTCGTGTCCTTTGACATGGAAAAACAAAAGTGCTGATGCTATAAAAAAAAAAAAACTAATTAACAAAAAGCAAAAAGATAAACGAGAGAGAGAGAGAGAGAGAGAGAGAGAGAGAGAGAGAGAGAGTCGAAAGAAAGAGATAGTATATTCGGATGGCAAACAGAGCAGATCCTCCCCTCCCCCCTGCCGCTCCTTTCGCGATTTCAAATATCTCGCGCGAGATGCAATAATAATTAATCGATCGGCGACTGAAATAACTTGCTTGTTTGTTTCCTATTTTCCCTTTTTTTCTTCTTTTTTAATTTATCGTTCCACGCGCGCGCTTGCCTCTCATATATCTTGACTTTTAAGATAGAAGTTACGTTAAACATTGTAATAACGTTATTAAATCTTCAATCATTCAACGAATTTTCTTTTATTTTAACTTTTCTTATTACCTTTATCGTTGCCATTTTTATTGCTGTTCCAACGAACACCGTACTCCCTTTATAAATCACATCGTTGTTCCTATTTTCCAACAGATATTTAAATTCGTTGATTCCGACCGATTATTAGCGTTAACGAATCACGTTCAATGCGTATTCTAATCATTGGACGAATTTAGTTTTAGGCATATGTTCGATAATTTTGTTTTATTTCACGCACGTCTACTATTCTAAATTTGTATTCGTACGATGAAACGTTCGATCGTTTTGTAAAACAAAATTGAGAAAGGAAACGAGTTTTTGGATTCATGATTAGATTCGTGATGAGAGAGAGAGAGAGAGAGAGAGAGAGAGAGAGAGGGAGAACGTGAAAGCCGTTAAACGATCTCGAAGATTGACGAACGATTCCGATAAGTTCTGATAATAAGAAATTATGAAACAAAAAACGGCATAAATAGTATCAGATTTACCAGTATAAGATTTGCATCTTATTTGGTCGATGAAACGATAGTAATTGCAAGTCGAGTATATCTTTCGTATATTAGTGTATGTGTGGGCGTGTATGCGTATGCGTATGTGTATGTATATGTGTATACGTATGCGTGTTACGACTCGCCCGATAAAAACTGGGCACGAAAAACCTGCGCACCATTGAGTCGATCGATTTGAGATTATAATATTTTAGCCTCTTAGCTTAGCTTTTTCCTAAAATGTCAACGGCTTTTAAACTTTCGCGTATAAGTATATAAACTACGATAGAGCCAGCTATATCGTCTATTTGTCTAAAATCTAATTAACAAAGTCCTCGTATCATTTTACTCTTCGATAGATTTTTTTCTTCTCCTTCTTTTGTGTTATATATATATATATATATATACACATACATATAACACAAGAATGATAACTATATTTTTACTTCTTCTCCTCTCTCTCTCTCTCTCTCTCTCTCTCTCTCTCACTCTTTCTCTTTCTCTTCTTTAAGCTATATTTATATTATGTACACGCAAGCTTAGATGTGGGCAAACGTTCGTTTTTTATACTTTCTGTTCGGATCATCGCTGATTATTCATTGGACGAGTCGACCTTAAATATCTCGGATAGAATAAATGTATCACTATTTTTAATTAAAGCCTACGACTATGTATATATATATATATATATATATATATATATATATATATATATATCTTCATTTCTTGGCGCGTTAAAGGATGAAAATAAATAAAAAAGAAAAAATAAAAAGATTATATAATGTGAAATTTATAACATAACTCATACAGCTATAGCTTTACTATATATATTAACAATAAATATAATTTATATTTAATGAAACATTAATTTTGATATATGATTTCACAATTAATTATGTGACAAAAAATGAATAAGGATTCTAAAATAGGATTCTAATATATATGCACACACTCTTATGTGTATGCGCGTGACTTGAAAGTTACATCAAGTTATAGAGCTATAGTTCGTCCTTTTAAAGTATTTTCGAATAATGATCAAATTTAAATCCATTTCGAATGTAAGTCTCGAAGGTAACAAGAATAAAAAAGAAAAAAAAAAAAAAGGAAAAAAAAAAAGAAATAGAAAAAGGAAATAATCAACGAAAATTAGATTGAGAAGATTCAATTTTCATAATTGTTATCCAAATATATTTTATACTACTATATTTTAACAACAATCCCGACGAACTCGTCCAAGCACGAGAGGCGAAAATGAAAGAAAGATAAGAAGTAAAAAATCAAAAAACGTAAAGGAACAATTCGATGACCACAATATATATATGTATATTTCTGTGTTTGTATATATATATATATATATATATATATATATATATATATATATACCTGTACGAACGCGAGTCCACACAAGTACGCGCAAATAAATAAATATATTCACACATATGTATATATATATGTGTGTGTGTGTGTGTGTGTGAATATAATATATACACATCATAATTACAATATATATACATATAATATTGCTGTTTGGCTTCCTCGCAAAAAATACGACGTGCCTTGCTCTTGTATATTCTTTTTCATTTCGTTTAGCTCGGTTTGTTTTTTTCTTCGGCCTTTTTTTCTTTTTCGTTGGTTCTCTCTTTTCTCGCCCTTTCTTTTCGATTAGGCACGTCGGTCTCATTTCGCCCGTCAATAAGTTCATCTCGTAGCAAATCTCGTAGCAAGCGTTTTGATCGAAGGTAATCTCATTTTTTCTTTTTCCTTTTTTTTCTTTTCTTCGTAAGTTAGATAAAAATGCAGCCTATGAACGTCGGCGGCGGATGATCGGTGGTATCAAAGCAAACGCTTACATTCTATGGTTGTGCTCGCGTGTGATCTCTTCTCTCGTGAATATAAAACGATCTCGAGGATGCGTCATTCTTCTTTTAAAAATATCAATCCTTTTGATCACATTGATTACAGGGGTTAGCAAAGGGGGGGCGTTCAAAAGTTTTTTGACGGATTAAAAGTTACGCGCAAGTAAATATTAAAAATCAATTACTCCATTTCCATGACTTTTTACGTTACGTAACCTTTTTTTTTCCAAATTGTTTGAACCACAGGCCCAGCTTGCGAAGTAAAATTACAAGCTCAAATGCTAATATCTCCAAAAGTCACGAAAAAGAGCGATTGAACGTTTTATTATTATTATTATTATTATTATTATTATTATTATTATTATTATTATTATTATTGTTATTATTATTATTATTATTATAGCTTAAGAACTTTTGACGCACCTGGAAACTTTTGGGCCATCCTGTGTTATATCAAAAAAAATAAATAAATAAATAAATAAATAAAAAAGTAATAATAATAAATGAATAAATAAATAAATAAATAAATAAAAGAGAAGCGAATTGTACGATTTGATTGTCCCGTGACGATCTATATCATCGATCAGTATCGATGACGACGACGAGAAACTCGTAAAATTTCAATTGAAATTTTATTGTACTTATGTATTTCTTCTTCGTAAATATTTCATGCGATCGAATAAAATAGATCATCGATGAAAAAATAACGCATCAATTCGATCGAATATATTCCGAGATCTTTACGAGGATCTATAATGCTCGCGAATAGATCCGCCGTCAATAATGCGTGTTAAGCTACGGATGCACATCGCTCTTTATAACGTGGATAAATAACTCGGAACAATTTTCGATGTCTCTCGAAGAAGCCGTCGCAAGTTGTTGGATAATTCATTGGATCCTTCCTTACATGATCACTCGATAACTCGATAACTGTTTCGAAGAGACACGCGCAATTGTGAGTCATCGAATAATTATCCTTACTTCTCCCTTTTCGAAACCCTCCAAATTTTATCTCCATAAGTTTATTTACTTTATATAATATTATCGTGTCCTCAGTTTTTTATTTTTTTTTTTTTTACTTTATTTTATTTTATTTCTTCTTCTTCTTTTTTTTTTTTAATTCCTGTTCATTCCGTTCAACTTCGTTCGAAAGTACGCGCAAAATGAATGTCACTTCGCGAAGCGATCTAGCGATAATATTAATAGAGTCCATTAAGGTAGTAGTTACGTTTAATAATAAACCGTAAGATCACGAGACGTAGTCCGATCGAGGATGAAAATTAGGCTGACTTCATTGGCCTAACGATAGTCCCTCGATCTGTTGTCACTTTGGAACGAAGGGAGGGGCTGTTGTTTGTTTTATTCTTTTTTTTTTTTTTTTTTTTTTTTTAATTCTTTTTTAACGCGATACGCGATTAATATTGTTCAAATTGTAACGGAGCCATACACCCAGATCGAGAATCACACCAGAAAGGAAGAGGATGAAATGTTGGATTAGGATTAGAACGAAAGGTTTAGAGATGGGAAGAACTTTCAATAATATTCTCTAGGCCTGGGCGGTGGCCTTTTTCGTTCGGACCTATCGGTCCTCTCGGTCCTTTCGGCACTGGCACTGCTAGCTTCACGATCGTCGGTACATTCGAGCATTTGCGTAGTTTCCGTAGCCTCCGAGGGACTAACCGGTTGGGTGGCTAAAGGCGCGAGAGGCGCCGCACCCTTGTTGCGCGATTTACTTTTTCGTTTCCTCAATATGAGTGGTCCAAGTGCACTCGAGTCGTCACCTCTCGAGGTCGAGGCTTGGGCAAGTCTTTCGAGAAGTTCTTTGCTAACCTCTCTCGAGGAAGTTTTGTATTCGGAACTACCGGACAATCTGTCTGAATCTTTCGACTGTTGGTGATGGTGGTGATGATGATGATGATGTGATTCTTGACTCTTTGAACTACGTTCCATAGGCTGTTGCTGCTGTTGCTCTCTATAACCTTCGCCAGGCGTCATAGAAGCCGTCGTACTAGTCGTAGACGCCTTCTGTTCAGACGTTTGCATAATTTGTGGAACAACTTGCTGTTGATTCACTTGCATTTGGCAGGACGGTTGATTTTGAGCTGAACTACTCGATGGGAAATTCAAGGATCTCTGCTGCTGCTGCTGCTGCTGCTGCTGTTGTTGTTGTTGTTGTTGTTGTTGTTGTTGTTGTTGCTGTTGTTGTTGTTGTTGCTGCGAGATGACCGTACTTCCCGGAGGTGTTCCAGCAGCCAATGGAACTCGGCTCAACAAAGTCTGAAGCATGTCCTCCATCTTGGCGAGCCTTTGATTCACTCTTTGCACTTCTAACTTCAAGTCGACCTTCACCTCTAATACAGCCGCAAGAATCTCACGATCATGACTAGGCTGAGTCGATATCAAACCACCATCGTAACTTTCCAAACGTCGAAGCTGCAATTGCTTCGAGTCTACCGAAAGATTCTGAGATTGTTGTTGTTGTTGTTGTTGTTGTTGTTGTTGCTGTTGCTGTTGCTGCTGATGTTGTCCATCCTTATCAGCGTTATCTCCTCCACCCGTTTCTTCTATCGTACCACCCAACTTCCCGAATTTTGGAAAGACCTTGTTCGTACCGGCACTAGAACTTGGACGCGAATCTCGTGCACTTAACGATCTTTTGAACGTGTCCCCGACCGTACCCGTTTCACTACCCGAATCCAGACTGGAACTACCTGTGAAGAAGAAAAAAAATAAATATATATATATATTTGGAATGAGACGTCCGATCAAATATATCTTTATAATCTTACCTAACAATCTTCCCCACTTGCCGGTTCGAGGTTTGGCAGCGATGTTCTCATCGGTGGACGGTTTTCTCGAATGCGACGATTCGCCATCTTTCCCATCCTTAGTGTCACCTTTCTCAACGTCCGCCGTATGTCTTTCCCTACGAAATCTGCATGAAACAATATCAAAACGATAAGAATCCTCGTTTCCAATCCGACGCTCCTAATTACGGAGCTTTTACAAAGGTGTATATATGTATATTGTATATATATACAGGATACGTAAAGGCTGGTTGGTTCATCTAGGCAATAATTGGGGATCAAAAGACAGTGTACAATAATAAGAGGATGGAATTTAATTTCATTCGTATTAGATAATACACGTTTTCCTCTTATTCATCCTCTTTCTTTCTCACTTTC
>OU964970.1:7075442-7100442 GCA_918808275.2 Dolichovespula sylvestris | reverse complement strand
CCGTCTAATTATAACGATCGAATTCTCGCGCCAATTTCATTCGAAAATGCGAGAAGAAACAAAGACGACACGTCCGCCGCGTAATACGAACGCGACACAATCGTAAGGAAATATATTTCTCTAGAGTAAACAATAAGGACATTTCTTTTCCCTCCCCCTCCCCTTTGTTCTTACCTTGAGAAAATTTTCCGAACCAAATGATCCTGAGCTTGATCCAACTGTGGCTCGTTTTTTCGTCTTTCGGCGAGCTCCTTTTCACGGCGCACATCAGCCACCTTTCGAAAGATCAGCTGCACAAAATAATAATTATCGATTTCTTTATACTTATTATATATATATATATATAAATATATATATATCATATGTGTATGTACGTATGTATATACATTAACAATCGAAAGTATAAAACGATCGTTCGAACGGCGTCAATCTTTCTTTGTTTTATTTTTTCTCTCTTTCGTCCACTTCGTAATAAGTAATTTAATTGTATTATATTGATTTGTACAGTGAAAGAACAGTCCACGCGATTGATTTATTCCGCTCTATTTTACATATCACCACCATATCATTATTGGTGAAATAATTATGAAAGGAAGTTCCTTGTATGTATGTACGCATAATCGATCTTATAACGACACCTCCTATTAATTTACTTCGTAAACTTTTTTACGATCGAATTACGGTAAGAATAAAATCGGTTTTGATCCCGTTTTGTCTTTTTTCTTTTTTTTTTTCTCTCTAATGTCACCATCTCTTTCCCGCGTGAAAAAAAAGGAGTATTACATAACCTTGCAAACATCATGCAGCACAACCGATGGAACGAAAATTCAAGGAACGACACGAATATCTCTTTTACATACGTGTAAATTTTTTTGGTCTCGATATATCGTTGAGACGATGATGACATTTGAAAGAAAAGAAAAAAAAAAAAAAAAAAGAAAGAAAGACGGAAGAAAATAGAAAGAGAAAAAAAAATTGTAAATGGCGAGTGTCAATGGGGGTTAACTAAGGGAAAATAATTCTCCGATAGAGAGTAAATCGTCCGTGAGATAAATGACATCCGATAAAACTTTTCTTCCTCGAGAGGTTAGGGAAAGGAAATAAAGAAAAAAGAAAAAGAAAAGAAAAAGCAAAACAACGCCGAGAACACGGTACCTCTCGTTTTTTCGTTCGTAGCGTTTTGGTCAAATGTTTACACAAATGGAATGTCGCACGAAACGCGAGTGCGAAAAAAAGAAATTAGATGAGATCGTAGGTTGGTCTCGGGCTCGGTCAGGGAAGGGAAGTGGGGAAGGGAGAGGAGGAGGTCACGTCAACGCATGCGTCATGACGTTAGTCGATAGGCGTACAACCAGCAGCACAAAGCAACTTTCGGAGTCGACGTTTTTACACGTCTTCTTAACCTCGAAATAGATATACGCTCTCCCTTAGCTTACATTACTTCGAGGCACTACGGGCGTTAAGTCATTCTTAAAAGGTATAAGCGAAATTATAAATCGAAAATATGACAGGATTGGATTATAATCAAATAACCGAAAGCTCGAATCATTGATTTTGAAGCTTTTTACGTATTTTCTTGTTATTTAGATATATATATATATTTTTTTTTTTTCTGTTTCTCCTTTGTATTTCTGACTCGCGTTGGTTGGAAAAGTGCAGAGGAAAGGTTTTATGGCTCTTCGTATAGAAGATTACATACGTTTAGAAGGTTCGTATTTGTGTTCGGTCATTTGTTTCCTTTTTCTTTTGAAAATCAATGGGGTTTTTACTCGACGAACCTACCTCACTTTTCATATGTTTCGATAACCATGAAAAAAGAAGATCGCCGTTCGTTCGATGAATGGAAAATAATATCGTCGATTTTCCAATCAAACGATTTTACGACGTTCTTATATTTACGAGAATACTTTGCTTCGTGAAGATACCAAGCGTCTAAATTTTATGCTAGGGTGGATGTTGCTCACTTAAAATTGATCATACGTTTGTCAAATAGTGTCATATCTCTTTTCTACGCTCTAAATATTGCAAGTTTTAGAGAGAATTAGTTTGAAAAAAGAAGGCGCGTAAATTATGGAAGCTTCATTTGTTCTTTGTTACAATTACTTTTCTGACGACTGTTCTTTTTTCTTTTTATATATATATATTAGCTTTTATAGACTTTATTAATTTCAATATTAAACAAAAGCTTCGTGTAAATTTATATCGGTATAAAATGAAAAAGGTTTTGACTGACAAAATAGGAAATATTAATGATATTTCATATCATTGTTTTTTAGATGGGTCACGGATCAAGTCGTTCTGCTTCTTCTGCAAATATTCTATCTGCAGACGAATTAACACTAGTGGACAATATTTTTAAATCAATGTCTAGAAGTTCTGGTTCTATAAAACGTGAAGATATTTTTAAACACTGGTCGATGCACTTGGACGACGTGCTTTTGCAATTTGTTGTAAGATTTCTTTGCCACGAACCTGGCAAAAAGGTTTCCGCCATAAACGGAGAAAATTTTGGTCGCTTATACGTTTTTGCGGTACGTGGAAGCGCAACAGAACGCACTGATTTGATATTTGAGGGATTTTCGGAAGAAGAACAGAAGTTTGAAATACCTACTGCAACGTTTCTGCAATATATTCAAGCCACCATTAATTCTTATTTAAGGCTGCAAAAAAATACTGCCAACTTGCATTATCTATCATGGAGTAGTATTGGTTGTACTGTGAATAATAGACGTATAAATATGCGTTCCAGAAGTTTGTGTGAAGATATTATCAAGTATGGTGATGTGTTGACAGTTGATCAAGTAGAAAATTGGTTTGGTGCAGCTGCTACGTTTAAAACTATTCAATCACACGTGTTTCAGTGCCTTTTCTTAGTTTCTCAGAAGAAAGGAGATAAGAATATGAGCGCACGGATTAATGATTTAAATTTGTTACCTGCTTGTAAAGGTTTGGAAAATATTCCCCACTTTCCAAGTATTCTGGGGCTCGGCGACGTTTTGTTCCTAAATCTGAGTTTACCTCATGAACTCCGCAAAGAATGGAGATTCTTATTTTCTAGTCAGGTACATGGAGAATCATTCTCCACGATGCTAGGAAGAATAACTATGCAAGGTGCAACAATTATTATATTACAAGATACCGATGATCACGTGTTTGGTGGTTTTGCTCCGGATAGTTGGAGATTGGGACCAAATTTTATTGGAAATCAAGGATGTTTTCTATTCAAACTCGAGCCAGATATTTTAACGTTTTCTTCGACAAGTTATAATAATCATTATCAATACTTGAATCTTTACCAACAAACTATGCCAAATGGTTTACTTATGGGTGGACAATTAAATTATCCAGGATTATGGTTAGATTCTGAGTATGGGACTGGTAAATCAAGTATATCGTGCACAACATTCCAAAATTATGTGCAATTAAGTGGTAAAGAGAATTTTAGAATCAAGCATTGCGAGGTATGGGGCGTTGGTCCGATACCGGCTGTAGAGGAAAATGTAAGAGAAAATAAATCTGTTTTGGATCAAGATCCTACAGCTAAAGTAATGATGGAACTTCAAGGACGTAAAATGCATAGTGAAGGAATTAGGGACAAAAAAGACTAATCGCGCTTAAATATTTGAAGGTTATTGTGTAAGATTCATATTACTATTAATTATATTATATGGTCGTCATTGAAATTTTCAATTCTAATCGAAATTTATTGAAAATTAAGTCATTGAGATTATACATACATACATATATATACATATATGTATGTATGTATGTATGTATGTATGTATGTATGCATATATGCATATATATAATATATATGATAAAAGAGAGAACTCTCTGGATATACTTAAAAGTAAAAAATAAAATCTAATATAATGAATATTTAGTTTCAAATTTTATCGACGAACAATTTTACTAGCGAATTAATTTAAGAATGCAAGAAATGATCTACATTTATATATGGTAATTGATCAGAAATTCTTGTTGATGGCATCAATTTGTGGAGAATTTTAATTAATTAAATTAGATTGAATAGCGATCGTTTTTTGTCTATTACATCTATATTATATGTTATATACGTATGAATGTTCGAACGATATAGTTGGTTATACGTTATATATGTTACCTTGTTAGATTTAATTTGTACATTTTTCTTTATTGTTAATTGTTTTATCAAGTGTATAACGAAGTATCGTCATCAGACGGTCAGATCTCTTTTAATATATATATATACATATATAATTTGTTTCCTACGTACACACATATACACACACATATATCATTCGAATATTTTATAATATGTATTATTAAACATTGCGTCCTGACGTTGAGATATGTCATAGAATACGCAGTGTAATCTACATACTTATTATATAGTGCCGGATCG
Source organism: Dolichovespula sylvestris (assembly GCA_918808275.2). NCBI lineage: Eukaryota > Metazoa > Arthropoda > Insecta > Hymenoptera > Vespidae > Dolichovespula > Dolichovespula sylvestris. Next base: position 7,096,058 of record OU964970.1, on the reverse strand, counting down.
TTTGAAATCAATGATCACGAAGGTGTGTTTTGTAACTACTAGTCAATGTAAAGATTTCGTCATAAGTGCTATTGTGTGTGTGTATGTGTGTGTGTGTGTATGTATGTATGTATATATATATATATATATATATATATATATATACACACATATACATGTTTTAAAAATGCATAACAAAAAAAAGGGAGAAACAGTTGTTTATCGATATCAAAAGATAAATAAAACTTATCGCATATGTTATTGAACGTAATGCGAATTCAATAAAGTACTAAGGAAGCGTAAAGTTTTGTTTTCCAATCGTCTAGAGTATCGACGTCTTGCGTTTGTAGATAATACTTAAGAGAGCAAAAAAAAAAAAACAAAACAAAACCATTTAAATTAAACGAAAAAAATCAATTAATGAAAGAGAATTGTCACTCACCCGATTGCTTAGATTGTACGTTAGTACAAGATTTCTGGCAAAGGAGTTTGCGAAGGCTTGATAAAAATCCAAAACTTCTAACAGCCGATCACGCTTAATGGTATGAAGGTCGCAATAAGTTAGTGCTCTAACGTTGGCCGCGCTCTGTCCTACCGATGGGTTAGTCCAAAAGCTGTCACCAAAGACATCACCCTTTCCAAGAATCGCTACTACCTCATCGTCTTGTATAACTTCTAGGCTTCCGGTGACGATGAAGCACAACGAGTCGATAGATTCACCTGTGTGATAGAGTAGATCACCGGGTGCACTGTGCGACATTGTAAAATGCATTGCTAAAGCACGTAAGCATCCATCGGATGCCAACCTGGACATCGGTAATTAACATTTTATTAGTGATTAGTTTTAATATTAGTCGTAATTCGTATTAATATATATATATATATATCCATAAAAGGTAAACGTTTGAAATGAAAATTTATCGAAGGATATGTTTTATTTGTATGCCTACCTGAAGGCAGGATGCTCATTGAAAACTTTCCGATTGAGGTGTACGCAGATATCGGCTTTCATATCTTTTGGGCAGTAGTTAAGCACTTTGTCTGTATCTAGGCCCTTGGTCATTGCCCATGTACTTACTACGTAATCCATGACACGTTCGCTAAGGGCTTTAGGTACCTCGTGGAGTTTCATAAATTCCCTAACGTTGTTCAACATGTCATGATATTTCGCGGTGGCCGATGTCATTTGTTGAATAATGGTTGTTACGTGACCGAAGATCGTAGCGTACAGCAACGCTATTTAAGATATATATATACATATATATATATTATCGCCGAACGAATGTTATATTTTGCGTTATTAGAGTGTACCTTTTGCAATCATAATATTATATCGTTATCAATTCGTACCGGCAATTATCATCATGCAGATGGTAAATATCTTCTCGTTGTCTGTCTCCGCTGCGACGTTTCCAAAGCCGACGGAAGTCATGCAAGTCATCGTGAAGTAAAGTGCAGTGACATACATCGTGCGGCGCGATGGTCCAGCAACTAGTTCTGGTGCTGTGCTGGCATTGGTCCACAAGTAGCTGTACGGTGACTGGGTAACATTGGCCAACTTCCACAGCCACGAATATTGTACTCCGTTGTCGGCATCCGATCTTCCTATCGAATACCTTCAACGCCAATGGACATTTCTTACAAGAAAATTTCAAACATCTAATCGCGCGTTGTTCTAATGGACATACCAAATATATAAAGAAAGAAAGAAAAAAAAAAAAAAAAGAGATCGATCTCTGTTTACGAGAGCCGTCTACGATATCGAATTTTCTAAATCTAAAAGTAGCGCGTCGTCTCGCTTTTGTTTCGACGATTTGTCTGAGTAGATTTCGAAAAAAAAAAAAAAAGCATGATTCTCGCATGCCGCTTTGTGTAATATCTCGAACGAACTTCGTTGACGATGAAAAGACGAAAAAGCGCTCTTCTCGTTGATGTAAAAATATACGTATACAATACGTATATATTATAGATCAGCGATCCCTTCAAACTCATCGTAGCGTCATTTTTGATTAATACAATTTGAACGTGCAGATAGACTCGAAGCGCAACATAAACTAAACGTAGCGGATAAATTGCGGTAACAATGCGAGTCCGTCATGTTGTAATCGTGTGTATATGTGTGTGTGTGTGTGTGTATGTATATATATATATATATATATATGTATCGTATGTGATATTATATGCAGCCAATCGTCCTATCAAGATGTGTTACCTTGAAAGTGTGTACGCAGAGTAAAATCACCTTAATGTGACGTACCAGATACAGGCCAGCCAGTGAGCAACCAACATGTAGAAACAGAGGAGAAGAATGAGCATGGCCGCTCCATACTCCAGATACCGATCGAGTTTGCGAACAACCCTTCCAAGACGAAGCAAACGGACGACCTTCAATGCGGAGAAGAGACTACCGATACCGTCCTCGTCGTGATCGAACGCGTTGAACACGTCGTAAGGTAAACAGCTTAGTAGATCGATGATGAACCAAGACTTGAGATAATTCATTCTGATGACCTATGATGAAATTTATCGATATCGTTAAACGTATCGATTGGCACACACACGGATATACATATTGTATATATGTATATATGTGTGTATATATATATATATATATATATATATATATATATATATATATATATATAGGATATATTGTAGAAGAAAAAAAGTACAATTGGAATTACTTTTGGATCGGACACAACTTCACCACCAGCCCCGACGAACGTGGTATGAAAATTTAATACTATATCGATAAAGAATATTACGTCGACTATACTGTCGAGTACCAAAAGAGAAACATCCTCGCTGGTTTTATTTTTGAAGGCAACGTTGTACGGAACCATTATCGCCGTGTAGAAGGTCAAGCATAAAATAATCCAATCCCAGATGGCTTTGAAAGCGCAATAATGTAACAAAATGTGAGGCGGAGTTTTTGGCGCTTCCTGTCTGTATTGTGGCATTACATCTCCGCTCAAGGACATCATCTGAAATTCATTTCAATCGAGGTGGTGGGGGATTAAATATAAAATTGGTGGTGGGTATCGTTGACGTCCACTTTTTTTTTTTTGTTTTCTCTTGTTCTTTTTTTTTATTTATTTATTTATTTATTTATTTTTTAATCATCATTTTCTGTTTTCTTTATCATCATCCGCGATCGAACGATATAAAAACTTACATGAGCCAGATGCGATTGTTTTGCCGTGGTAGGCAAGGCAGAATCCTTCAGAGCCGGAAGGTGGGAGCTGAATTGAGAGACGAGGACAGATCTCGATCTGGTAACCGATCTCGCGAGTTTGGCAAATTTCGATAGGCCACCCTTGCTGTCGTCCGTCTCGATCGGTTGCTTCAAAGCCGTTATGTCCCGGAAGGTTAACAGGAACAGAACGACCAAGTCTCGTTCGTTTTTGATCGGTGCTATTTGTAGTAGAAGCCATAGTGGTGTTTCTGCATATCCCGAATCGAGATTTAATATTAGATTATTCATTGAAAAATATTTACGATTTCGACGATGTATCGATGCAAATAATGGTAGTAATAATAATAATCGTAATAATAATAGTGGTAGTAGTAATAATAATAATAATAAAAATAGTACTGGGTAAGTAGTATCTAATCAAATAAGGATATATATATATATATATATATATATATATATATATATATATATATATAGTCTATTATTTTGATTTCTACGAGGAAAGATTGAAGAAGGGTGGTGAAAGAAGAAAAAAGAAAGAAAGAAAAAAAGAAAAGAATAATAGTCTACACGATATGTAGAATTTACATAAAGCTCGAGGTCAACATATTCCTACATAAAAAGGGTTAATTACCATTTGTACAATTTTATTACCGGATCGTTATGTAAATACGCTACATATCCTTTGTAAAAAATTTCCTTTGATCGAATTCGGCCCGTCGAATCGATGATCAAAAAAAGAAATATGTCAAAGAGAGACTAAATTATTATCTTTGATTGCGTTTGCTGTGGCATGCTTCTCTTTGTTCGAAGGAATTTAAAAGAAAAAAAAAAAAAAAAAAAAAAAAGAAGAAACAAAAAAAAATAAAAGAAAGGATTAAAAAGAAAAAAAAAAAGATACGAGAGATAGATTGAATCGTGTGTATAGTTACTCTATACCTATATACATACAGACATACATACATACATACGTACGTACATACGTATATGTATATGCATATATAAAAGCCATGCGCTATCTATGTACTTTAGCAACGTTTAGATCAATCAGCTTTAATGAAAGATTAAGCTTCGCGTTTCAATCTTCCTGGACACTGGACACGCTCCTCTCTCTCTCTCTCTCTCTCTCTCACTCACTCACTCACTCTTTTGTAATCACTCAACTTATGCCATGATGCTCATATATATATATATATATATATACATATACATATGTATATATATATATATATTGTATATATATTGTGTATATATATGTGTATATATATATATATATATAAAACATATATATATCGAGCGATACGAAATTAACTAAGACAAGTGACAAACATAATTTAAAGCATATTTCATTTAGCGTCTCCATAACGGAGAGATAACAATGCGCTAGCGATGGAATACGTCAAAGGGGGATGGATCGACGATAGATCAGCGAAGCCGCTTGCAATTTCGTGTTTCTAATGTCGGATCAATGTCGCAGCGTATGTGTGTGTTTACTGCTCCTGTCTCCTTGTGTACGCGTATGTGTGCACGTATGTATTTACGTACGTATATACATACATACATACATACATACATACATAAGTGTACGTGTATTTAGTTGCGTTTAAGCCAAGATGCGGATGAGTTAGAGGAAAGAGAGAAAAAAAGTTTATGCAAAGAAGAAGATAACGAAATATATTGAAGAAAATAATGTATTATATTATATATATATATATATATATATATATATATATATATATATATATATATATGTACATACATATACGTATGTATGTATGTATATATAATATGGCTACATATACGTGGTATGGGTGTTTCATAATACGTGATAAAATCAATAAATTCATAATCGGTGCCTTGAGCCTTAGGCTTCGATAAATAACCAAACGACGATCTATGCTTATATTATAAACATTTTGTTAATAATATTTATTTATAAATTCGCGACCACGATGTATACACGTCTCATGTGATATTATTATTATTATTATTAATATTGTTATTATTGTTATTATGAAACACCTTGTAGGGGTGTTAGAGAGATATATGTGTATATATATATATATATATATATATATTGGATGGGTGTAATAATTTAAATAGGATTCTTCTCTCTCTCTCACTTTCTAATGTCAGGTGGGCGTGGACGTGCTCGATAAAACTTTCGAATCGATTCTTCGTTGGATTCTCTGAGAGAGGATTATTGTCTTAGATGCCATTATTTGTTGTCCGTTACGATACCAATGTATTCACCTGAGATGTTGTTTATTTTTTTTTTTTTTGTTTCTTTACTATTGTGAACGATCATCAAACAACGATGGCGTGTCCGTAAGTCAGAATAAAAGTTTCAACATCTTTACGTTTCGAAACAAAGACGTTTTCTCTCTCTCTCTCTCTCTCTCTCTCTTTTTTTATTTATTCATCTTCGAGTTCTGTTTAATTAACCCTCTACAATATTACGTAACTTTAAAGTTACGCGATTGCATAAAAATAAAAACGTAATTTTTCACTTCTCCCCCTAATATATCGTACGGTCTGAAAATTAACTTGCGGTTTCACGTTCAAAGTTTTTTCCATGTGTTCTTTCTTTCTTTTTTTTTTTCAATCGTCAAATTTAGGTTATAACATTTTTATACGAAGTACCGCAATATTTATTTATACCGTGCCAATTTATCGATACAAATAATATCGTTCTAAGTGGTATAGTTAAAATTGCTTTTGGTGTAACTTTTACTCACAAATAATGAATTTAGTCACAAATGTGTTTTAATGTGTGCGTGTGCATGTATGTGCGAAGTCATACCAACTATACTACTTTTTGCGTATTACATAAGTAATAGTATATCGTTCACACACACACACACACGCACACACACGCACACACACATACAGTATTATATAATATTTTTATAGAAAGAAAACAAAAATTGGGTTATAGAGGGTTAATCGTCTTTTTAAACTCGAACGAACTGAAGGAATTAAAATTTTTTTTATTCCTTCTTTCTTCATCTTCCTCTTCCTCTTCTTCTTCTTCTTCTTCTTTTTTTTCACCCTATAGAGAAGGATAAAGTCACTTCTTTTGCATGGTCTTCTCTCTCTCTCTCTCTCTCTCTCTCTCTCTCTCTCTCTCTCTCTCTCTCTCTCTCTCTCTTTTCTACTTTCGCCTCTCGTATGCGATCAGGATTTTCTTTTTTTTTCTTTCTTTCTTTCTTTTTTTTTTTTTCTTTTTCCTTGTTTTATACCCAGAGTCGTAGCGATCCATGATGAGTTCGCGAGATGGAAACTGGGTCGATGCGAATTAACGAGACGACGGATACCGAAGCGAAGAGGGTAGAGGGTAAAATAGGACGGAGTTCAAAATCGTTTTGCTTCCTGCTCAAAACCTTATAGGTTATTATTTATCATTCGTAGGATCGCAATGGATATCATCCACGATCTACCATCGTACTATCGTTAAAAGTCATCGATATTCGTTACGACATTCACATGTATTTATAATATTTACATAGGGTTTTCTTTTAGAGACCTTGTAAATACTCGCAATATTCGATATCATACGTATGCATGTATATATCATAGTTTCGCAAACGTTAATAAATTATTTCATTCAAATGCGTGCACGTAAATTTTCTTTCGTATATACATACATATATATATATATATATATATATATATATATATATATATATACTGCTGAGATGTGGTGAGGGTTGTGGGGTGAGGGGTGAGGGTGTTGGGGGCGAGCCGCGGGGTAAAAAATTTTCGGTCGGCGTCCAAGAGTTTCCAGGCGCGGTCAAAAGTTTCGAGGCGATTTTAAAAATCAATTATACTTTTTCGAGGAGCCCGGTGGTTGTCCCAAGCCCGGCTTCGACGGTTTTGTAAAATTCGCGGAAAAAAGAGAGGGAAGAGGAGAAAAAAAATTAAAAAGAAATATATAAATAAATAAAAAAAAAAAAAAAAAAAAAAAAAAATAAAATATAAAAAAGAAAGAGAATTAGCCTAAAGAGTCTCGAAAAGGAATAATTGATTTTTTAATATCACCTATTAAACTTTCGACCCGTCCATACCTGTACGTATGTGATAGTATGTACACAATGTGCTTAAACAATTATGGAAATGTTTAGGATGGCGTAGAAAAGACAATTCTTATATAAACGTAAAACGGATACGTAGAAAGTGATCCTTCATGAGTACAAACAAGAAACGAGACTCGGAACATTAGATTTTTGTTTTCCTTTTTCTTCTTCTCTCTCTCTCTCTCTCTCTCTCCTTTTTCTTTCTTTTTTCTTTTTTTTTTTCAACCAACAAATTCGAATTTATTTTTACGTAGACGAACGAATGGATCCGCGTTCTCTCGTTATACCTTATTTATCTATTTATTTTTCTTTTTTCTGTTCGTTTCTCTTTACATCCTTTTATCCTTTTTAACGCATACCTCGTATACGTAATACTAGAGGTCGAGTTTAAGCTGAAAAATAATGTATTTTCGGCATTGTCGAATGTCGAATGCGTATTTAAGTACGTATACACGAATAGAACTTTATATAGTGTGTGTGTGTGTGTGTGTGCGCGTGTGCGTGGTATATATACATACATGTATATATTTATATAATCCTGCAGCACCTTTCTCTAATCTTTATCTACTTGCTAGGTATATAAATTCGCATTAGGAAGTTCTCTACAAATCCTTCAAGCGTGTGGATATATCTTACCGTATATTTTCGTATTGATAAACGTAAGCGATAAAGGAATTTGGGACGCAGTGAGGACCGAAAAGAAAGAGAGATGATGCTGACTGGTAGACGATGAGGAGGGGGAGGTGGAGGGAGTAGGTAGATAGGGAAAGAAGCAGGGCCGAGGAGGATGATGGTTTTGGTTAACCGGGTTTGCGATATTATACGTTTTTGATGTCAATAAAAAAGAGAAAAAGGAAAGCGGAAAGAATTAAAAGAATTAGAAGAAGAAGAAGAAGAAGAAGAAGAAAGAAATGTAGAAAAAAAAGTGCTCGAGAGAGTAAATAAGAACGGGGATTAAATTTCGTCGATATATTTTTGGCGAATGATCGATCGGTGATCTTAGTTTTTCCTTTTTTTTTTTTCTCTGTCTTTCCTATCTTTTTCTCTTTTCTTTTTTTTTTTTTTTTTTTTTTTTTTTGAGACGATCACTCGACGATCCTCTTCGTCGATTCATTTCGAATGTTCTTTTTTTGTTTTGGGAGGGTCGGGGTGGGGAGGAGGAGTGTGTTTAAATCCTCTCTCTCTCTCTCTCTCTCTCTCTCTCTCTCTCTCTCTCTCTCTTTCTCTTTAAATTGACAAATAGTGTATATATAAAATACGTATTTCGAGCCGTGTGTCGTTGATTTGATTAGTTTGTTATACTGTTAGATTCGAGGCTGACTTACTCGTGGATTTTGCGAGCACGCTTTTGTGAACCTGTGTTAGACATACCTCGTGGGGTACCTTTAAACAGAACGATCTTTTATTATTTGAGCTTAACTTTTGGTCTGTCGACTAGAAGGGGTGGGGGTGGGGGAGGAGGTGGAAAATAAGGATTCGATCGATCTCGATCAATCTTCCCTTTTGTGTATGTATGTATATATATATATATATATATATATATATATATATATATATATGTAATATATATATATTAAACGTTCCTAATACCATAACTATCATTTCGAATACGAACTCACACGTACGTACGTACATACATACATGCATGTGTATTTATGTAGAATAAATATTAACGTTGTATTATGACGTTATTTTCTTATCGTTGAATTACAATCTAATTATTCGTACTATCGGTATGCACGTAGGTGATCGTAGTCGAAAGCCTCGTTAGTATGTAGAGTAATGAATAATAGTGATTCGAGTTCGATTATGATAAAGGAAAAGTGAGTTTAATCGAAAAGAAAATGACGTTTGTTACAAACCGTCCCTTAATTTACGCGAAATATTCCTTCCGTGCAGGGATTTGTGTGTTTTTTTGTTTTCTTTTTTTGCGCGCGGACAAAAATCGCGTTAATGAAGTTTTTCGTTAGTCGTAAGAGAAAAGAGAAAATAAGAGATAAAAGTAAAGAGAAAAATGCAAGTTGTGAAAGTATCGAGTGGAGAGAAAACGTGAAAAAGAATTATAAAATTATAGAAAAACGAATAGAGATTTTATTCAATCCGTCGTTATCGGATGTCGCGTTATCATTTTTGACTTTTTTTATTGACGGATAAGGTCCAAATACTCGTTCGCGCGAAATCTCTCGTTTGTGATAACACATTTGGGTATCATCGGTAACGAGGTAAACGGCGATAATAAATAAAGACAAATAAAAATAGAAGAGGAATATATCGTCTTATTTTTTTATCGTGTAAAAATCAAATCACGCGTACGAAGAGATAATGATCTCGCGTAAATTAACGGACGGCCGTGTAATAACGTCATAATGTATGATCGAGAGGTTATAAGCCGATGATGAATAATTTATCGATACGTGACACATATGGTAAGAGTCGATGACGAGGAATGCGAGATTTGACTGACGTAAATCCGGTGACACAAACTCGGTAAGAAAAGATGAGATGCAAACGATAGTAAATCTTTTCTCTTTTTTTTTTTTTTTTTTTTTTTTCTTTTGGAACCGAGACGTTTGACGAGCTTTTGAGCATGCACAATAAATACATTTCGTGCCTCGAGATTACTTCCCGTCGGTGTAACTCATTCGAGAATCGACGTCTTCGAGATACGACTCGATTGAGGAAGAATCAAAAAAAAAAAAAAAAAAAAAAAAAACAAACAAACAAATTTATTCGCGAGCAAATATTCGTTCGTTTTTCTTTTCCCCTCTCTCTCTCTCTGTTTCTTTTTTTTTTTGTTTATTATTATTCCATAATAGATATTATGATCGAAATTATATGTCATAGGATTAACTATGGCGAGTCATTATATATAATAATTAGATAAATCAATGTTACGATAAATTAATTGTTTATACTCGAAATGGTCGATTCTCTTTTGAAAAGCCACGAATACGACGACACCGAAGCATCATAATATCATGCTCAATATATATATTTATATATATATATATAATAAAATTAACTTACTGTTCTTCTTGTAGAGGAGTATCTCGAATTGGTCGTGAATTTGGCCCTCGAGACACTCTTCGATCCTGGCTATCGTTTCCTTGTTCGTTAGTTCCCCGTACATGAAACCACATCGGCATGACTTTTGCATAACCTGTGTGACAAAATTTGTAATCCTGATATTAATCTCCCCTCTCCCTCTCTCTCTCTCTCTCTCTCCCTCTTTTTTAATTTTGACAGAGGACACCTTATCGTCGCGTTTGTACGTGATGTACCGATACCAATAATAATAAACAGAACGTTATTACCCTATCAAATTAATTAATTTTTCGATGCGCGAGTATATAAAAAAAAAAAAAAAGAAAAAAGAAACTAATCGGATTACCCACAAAACATTCGTAACGAAACGAAGTTTACTGTATCCCATCAGCTTTGCCCTCCTCCTCTTCCTCCTCCCTACTTTCAATTCCTCCCTCCCATCATCTCCCACCTACCCCTACCACCGCCTCACTCGTCCCCCCATTGCAAACTATGAGGACGAGAGGAAACCAAAGCAGATTTGATGTATTGCTATCGCAATTTCACGGACACCGCTGCTGATGGTAAATCGCAAAATCCACGCTGCACGGATACCGGGTAAAAATAATATTTGATATATCCTCTAATCTCACATGGCGATCATTCTCTTTGTAATACGAAGAATTAACGTAGTACGTGAAAATGTTCCGCGTCGTAATATTCGAATAGACCGGTGCGAGGGCTTTGGTTATATTTTTCGGTTATTGCAATGAAAAGAGCTCGACAATTTTTTCGACGACGTTCTCTTTCTTTTTTTTTTTTTTTTTTTTTTTTTTTTTTTTTTTTTTTTTTTTTTTTTTTTTTAATATTCTTCTTCTTCTTCTTCTACTTATATATTTCTTTCTCGTTCGAGGTACAATAAATTTCAAAGTAAAAAAATACGTTGTATATCATCGATCTACCGTAATAGTTTATTCGATGAATTGTGCGAGTTAAAGAAGAAAAGAAGAAGAAGAAAAAAGAAAAAAATAAAAGAAAGCGGACAATCCTAATTTCCGATCAGTTCTAGAATTTCTTTTTCTCTCTTCTCTCTCTCTCTCTCTCTCTCTCTCTCTCTTTTATTTTTATTTTTTTTCTTCTTCTAACTAATGATAGAAACGTGTTCGCAGTATTTCAAAGAAAAATCATGTCGGTCACGTCGATCTTCGAAAGTATTTAATAAATTATGTTAGTTGAACAATAGTAATTTCTATTTTAGTTCGCGTTATGTAAACGTTCGTTTGAAATACAGAAAATATATATCGGTGGTACACGTCGCACGATGTTATATAATTACGAAAATCGATGGTAAAAATGTGTTATGTCAATTTTGTCTGATATTTATTCAATAAATTGTACGATCCAAAAGAGAACGCGATAAATGAGACTCTAATCTTTGATTGTTGGTCTCGCGTCAAATAAAAAAAAAAAAAATATATATATATATATATATGTATCGTATAATATCGACGTATGTATTTGTGCTATTTAAAAAAACAAAAAACAAGAGAAAGAGAAAAAGGACTTAAAAAAGGAATTATGCGATGACATAACATGTCTATGATATTTCGAGGAAAAATACGTTGCGTCAATTTGCAAAGGTATATTGTTATAAATCAAATGAATTAAAAAAAATGGATAATACTAATTTCTAATTTGTCACGTTACATAAGAAACACATTGTACGTGGTATCGACATGTTTATAGTGTAGAACGACTTGGTTGATTCAACTTCTGTTAAATCTCCCAGTCCGGGTTTCTAATGGTTATAGATGTGCATGTATATATATATATATATATATATATATATATATATATATATATATAAAGGTCATAGGGATGTCGGAGGGTCGATAACAGGATTGGATTTTATACCTCGGCACGATTGTAACCAGAGATCTTGCAAAAGCTCTCGTTGCAATAGACGATCGGGAAGTCGACGATCTGAGCATTTGCCAGTAAGAAGCTGCTGTCAGCTGTGAACAGAAACAGGAAAGAGGAATTTATTAAGTAAATTATTTTTTTTATTTTGCAAAAAAAAAAAAAAAAGAAAAAGAAAAGAGAAATCGTTAGGAACACCAATAGATGGAAAAATTTGTCGTAAACGATGAGAAATTATTTAACCCGTCGAACGTATAAACATCTTCACTGTTTTTATTTTCGCTCAATTTCAACTTGATCGTTATTTATTTATTTATTCATCTTTTCATTTATGTTTTTTCTTCCCCCTCTAAATTTTATATACCCCATTTACAACTAACACTTCTAATCGTACTTTTTTTTATTTATAAGAAATACTACGAGTACTTATGAATTACAAGCTTTATTATTTATTTACAACAAAATCACTTTGTGTTTCTACCTTTTACACGTATATATCATAATTCTTTGACATACCCCATATATATATATATATATATATATTATTAGCACGTGGATATATTTCAAGAATCTTATTTTTAATATATAAAAAAAAGATCACTGTCCGTGTTCTACGATGTAAATCATAATTTTGTTTTTACGTATATACCGTATATACATACACACGTATATATTTATTTACACGCGCGTTAATATATCTTTCCACAGCAATTTTGGCAATAAAACCGTTTAATGATTTGTTTTATCAATTACATGAAAAAATAACGGTCAGATGCGATTGAATAGTCGTACGATAAAAATAGGGGATTCGACTGAGTTATTTGCAAAAGTTGTCGTTCGTGAAACACGACCGATAAAACGAGAGAGAGAGAGAGAGATAGAGTGTATGTGTGTGTGTGTGAGAGAGAGAGAGAGAGAGAGAGAGAGAGAGAAAAAGAGAGGGAATGTAACGGTGTTGGCGTATCAATAATTACGTGAATTTAACGATCACTTTATTTAAATGGAATGAAACGTGGGTAGAGAAAGAGTGGGCGGACGAGCACCGAATAATATTCGTGTCGTTTGAAAACATTCGTGCAATTCCTCGTTTACCAAGAATTTGTAATTAACGAATGATTAACAACGTTAACGTTGGTCACAAAAGTTGTACGTAATATTACTTCGTAAAGGGATCCTTTTTCCTCCTTTGATTATATATTCACCATTCTAACTTCACGCATAATAATCGTCTTTCTATCGTTTAAATTAATTTTAAGTATCCCTCGAATAACAAAATAATTGTCCATTTCTTCTCTTTCTAATTTCTTCCTTTACCTCCTTTTCCTCCTCTCTTTCCTTATCCCTTTTCCTCCCCCTTTCCCCCCCTCCCCTTTTCTCCCTTTTGTCCTCCTCCCCCGCCCTCCCCCCCCTCGTACAGAAACTTTTTCCCGACATTCATCCTCTTTTCCACCCCTTTTCCCCTTCTTTTATTATATTCGCAGTTGTTGTTTTTTTCTTTTTTTTTTTTTTTCTTTTTTCCCCACCTCGAGATAATTCCAATATCGCGCTTGAAATATTTTACACTGTTAGGTCTTTCTCATCCAGTTATTTATTTGTTTGCGATATAACCGGGGTAAAGCATTAAAGAAATTTATTCCATTATTCATATTACTTCGACCTAAAAAAGGAAAAGAACCTTCGATAAGACGATGATCGCTCGTTATATTTAGAGTGGACGTGGGGACTTATTTCGTTTCCTTATTCGAAATAAAGGATCCGCATCGAACGATCAATATTCGATTAAATTTCAATCGTTTCCGAACGTGTATAAAAATTAATCTCATTAGTGAAGTACCCATTAATTTACGAATATTATGATTTAAATATTTTCGATATTATTATTTTCTTTCAATTTTTGATTATGTACCAATCTCATCTCGTGTTTTACGAAGAAATTGTATGACACGAGAAAAATTGTTTCATCGGCAAAAAAAAGAAATAATTCGTTCATTAATTATTTATTGATTTACGTGATTTCGTAAACCAGTCGCTATCTGATATTTTTGTAGTAAGAATTTGTTCGTAAAAATTGTTTATGACGAATTGTTAATGATTATTAACAATGCGTTGGAAAAAAAAAAAAAAAGAAAAAAAAGAATGGAGAAGAGTCATGGCCCTTTAAAATGGTTGTTCGTTTCAAGTCTCCACGACTTTTAGTTCCCGAGATATTCCCGTGTAAAGGAAAAAAAAAAGTTTACGTTGACTCATTGACCTATATAATTTCATTCGAATTAGCTCGATGACACACTGACCTAGATAAATTCCAGGAATTTACGAGGCCCTACTACTACTACCGCCATTACTACGATCAGGTGATCATGAATGAAAATCTTTTCGTGGGCGATATCTTCCGAACGAAAAATCGTAGAGACTCGAACGAAACGCCGTTTCAAAGAGCAATTCATCCATTATTTATTTAAACATCGCAACAATATTCTTACAATGAGATCGATTTTGTTAATAATTTTTTGTTTTTTAATCGAATCTTTTTCTTTCCCCTCGTAACAAGGACGTAAATACAATGAAATCATTCAAATTATTGCTATAATTACGCAAATGTTATATCATTTATTTAAAATTAAATATAAAAACAATTTATTAACAGTCGTCAGTGCGTAAAAAAAAAATTGAAGGATAAAAAATTCGAGGGACTTTTCTTTCGTAATAACGACACAACCGTGGGCTATCTTGTAAATTAATAATTTTTCGACGTACGTGGATCTTTTTTTTTTTTTTTTTTTTTTTCAAAATATGAAGCTGCATCGAGCAATGCAATCAAAAACATATGGTTCCATTAAACAGAAAAAAGAAAAAACTAGGTCGATTATCATATGCACTTTACGCGTGTACTTTCCTCCACATCTCCATGATCTCTGTAATCGAATTTATTGTTTCACACCCCCACTATATCGTCCAATCCCCTTATCCCATCAATAGTAATACCTTATTACATTAAATATAACTTTGAATTTAAATAACAAAAAGCAAAAAAAAAAATGAAAGAAAAGAAAATGAAATACTTCGTATTACGTGAACTAACGAATAATTTCATAGGGACGAAATGAAATAATATTCCCAAATACATGAATGGCCCTAAAGTTCCCAGATAGGGGTTAAAGTTAATTCGGGTGATAAAAAAATCAAGTTGCCTCTTTCAGGCAAATACTTTTTTGTTTTTTTCCTTTCGGATTGCAAAATTACAAATTGGACTCGGGCATGTAGAACAGAAGTTTCGGCAATGGAGTGATTGATTTTTTTTTTTTTTTTTTTTTCTTTAAATTCACCTAGTTTAGTAGTTACTTTTAGCCCATACCCCGTATATTATAAGCGCGTGACTTCGAAGTTATACGACGTTTATAGAGGGGTTAAATTAAATAAAAATCTACATGTAACTGTCCCTCTCCCTCTCTCTCTCTCTATACATATATATATATATATATATATATATATATATCTTTGGTCAAGATAAATATATGTATATTCACGTACATTCGCACATATATAGAAAATTACCAGCCGTGTTTGTCTGTACTTCCATGGATGCAAATATCTATCCAATATTTTTCGTTCTCCTCTTTTCGTGATCGGGGAAACACACCTGTCTATATTTGATATCGTTCATAAATCTCCATAGGAGTTTGAGCCTTCTCTCTCTCTCTCTCTCTCTCTCTCTCTCTTTCTCTCTCTCTCTCTCTCTGGTTCGACCGTATATCTCGTATGGTGTAAGAACAAAAAGTATTGCCAGTTTTGTTATACTACGAACGGAAGAACGAACACACCAGATTACGCTTCGTATCTCACGTTCGATTTTGTGTCGTTGTTGTTGTTGCTGTTGTTGTTGTTTTTTTTTTTCCTTTCTTCCTTTCTGTCTTTCTTTTCTCTCTTCGTTTTTTATTTCCTTTTCAACGGAGTAATAGTTCACGTTTATCCACTTTATCGTCGATTTTATCGATCGACGATACAAAACAGGTCAGTCGTTCGATCTTTTCCATTTTCTCTCTCTCTCTCTCTCTCTCTCTCTCTCTCTCTCTCTCACTTTTCTTTAAATCATTTAAAATATAGAAACAAATCGTTTCTCGCTTCGCTCGTTTTTTCCCCTCCGGTTCTTTTTTTTTTTTTTTTCTTTTCTTTCTTCCTCTTGTTCACTTTTTCACCTTCGATGTACGTGCCAAGATCGTAGTTTTGTTATTGTCCTTATTAATATTAATATTAATAATAATAATAATAATAATTATTATCATTATTAATATCCGTCATTGTGGTTAATTATCAGGAACAATAATACCGCAAAAGGGGGTTTTACAATAATTATCGATTATCTCGCAGGTTCGACGAGTAAAACTCGTTATCGACGTTTACGTTCGAGGAATCGAGAATGATTTACGAGATCGAACGTTCGTACTCTTTGAATAACGGGCCGGTCGTCCGACGATCGTTGTTACCTTGAAAAATCTTTAAACGATCGAACGATTAACTGAACCTCCGTGGACGTCGGGTCAGTTACAGTTGAAACTTAATGTACTCGCGTATGGTGTACGTTAACGATGTTTCGTAACGATATACGTCATTCGAAGACGTTAAACCATAGAGAAAATATATCGAAACGTGTATCATTTCTCAGTATTTAACAAGAAAATGTAGGTAAACGTTGATGAATACAGTCGACGACGAAGCGTCCTTGATAAATTGAAAACGTAGTCGGAAATATTGAGAGAGAGAGAAACGTAAAGGAGGAGAAATAAAAAGAAAAGAGAAGAAAAGAGAGGAGAAGAAAACAAAAATTATGAAAATTTGTCTACGTAACGTGTGTTCCTTTCGAAACGGGATGAGGTGTGGGAGGTTAGGGTGGGGTAGAGTAGGGGAGAGGAGAGGGGAATCGAGTGAACGAGTTGACGAGGATCGATCGCGTGGGTTACTCTAAAGCTGAAAGGCTTGTCGACCTTGGAAATATCTCGGCCGGTTAAATAATTACGATTTATATCTCGAATAAAAGAATACGTTGGGGGAGGGGGGGGAGGGGACGAAAAAGAAGAAGAAGAAGAAGAAGAAGAAGAAGAAGAAGAAGAAGAAATAAGAAGTACGACACGATCGTTCATTATTTTTCCCTCGTGATAAGGCATAAAAAGAAAATCATTTATTTCTTTTACACGCCATTCGTATATTTATAATCATAATTTGTGAGATTTGAGAGAACACGTGAGGGACCTTATCCTCTTCTCCATTATTTAACACAAAGCCGGGCCCTTTTCGCGTAATCATGATTAAATGACTATTCGCGTTTCTCTATGTGTCGTCTTTCGCTGCTCGACCATACGTGGACGACAGAGACAGGGAGAGCGAGAGAGAGAGAGAGAGAGAGAGAGAGAGAGAGAGAGAGAGACCCACATAAATATATATACGCACGTATATACGTACGTACACATAAGATACATATTTAGATACAGAGAACCATACGTGAACTTGTTTCCAGAAAGGATAAATACACACACACACACACACACACACACACACACACACACATACAGTGACTTTATACTCGAGGGGCATATATATAAGACTCTCGTGCATAAATTAAATTCCAATACGAGTACATGTATGTCTGCTGTTTGTATATAAATGTGTGTGTGTGTGTGTGTGTGCGTGCGTGCAGGCACGTGTGTGTGTGTATAAGCATTAGAAACGTTCAACTTCTGCCGTTTGCCACATTTCGTGCTCGTTTCGTCGACGCATACTTATAAACTCGGCCGTTCGAGTAGATAACGGGTCAAGGCCAAATGCATTATGGCCAATATATAAGACGTCTGTCTCTGTCCTCTGTGTGTGTGTGTGTGTGTGTGTGTATGCGTGCTTACGTGCGTGCGCGCGTGTATCTTTATAGGTTGACTAAAAACATAACTTGTAGAGCTTTAGACAAAGCTAAATTTATTGTTTTTTTATTATAGTATATATTTATTCCGTTTCTTCTTTTCTTTTCTTTTCCATTTCTTTTTTTTTCTTTCTAATCGATGTGCCATTTGTTTACTTTAGAAATATACTCTTCTTCTTTCCATTCTGATGATTTTATTATTTAAACATTTAATCGATTCCCTCCGATGCATAAGATATCTCTCTCTCTCTCTCTCTCTAGTATCTATCTATCTATCTATCTATCTCTCTTTATCTATTCTTTTCCTTCGTTCTTGTATACATATATATATATATATATATATATACATATACATACATGTACACACACACATACACACTTGAAAATGAACATCTGGTAGGCACTTACTCTCGTACAGGAAATTGTTATCGACTCTACTATGAGACCGTGTTTAACTTAATGAAAGGTACTCCCCCGAACCACGCACGTCAATTTGGTTCCGTCTAATTAATTACAAATTTCGATCGTTTTCAAAGTCATACACGACGGTTGTACCATTACTTCGTCGTTTCGTTACATCGTTAAGTTCCTCGGGAGAAAATTTTTTATCGATCGCCGATATTTCTCAAAATTTATTTCTCAGAAGACGATACACGTAAACGTGTATATGAGTGTGATCGGAAGAAAATTGTGCGCGCGCGCGCGCGCGCGTGTGTGTATATATGTGTGTGTGAAATACGACGAAAAGAAGAAATTTTGTCCCATTCAATATCGTCTGAAAATCTTTACGTAACGTTTTCAAAATATTTATATGAAATAAAATATGTATATATATATATATATATATATATATATATATATATATATATGCACGCTACGTTTCGAGTTAATTGAAAGGACAAAGGAAAGAGAAGAAAGAAAGAAAAAAATTGGTGCGAAGGAGCGAATGAAAGAAATAAGAAATCGGAACACGTTCTTTCGAATGCATGAAGTAAGAGATAAAGAAATGTAAAAGAAACAAAAATTAAGGTATCGATTGTGGTCGATAATACGGTTAACTCTGGAGAATCCAATCAGGTCAGTCGAGGTTATTATCGATTGGGTTTGTATTTCCTTCGAAAAAAAAAAAAAAAAGAAAAATAAAAAAGGAAGAAAAAAAAAGATGAGAAAAAAAACGAAGAAGAAGAAGAAGAAGAAGAAGAAGAAGAAGAAGAAGAAGAAGAAGAAGAAGAAGAAGAAGAGAGAATGCAAAACGAAATAATAAGTCAAAGGGGGAAAGATGAAAGAGGAAAGGAAATTTGAAAGAGGAAAAGAAATATGATGTAAATGTTGGAAAGGGGGAAAAGGGGGAAGGAAATGGAAAAAATGGTAGAGAGAGAGAGAGAGAGAGAGAGAGAGAGAGAGAGAGAGAGAGAGAGAGAGGAATTTGGGGGACGGAAAAGTTGGAAAAGTTTTGAAAGGACACGAACCACGTCTCGAATGAGAATATTCGACTCACGTACGTGTTATTCGATTGTAATCGACTTTGTGGTGAATCGCATAGACGATTTTATTTCTCTGTTCTCTCTCTCTCTGTCTCTCTCTCTCTCTCTCTCTGACCTTCTTGACGTTTCCATACGGAAGCTACGATAGATAATAAAATCCAATGAGCGCTTTATGGGAATCACGTGACGTGACGTTCGTAAAATATCACGGTGACAGTTTATTCAACGAAAAGACTTCTTCTTTCCCTCCCTCCCTCCCCTCCCCTCCCCTCCCCTCCCCTCCCACCCAACGACAAGAACATCTAGTTGAAAACATATCGAATGAAATTTATAATCGGTCGTGCGTGAAATATTGCTATGAGAGAGAGAGAGAGAGAGAGAGAGAGAGAGAGAGAGAGAGAGAGAGAGAGAGAGAGAGAGTGAGAGAGAGAGAGAGAGAGAGAGAGAGAGAGAGAGAGAGAGAGAGAGAGAGACGATCGTTATCGTTATCATTCGTCCATAATGGAAGATGATAATCTCGAGAGTAATAATAGTAGATATATATATATATATATATATATATATATATATATATATTCATTTTGTTTTTGTTTTTAATATATGTATGATTATGTTAAATATTGCTACGGGTATGATCATCACGATCATCGTTATGTATAATTGCCGTGATGGATAACGAATGAAGATTAATGAGATAAACGATAGTATATAAATACATATATACATATATATATATATATATATATATATATATTTCTTTTTTTCTTTTTCTCAACACATTTATATGTTAAATATTACTATGAGAATGATCATGAACCCATCATAGTTATTATCATGTTAGATAAAAATGAAGATTAATCTTCAGAGAAACAGTAGCATATTTTTAGTTTCTTATATATATATATATATATATATATATATGTGTTAAACATTACTATGAGAATGATCATCAGCATCGTTGATTATAATCACGGTAGATGAAGCTGTAGATTAATCTCTAGAGAAACAATAGTAAGTACAATAGTAAGTACA
>OU964970.1:7067942-7072942 GCA_918808275.2 Dolichovespula sylvestris | reverse complement strand
TATATAGGGTACACCTAGATCTTAAAATATATACGATACTCTATATATTTCTATTTCCTTTTATCGAAAATGAAAATTAAATCATTAAAAAGTCTTTCACAATTCGTTCAAATCGAAATCGAAATTTATGTTTTTTCTTTTTCTTTTCTTTTTTTTTGCGGGAGTCCAGGTATTTTTCTTTGTCACTTTTTTTTATTATCTATCAATGGTATCTTCCTTCTCTTTTTCTCAATTACATATAATATATATATACAATATATATTGGATAGCTATATCTTAAAACGTACATAGAAGCGATAAGTATTTCTCATTCGTTTTATCGAGAACGAAAATTGAATCATTAAAAAAAAAAAGAAAAAAAAAAAAAAAAAGAAAAAAAAAGGCGCGCGTTACGGCCCGTTCAAATGGAAATCGAAATTTATGTTTCACGCGATCTCAACATATTTTTTCGTTGTTATTTCGTTACAACGTCTAAGCGATATTTTCTTTTCGTTTATAAAACTTATCCGCTGTAAATAACAAGTTATATACATACACATATGTATGCGACGTGTAACGTGTAACTTATAAAGATATATTTGTACGTACGTACGTACGTACATTGGTCTCGTATTTGCCATTTCCTCTTTTTCTTTTCTCTTCTTCTTTTTTTTCTTTTCTTTTTTTTTTTTGGTCGAAAAGGAAAACGAAATAATTAAAATGATTTTTCATTTTGATCCGATTGAATACGAAATGTTGACGTTTTGTGAGATATTTTTTTTCCTGCCTTTCTTTTTTTTCTTCGCTGATAGTCAATCGGAATATATGTGTGCGCGTGTGCTTTATTTTGAAGGGAGGCGAAATGGCAAACGATCGGCTAAATGAAAAAAGGGAAAGGGAGGAGATAAAGTTGGTTAGTCGTCCCTCGCTAGCTCGCTCGCGCATACTTACTCGAATTTCTTCGAAGAACGTTCGAAGGAAAAACACGCTTTTCGTGTTAGGCGAACACGGAGAGAAAGCTTTTTTCAATCTTCGAGTGGATCACGTTGGTAACGCTATGGAATCACGATCGATACCCTGCCTCCTCCTTTTATAGTTTTCTTTCTCCCTTTTTATCTCTCTCTCTCTCTCTCTCTCTCTCTCTCTCTCTCTCTCTCTCTCTCTCTCCTCTACATTTTCTTTTTTGAATTCGCAATTTCCTTCTGAAAATTTTGCTTTCTGTTTCTTTTCTTCTTTTTTTTTTTTTACTTTTTTTTTTCTTCACAATCCAAAAGAATCCAAAACGAAGACTCATTCACGACTAAGAGGTCGTCGTATCCGAAAAATTGTCTGAATAGTTGATTCTTTTTTTTTTTCTTCCTCCTCCTCCTCCTCCTCCTCCTCCTCTTCTTCTTCTTCTTCTTCTTCTTCTTCTTCTTCACGATCCAATTTTCAATTCGCATTCGTTCATTAATCTCGAGAGTCGCCGTCGCGTTCGAAGAGGGAAGTTATCGAGATTTAATAAATCGTCGATTTAATCGAAATTTTCTCTACGAGCTTCGTCGAGTTTGATCGATAATTATGAGCATGATCGGGAGGATCGCGATCATTTAATTTTTTTTTCATCGTTCAATTTTATCCTCCCTTCCTCCCTCCCGCCGAGATCGGATTAATTTCTTATCGTTTTTTTCCTTTTTTTTTTTTTTTTTTTTTTTTTTTTTTTTCTCGTTAAACGGGGAGAACAATAAAGAGGAAGAAAATAACAGCAAAAAAAAAAAAAAGAAATAAAAGAAGAAAGAAAAAACCGTCGATTTAAACGCACGCGTGTTCGCCCTTCCTCATCGTCGGTCCCGCTGGTAATTATAAAAACGAGATTGAAATCATATATATATATATAATATTATCTCTCTCTTTTATGTTTTTAGAGGTGCAATTTTCGACGCAATTTTTTTCGGATCAATTCCGTTCGCCTTTTTTTCTTTTTATCGTCGAGGGATAGGAAAATAATCGAGAATGAAAGAAAGAAAGAGAGAAAGAAAGATCAAACAAAAGGACAAAAGAGGAAGAAGGGGAAGAGTAGGAGGAGGAGGAGGAGGAGGAGGAGGAGGAGGAGGAGGTACAAAAAAAAAAAAAAAAAAGGAGAAACAAGAAAAACTCGTCGATTTAAATCGAAATCGTTTTTACATCTTTTTCTTCTTTTCCTTTCCTTTTTTTTTTTTTTTTTTTTTTCAACGGGCATCGTCCGCCCGATATAATTCTCATTAAGTGGTTGTAAGTGGCACGGAAATAATCATTATCTCGGTCGATAAAAGTCACGAGACTGGGGCGTCGTATTTACCGAAACCGGTACGAGAAAATATTCGAAGCTCTTCCCCCTCCCGTCCCTCCCGCCCTCCGTACTATGCGGGCGTTCGAGCCCGCATTTAAAGCGTCGTGCTTTGAAAACAAATTGGAATTTAACGACGGCTGTTCATTGTCCTGGCCATTTATTCGATGCAACAACCCGCGTGTGTGATCCCAAATCGTATTCCGTCGTATACATAGAGTATCCTTGAATACCCACGATATTCGATATCACGATACTAATTGTAAAAACGATTACGAACTATCCTCTACCCCCCTATACCCCTCTAACCCCCCCCCCCCCTCCCCTCCCCTCCACCTACTTCCCACTTCCGTGGAAAACGATCACGCGTTCGTTTTAATCGCATCGCATTTATTTTCCCCTTCGAGAAAGAGTAGCAAGTAGGGCGAGGTAGAAAGAAAGGAAAGAAAAGAAAACAAAAAAAAAGAAAAAAAGAAAAAAAATAAAGGAAGAAAGAATGCGAAACACTAAGCGCGATTTTTAATTCACATTTTTCGCGCGTGTCAAATCGTTTCAACGCATATCCCGTGTAAATCGAAACGAAACAACAAAATTAGGAGCGTTAAATAATTACAGATCGACTTAGAAATTCGTTACAGGTCATTTTGACGGGTCATGCTGATGAGGAACTCGAGAAACTTGTTTGATTTAAAAAAAAAAAAAAAAAAAAAAAAAAAAAAAAAAAAAAAAAAAAGAGAGAAAAAAATTAGTTAACCAGTTAATCGAAAATTAATAATTGGTAAACGATCGTATAAAAATCAGTCAAGAACTTACGGCCATAACCGTGTATTGTCGTAACTTCGATGTCACACGGAAATATATAATACATATATATGTAAATCTGCATTTTTGAAATATAATTTATACCCAGTATATATATACATAATAATAAAAATAAACGCGTGAGAGTGTATTTTTAAAAGACGGAAAAAAAGAAAATAAAAATAAAGATACACGAGCGTACGTAATTAAAGAGATGGCGTTAATTAATATCAACGTATACCACTTACAGGACTTGTAATACAACCATAGTGATTCTCCTAAGAGTATTAATCAATCTTATAGGGTATACAATACAATACTTCATAGTTTACAATGTATACTTCATTATTTTTATTATTAAACATATACGAGTACATGTATATATATATATATATATATATATATATATATATATATATATATATATTATTTTTTTGTGAAATATGTTATCAAAATTTTATTAAAAAAAAAAAAAGAAGAAGAAGAAGAAGAAGAGATCATAATACATTCTTCGTTGACAGACATCAGCGATTACGTATACACATGTATATTTACGTAGATAGAGATATATCGGAATCGTTTCTTCTTCTATTTGCACCGATACATTTACACGTGATGGCTCTCGCCATCAATTAGTTGTATCTAGGAAGCTTTCCGAAGAAGGGAGGATATTGGTAACTCCGATAAATGTTTGTCCTACAAATGGGGAGGATGCCTTTGACGAGTATTCCATAGTAATGTCAAATATTCCTAACGTTTCTATATACATATATATAGATAGATAGATAGATAGATATAAATATATATATATATATATATATATATATATATATATATGTAATACGTATATACGTAAATACATGTACTCTTTCGTTCTACTACAAAGACATTAAACTACACCAACGCGTACACATTTTAATGGACTTTTCTACTTAGAGGCCAATAAAGTGCCTCGACCACCCCGAAACATCTTTCCCCTTTCGCGTGAAAGCCTTAAACTCCTCTCTATCCCCTTTTCCTTTCTCCCTTTCTCTCGCTCACCCTTATTCTTTCTTTCTGAAAGAAAGAAGATACGTTTTATATATAGATATGTATGTGCGCGTGTGTTAGAACGAGAGTAGTCCTTTTTCTTTCCACTTAGCTTTATATATACTATTTTTGATATCACAATTTACATACAAGCTTTTTTTTTTTTTTTTTCTTCCTATCCAAAATTCGACGATAAAATCAAAGTTTAGCTCTTAACATAGAGGGCGTTCGTTAATTGGAGAGATATTTTGAGAGAGATTTGATGGACGATATTTTTTATTTCATTTCATTTCATTTCATTTCATTTCACTTCATTTCATTTATCTTTTTTCCCTATTTAATTTTAAAACAAAAATAATGGAAGCAATTTACACGACGTTAAGATGAGATATATAACGTTACACTCTCTGTATGCAGTATATCGGGTTAAAAGTTTTTGGGTGATGAATGAAAAACAAAAAAAGAAAAAAGAAGAAAGAAAGGAAATCATCGATTACCCTCCCTCCGCCCCTCCGCCCCCCCCCCCTTTTTCCCGTGACTTATCGGGCTTAATACTTCTTTCTCAATTTTTGTGATTTTTCTTTTTTTGGTCTTTCAAAGATCGAAAGAAAAAAGAAAATTCGACGCGCGACGAATCTTCGTTGAACGCTCATACTTTCAATTAATTTATATTTAATTCAGATCTATGTACTTACGGTATGTATATTTGTCTCTACAGTGCATTCGACCGCCTTATCATCACCTCCTCCTCCTCCTCCTCCTTCTCCTCCCCCCTCCCCCCTCCCTCCCATTTCCCCGCTCTAACCGTACATACACACACGTAGGTACGTGTGCGTTGTACTTACGTAGTTACGTTGTTGCATAGAAATTCTATTTTCTAATGGAT
>OU964970.1:7060442-7062942 GCA_918808275.2 Dolichovespula sylvestris | reverse complement strand
GAAAGAGAAGGAAAGGAGAGAGAGAGAGAGAGAGAGAGAGAGAGAGAGAGAGAGAGAGAGAGATGAAAGATTTAAGATTTTTGAAGGTACAGAGAGAGAGACAGAGAGAGAGAGAGAGGTGAGAGAAATAGAGGGAAATAGATAGAGGGATAGATAGAAAGGAAATAAGGGGATACCGAAGTAAAAGTTAATATTTGAAGTTCTCCGCATGGATTCACCGAAACTCGGCCACTGCGTACAGCAGTGAATAAGTATTGTTAAGGGAGCTTGCCAATCTCTATATAAAAGTTATCGGTTTCGGTATCTATACACGACCCACTTTTAAGAGAGCCCGGAGACTCCTTGTAAAACCATTGTCTGAATAATAATAATAATAATAATAATAATAATAACGTGGTGTAATTAATAAAGCGAGCGTGTCGTTAGCGTTATCAGATGCTCGTAACATCGCTCGCTTTCTTTCTATCTTTCTCTCTTCCCCTTGTAACCCGTTCTCTCTCTCTCTCTCTCTCTCTCTCTCTCTCTCTCTTTAACCGTCTCACTGTCTCTCTTCCTTCCTCCTTCCATTCCTTTCCTAAGAGCACATATTTATGTCATAGAATTTTAATCGGATCGACAATTTCAACCTACATTTTAGTCCAGTCGTGGAACACCAAAAGGGTTGAATTTATTACGATGAGATCTTTGAGAATGATAATTTTCCTTTTTTACTTTTTTGGTTTTTTTTTTTTTTGTTTTTTTTTTTGTTTTTTTTTTTTTTTTTTTTCTTTGTCGTGACCCATCATCTCACCGAGAACGAACAGGAACGTTAAATAATTAAGGATAATTATTTCTTCTTCTTCCGTTCCTTTCTTTCTTTCTTTTTTTTTTTTTCTTTTTAAGTTTCTTTGCTTTTTTTTTTTTTTCTTTTCTTTTCTTTTATTTATTTTCTTTCGGTAACTTCGATAATAATCTCCAATGTCACGAGAACAAATCCGTGAGACGTTTTGCAATTTATACAAGATCGTATTCGATCGTAAATTCCAAAGAGTGGAATTTATTACCATGAGATCTTCGAGAATCATAATCCTTGTTCCTTTTTTTTTTTTTTTTTTTCTTTTTATCTCGTGACCATAAAACGTGACAAGTAAATACAAACGATTATTCTTTCAATATATATATATATATTTTTTTTTTTTTGGTAACTCTGATAATAATATATTATCATGAGACTGAATCGTTAGTTTGGGGTACGTTTTACGTTTATTTAAGACCACAGAGTGGAATTTTTTTACGATGAAATCTTCGAGAATCACATATTTATTTTCTTTTTTTTTTTTTCTTTGTTTCTTCGTGACCCATCAACCAGGAACATAAGGCACGACAAAATAAATACAAATAATTATTCCATCATTCTTTTCTTTTTTTTTTTTTTTTTTGGTAACTTCGATAACAATCTAATATCACGAGAATACATCATAAGACGTTTGACATTTATATAAGATCCCTATTTGATCCTAAACTCCGTAGAGCAGAATTTATTACGATGAAATCTTCGAGAATCACATAATTTTTTTTTTTTTCGTGACCCATCGGCCAGAAACATAAGGCACGACATAATAAATACAAATAATTATTCCATCATTCTTTTCTTTTTTTTTTTTTTGGTAACCTCGATAACAATCTAATATCACAAGAATAAATCGTAAGACGTTTTAACATTTATATAAGATCGAATTGAATCCTAAACTCCGTGGAGCAGAATTTTTTACGATGAAATCTTCGAGAATCGCATATTTATTTATTTATTTTTTTTTTTCGTGACCCATCAGCCGGAAACATAAGGCACGACAAATAAATACAAATAATTCTTCTTTCATACCTTTTTTTTTTTCCTTAAAAACATTGATAATAATCTAATATATCCCGTGCCTCATAACGTATCATATATTTGTATTGGATTGAAATACATACTGCAAATACAATATGTGTATATATATATATATATATATATACAATCCGATAATTCAATAAAGAGTAAAAATGATTTTAATAAAATTCAAAAAATTATTCATAACCGAATTATGCGTTTTAGCGGGGTTAATAAATATAACTTTCCCGTTAAATGGGATTAATGTATTTATTTTTCAAAGTGGAGGTAGAAAAAGTGCGTGGTGCTTCACATTTGCCGTTCCCCCTTCTTCATTATATGCCATAAGCGAGCGATTCTATGGCGATCGCTATTTTTTCTTTTCTTTTTCTTTCTTCTATCTTTTCGTAATAAAAAAAAAATT
This sequence comes from Dolichovespula sylvestris, assembly GCA_918808275.2. Classification (NCBI taxonomy): domain Eukaryota; kingdom Metazoa; phylum Arthropoda; class Insecta; order Hymenoptera; family Vespidae; genus Dolichovespula; species Dolichovespula sylvestris. The sequence goes on along the minus strand of OU964970.1, from coordinate 7,060,669 downwards.
CGTGACATCGAATGCACACAATTTCTCCCATTCGAAACCGATTCTCTTATTTATTTTCGTGTCCGCGGAAATGACGCATCCAGACGAGCACCGGATTCTAACTTGGCTCGCGAAATTTTCTCGGATTGCACGAGAATTCATCAATGTACATAACAACATCCTACGGTGTACGTGAACGTACGAGCATGTTCTTATATATATATATATATATATATATATATATATAT
>OU964970.1:7027942-7055442 GCA_918808275.2 Dolichovespula sylvestris | reverse complement strand
GAGTGGCGAAGTAGCGATTTAAATCGAAACACCTAAATATCCCTATTATTTGTGGTATTATTCGTGAAAAATATTGTATCTACGATGATCGCATTGTTCGTAAAAGATAACGTAACCAATGTTAAGATAATTCCTTTTCTTTTACAAGATAATTTTTTTTTTTTTTTAAGATATTTTGAGGCAATCGCTATTTCTCCTTTTTTCCTATTTATAATTGGGGTCACATAAATTTTTATATGTATATATATATATATATATGTCAAGCTCGTAATTTTGTATTAAAAAAAAAAAATATTAATTCATTTACGTAAACGATAAAAGAACAAATGTGATCGGTTTAAGTGACAGATTAATTTAAACGTTGGAAATAAAATCACACGCTTTAACGTTCGTCGATAATTTTGTCGAGAGGAATGATGGTTGCAAAAAATTGTAACGGTAAGATATAGTACCCGTTTCTTACAATTAATTTAATATTTATATTATAATGTCTCTCAATTAATAGATTAAACTTTCAATACACGTGTTTCGATCGATACGTTTTCTATAAAGAATGTCAAGCTGCTGCATCGATCATTAATGCATCAAAGAACATATGATTCCATATAAAAAAAAAAAAAAAAAGAAAATATCTCGAAATCTCTTTCAAAAAAAAAAAAAAAAAAGAAAAAGAGAGAGAGAGAGAGAGAGAGAGTAGAAGTGACCTTAGATAAAATATCATCTTACCTCTACACGTGGCCTCCTTCAAATAGTGTAACTTTATCCCAAGGACTTTTTCCCATAAAACCATAAATAACGGAGATATTAAGGTGTTTCGATTTAAATGCTCTACCCTATATATATATATATATATATATATATATATATATATATATATATACATATTAACGTACATATACGTTAAAGTGATTCGTGAAAGATTGATAGCCAATTATTTAAATGTCATTATTTATGATACTAATCGTTTGACAAAGAAGATTGATTCTTTTTTCTTATCACGCTAAAATTTACTTTCAAGAATATATTTTTCTTTTCTCCCTCCCTCTCTCTCTCTCTCTCTCTCTCTCTCTATTTTTCCTCGTAGTATAAATTATTATCACGTGCATAATTTTTATCTTTATATATATATATATATATATTTTCTAAATCGATTGAAGCGAAACGTTTCACGGTCACGATACAAGATTCTCGTCGCTCTGAACGTGACTACAATGATCGAACGAGAGCAAGCTCCGAGTGTAAATATTGTTGGACGTGAAAGAAAAAAAGAAATATTATGTACATGTACATGTGTGTATACATGTATGTGTGTGCATAATATATATATATATATATATATATATATATATACACATAAACACAGAGAAGGTGTCTATCTATAAATGCCCAAGCAAGTATCTCGGAAATGTTTGAAGTTACAAGAAAATTTAATTAAGAGAAATTTTCACGGCTCTGAGTTATAGAGACATGTAAAGTGCATGTAAAAAAAATTTCTCTCTCTCTCTCTCTTTCTCTCTCTACACGTAACCTTCTTCAATTATAAAGGTCAACACGTAATATTTCTTTCTACTCTTTTCTTTTCTTTATTTCTTCTCGATGGGTATTTAAAATTTATTCCTTTTTCTCTTTTTTTTTTTTTTTTTTTCTTTTTTGCTTCGCACATTAACACGGAAGCGATCGTTCGCATGGAATTAGATTTTCTCGCGATGATGAAATAAAAATAATTATACTTACGTATCCGTTTGCGCATTGTTATACGAGCAATCGATTTTTCCGGGAAAAAAAAGAAATTTGAAAAAGCAATCGTCATTATCATCGTCGCGTAACATTTCGGAGTCGTTTTCGCATCGAAAAGAAATTTTGATGATCTCCTATCATAAATCGTCGTAAATAAAACACGACCGTAATCGTTACGTAAACGATATATTGCACATATTTTACGGTACGGATCATGAATTACGATAAAACGAACGAATCTTTCTTTCGATGGGTCCTTTTATAAGGACCCACCCCCGACTCCCTCTAAATAAAACTTCCTTTCCTAACTTCTAACGACAAACGTAACATATAACTCGGACGTTCGTGATAACGAACGGAGACACCGGGTATATATAATGTTAACCGTTTCTCTCGGGTCATATGAAATCGAAATGGTCGAGATAATAAGAATAATATACGAGGTAGAGACATGCGAGTGGTCGACTCGGTGGATATAAAATAAGAAAAAAAAAAAAAAAAAGAAAAAAAGAAAAGAAAAAAAACCAAGAAAACACAATAAAACGAGAGGGTAAGAAAAAGAAAATAAAAGGGGGATAGATAATTAAGGTATTTACTGTGAATAAATTAATATAAATAATTACAATGAACGTATAATGAATAAAAAAAAAATATATATATATATATATATATGTATGTATATATTGAAATTTCTTTTTTATTGTATTTTATTTTACTTTTTTTTTTTTTCCTACAAGAATTTACAATTCAAGGAAAATCGTACGAGAGAGAGAGAGAGAGAGAGAGAGAGAGAGAGAGAGAGAGAGAGAATGAAAAACAAAATGGCAGAGTTTATCGAAATAATGTGTGGATGAAACTTTTAGTGAAAGCCACTGTGGTTATCGTACTTTTATCGTTTTTTGAAAAAGACACGAAAATGGTCACGACGTGCCAGAGAATGCTGGACATCGGAAACAAAACCGCACTGTACTACTACTGTACCTTCAAGAGAGATAACTCGACGTACTATTATTCGCATCGAACCTTTCCACAGAATCTACCCTCCCCTCTCCACCCGCCGTCCAAAATAACACAGTTTGCCGATTAACAGAGAAAACATTCGAGTGATTTTATATCGTTATAGTATTCGCGTTCGTATTTTAGGCGTAAGAGAAATAATATTTCAAGAATAAATACGCGTCTTGAGATGAAAAAGAAAAAAAAAAAAAACTGTTTACTGTTAAATAGGATTAAAGTATTAGAGAGAGAGAGAGAGAGAGAGAGAGATTTTATTTCTTTTCTTCTTGTATCGTTTATTATTATTACGTAAACGGATAGACATCGAGTTTAATAATAAATAATAATAAAACTAAAAGGGATATGTCGTGTGACAATAAATAATTGAAAAAATAAATAAACGAATAAATAAATAAAAAAGAAAAGGGAAGAAAAAAGATAACTTCTATCCATTAACATAATATTTATAGGATGGTGAAAAGTATATAATAAAAAATAATAACGAAAAAACAATAAATAAATAAATAAATAAACAAATGTCCATCTATTGATATAACGTTCCTTTCTTTTTCCCCTTTATTTTCTATCCTCAACGAGTTAATAATAACGATAAGATTTTATTATTAACATTATTATCATAATTATTACCAATATTATTACAACTAATTAAGTTAAATAATTTGTCTTGATTGAATTTGAATATTCAAAAAAAGAAATTATTCATAATTTATAAAAATTATCGATAAAGTTTTCATATTATTTAAGATTTGATATTCAGATAGAGAGAGAGAGAGAGAGACAAGATGGAGCTTTCAACATTATTCCATCCTTCTTTTTATCTCTCCCTCTCTCTCTCTTTAAATTTTTATGGGTGAGCCACGTACTATATATTCGACCCTGACAAACGTCTCACTTTTTATTCCACCCTCTCTTTCTCTCTCTCTCTCTCTCTCTCTCTCTCTCTCTCTCTCTCTCTCTCTCTTTCTCTCGTCGACAATCGCATCCCTCAGAACCAAAAATAGTTTGTGGCCTTTAGAAAAAATTTATGTCAAGTCGGAGGATGATCGCACCGTTGGTGCCAACGGGGCTACCGACATCGACGAGCTATTGTCTAACTCTCTCTTTTCTCTCTTTTCTCTCTCTCTCTCTCTCTCTCTCTCTCTCACTATCTCTTGGTTGTTGTCTTGTTTCCATCCCTCTTTCGATCGCGTGTTCACTTTCTCCTACAAAGAAACCAACTACCACTTCTGGATATTCGTATTAGTTACTGTGAAAGGAGAGACGGACAGACAAACAGACAGATAGAGAAAGGTTATGTTTCTTAATAAAAAAAAAAAATAATAAAAAAACAAACAAATAAAATAAAATAAAAATAGATAAACGAAAAAAAAAAGAAGGAAATAAAAAAAGGTCACCTCGAAGAATAATTATTATTATGCGATTTTTAATTCCATATTCTAATAAAGAGATATTAAAAAGACGTATATTCTCTCTCTCTCTCTCTCTCTATTTTTCTATTAATATATGGGATATTAATATGTTCGAAAATATCGAATTCTTTCTCTCTGTCTCTCTCTCTCTCTCTCTCTCTCTCTCTCTCTCTCTCTCTCTCTCTCTCTTTCAGTCTGATAGTTTTAAAGCGTTCTTCCGTTTGATTTCGTATCGACTAACTTCGTTTTTTCATCGTTTTATCGGAAGTATTTGCTTAGTGTCGCTGGTACAGCGGATAGAAAGAGAGGGATAGATAGATAGAGAAAGAGAGAGAGAGAGAGAGAGAGAGAGAGAGTATCGATTGGATTATCCATGCATAACGAATAAAAGAGTCTTTTTTCGATGGCAACGGGTCAGCACCTCGCTGTTCGTATTTTTCCACCTTCGATCTCTTTTTACACGGCCGTTAACGCTAACAAATGTAAATCGGCGGAGACAGCTAGCTAGTCGAATAAAAGGTTTCCATCTTTCTTTTTTTATTTCTTTTTCTGTTCTTTTTTCTTTTTTTTTCTTTTCGTTATTTTTTCTATACTTCATTTTTATTTTTATTCTTCACTATACGATATCTTATCGATCTTTATTTAAGCCAAACAAAAAAAAAATATAATAACGACGACGACGATGATGATGATGATGATGATAATGCCAATGATAATAATAATGATAACGATAACGATAATGTTAACGATCATGATAAGCGGTGGTTTATAAAAGCATATAAAAAGTTATGTTCAAACGATGGAAGAAAATATTTTTATAACTTCTAATGATACTCAATTTTCTTTTTTTTTCATTGATCTTCTCTTTTTATCCCCTTATATATATATATATATATATATATATATATATACACACCCATCGAATTAACGTTTCTCGCAATGTCAAATAACATCGAACGATGAGATTAGATTGTAATTGAGTATGTTACGATGATCGTTCAATAGAAATTTGTTAAACGTCGATTATTAACGATATTAGCATGGTTTCATTGATTATATTCGACTAATACAATTTGCGATTAGCTCGGGAGAAGGTTTATCGAATAGGACGCAAACACTTTGATTATGACAATTGTCTCGGGTAAGCAGAAACTACGTCTACTAAATGGCATGAGATTGCCACGTAGTAGATGTGGTTTGCATACGAACTGCAATCTGAGGTATTTAGAGAGTGAGAGAGAGAGCGAGAGAGAGTGTGTGTGAAATAGAGAGAGAGAGAGAGAGAGAGAGAGAGAGAGAGAGAGAGAGAGAGAGAGAGGTTGACAGTCCGGTTTGTTTCTGACATTGACGATCAATTTGTCGTTGAAAACTATAATCTGTAAATGAAATTATACCGTAGTGTAATATGAAGCATCTGTCATATATTTTTATTCATTAAAAATAATTAGAAATGAAAAATGATATTTTATTTTCTATCATTGCACACGTGACAATATCGAGTAAAATGATTAAGTGGACAAATATAGATATCTGTTCGAGGATCGATGCCTGAAAAAGGTCAGCATATAGATGAAGAAAATCGAACCACGTGATTAAATTATATATATATATATATAATATAATATTGAATTCCACTGGAAGAGGTCAAGAGTTTTCTACCACTTCTCCATTTCCATTTTTATTTTTTTCATTTGCATCACTAACATATATAAATATATATATATATATATATCCTTTGTAAGATTTTTAACAATAATTTCTTACTCGTAATTTAACAAATCTACAAAAGATAATTTAACTATAATTTTCAAAAGATGTAATAATATTGATATATACAGAGCGTGTTTAAAAAGTTCCTAGGTCATATTAAAAATAAGTTAGACATTTCCGATATTTCTTGGAATAATTTTTCTATTTCCATTTCTCAGATAATAAAAAAATACAAACTTAGCAACTTTTGGCCTACCACATATTTATTATTATATTATATTATATTATGTCAATCCAATTACACACACATATATATATATATATATATAATACACTTATATATATATATAATACACATATATATATATGTATTATTGTTATATTATACTATATTATTATATTAATATAACAAATATACAGTATTAATATATATATATATATAAATATAATTATTGTTTTATTTTTTGCATATATAATTGTTAATTATTCGTCAACGTCTAAAAAGCATTTTCAACGCAAATAGATAGATTGATAGATAAATTTAAACAGAGAGAGAGAGAGGGAGAAAGAGTAACGTAGTAGACACTCGTTTCGAGTATTGTCGATGCAAATTGCAAGTTCTTATAAAAACTAGTCCCACACAAGTTTCACTCTCTGACCTAAATTTTTCACACAATTTGATCACAACTTCTCTTACTTTTGATACACACCCCCTCGATTATAAAATTCTATGCATCCTGAAAAAATTGACTTCTCCTTCGTACTTTATTATTTTCATTTTTAAACTCGTTATCATAGAAAATACGATTGTTACGGATTTACACCCGTACTCACGCGCTAATAATAAATTATTATAATTAAAACAGATACGTACGAATAAATAGATACATAAATACATACATATATATATATATATATATATATATATATTACAAAATATATAATATATCTATATATAAACATATACATATTAAAGATAATAACGTAACTTATGTCTCTTTGCGAGGCCGTTTTGAATTTCGATAAAATATATTTGTAGACAAAAGGAAAAAATCGGAAAACCGATTCCAGTGTTCATTTTATTCTTTATTTTATCTCGTTTATTTTCTATTGGCTCTTTTAGTTTAAATATACGTGTACAATGTATACACGTGGACGACATGCATCCCATAACACGTATACGTATACGAGAAACTTGATAGAGTAAAATTCGCATTGTGAATATACAAGTATGTATATACACATTTATATATTCTTATATATATATATACACACACACACACACACACACACAAACACACACGTTTTGAATGTGAATAACAATGTATGTAGTACGTGTCTTTGTAAATACGGTGACTGTATAAATTTGATCGATCGACCGGATACGAACCGGAAAGTAGTGGGTATTTTCGAGATAAATCACTTTTGCGATTAATGATCCAACGTGGTTTTCCCATTTTTTGGAAATAAATTTGGTCAGAAAAGCTAAGAGTGAAGGAAGCAAGGAGGAAAACAGACAGAGTGAAAGAGAAAGAAAGAGAGAGAGAGAGAGAGAGAGATTCTCAAGTAACGCGTACACACGTAAAAAATACATTTACATAAAACTACATTACAACGATTACTTCGAATCAACTTCTCAACTTTTTTACTTTTCTTTTTTTTTTTTTTTTTTTTTTTTATCAAACAAGTTTCTCGAGTTCCGCGTACAACTTACTTCATTTACAAATCGGCTCCCGGGGGGTGGGGGGGGGGTTATATAGAACGAACTTCATCTTTTTCTTTTGAATTGTTCCAGTGATAAGAGCAAGAGAGAGAGAGAGAGAGAGAGAGAGAGAGAGAGAGTATAAGGTAGAAAAAGAGATCGCCATTCGTCGAATAAGCAATGTGATTTCGATACGGGGAAGTTTATCGACGTGACGTCACATGGACCAGAAATTATATCTACATGAAAGTTTAACCTAGAAACATATGTATACCCTAGAACGTATACGTTGAATTCGTGTGAACGACGACAACGATGACGACGACGATATTCGAGCTTATCAGTAACCATTTTCGCGAGACACGCGTTTCCCGGTGAGAGAACTTTTCAACTGAATCGGCTTTTACGTCGCGGACGAGAGTGTTACACATATAACACGGTGTGTGTGTATATGGTATATAGCGCATATATGTGTGCGTGTGTGCGCGCGTGTGTTTACGTATATACAAATATGTATTCACAGTTTCACGTTTTTTTTTCCCTATTGAAAAATTTCATTAGATTTCCCCAGATTTCTCGACCGACCAAACATTTATGTATACTCGAATGAAATATATACATATGTATATGTGTATATATATGTATATCCTTCTTTATCTTCATCTCTCTCTCTCTCTCTCTCTCTCTCTCTCTCTCTATCTCTCTCGTTTTTCAATATGGTGATCTTTGATTTTTCTCGATCTACCAATCGTACGAATATACGAGTGATATATATATATATATATATATATATATATATATATATATATATATTTCTTATCTTTAAGTATAACTATTTTTGACGAGTTTCGACTAAAATTTAACGTTCGTTTCATCGAGTAAATTTTGTATGCGCGTACGCGTATCTGTGTGCGTTTATGTGCGTATGAGTATATATATATATATATATATATATATATATATATATATGTATGATGTGTGTGTGTGTAAAAGCGAAAGAGAGAGAGAGAGAGAGAGAGAGAGAGAGAGAAGGAGAGAGGTTAGAGAGGGTCGAAGTTTGCATTGTAAACGCGCGAAGCTTGTACTACCTCCATGCGCAGCCATTTTTCACGTAACCGTTGAAATACATATGACCCAATGACCCAGCAAAAAGGTCGCTACTTTAACATCGTAAAAATGACCGTGGTACGTACTAGTTCCCTATCCATCCATCCGATTCCTTTCTTCTTCTTTCTTTGTTTTCTCTCCTTCTTTCACTTCTTCTTTCTCCACCCCCCCTTCTCTCTCTCTCTCTCTCTCTTACTCTACTTCGTTCACTTTTTCTTTCTTTCTTATCGCCATGCTACGTCAGCATCCGGAGGATGCACTTTCATGAGAGGACCACTTTCGTGTAACGAATGATCGGTTATCCGATATCGGCCAAGTCCCTTCCCCTCCCCACCCCCCCCTCCCCATCTCTTTCTTTTCTTCTTTCGATTTGATCGATGAGAAGAGAAATGTTCGGGAATTCGCGAGTACATACGTACGTACCTACGTATAACCTACAAGATTTTCGATCGTAACTACCTTCCTTTAGAATAAATTTTAATGCTTTTTTCGTTTCCCTCCCCTTTCTTCTTCACCCTTTTTTTTTCCTTCCTTCCTTCTTACTTTTCGTTCGTTCGTTCTTTCGTTCCTTTCTTTGCTTTCTTTCTTATTAACCGAGCGGGGTTCTTCTCTCTTTTCCCTACCAACGCAAGTCTCTCTCTTATCCTAATCCACCATTGTTCTTATTTTCTAATTTATATTTTAAAGGGGGAGTGGTTCCTTCTTGCGTAAATCCAACCGCGAATGAATTTTTTACTTTCCGACTTATATCCCGCTCATCTTCTTCTTCTTTTTCTTCCGTTCTTTTTTTTATTTATTTTAATTTTTTTTTTTTTAAACAAATCTTACAGAATTTCACGCGGACGTGGTATAATTTTTGTTTCCTATTTCATTTCATTCATTTCTTTCTTCTTTAAATAGGACCTTTTCGTCTTTCTTTTCTCTCTCTCTTTTTTCTTTCTTTTTTTTTTTTGTTTTCAAATCATTTAACAAAGAAACAATAATTTCATCCGGCGATATAATTATCGGTTAGTTAAGTATAAATTGTATAAAATTGAGCAACGGATATTAGTATGCTGGTCCGATTTCTTTCAATTTTGTTTTTTGTTTTTTTTTTTTTTTTTTTTTCTTTTTTCGCTTAATCATAACAAAAAATAATTTCATTCGATGATAATAATCGTCGACGAAAGAACGAAACAAATAAGAAAAAGATGTAGGAACTGTACTTAATTGCATGTTGTACGAATGTATACAGGCGATAACGTATACAGATCATATTTTCCCTTTCCTTTTGAAGTGAATATAATGTTTCTGGTAAGAAGCATTGAAGCAATATCGGCCGTTCAACAAATACGTATGTATGTCTGTTTCACCGAGATATCGTTGTAAAACGATCGAAGGTCGTTAAGGTGACGTAAGTCAAATTACCTACCCGCTTCCTTTATTCCCTATCACGAATATTACCGATAGGATTTTAGCTGTTCTCGCGAGGACTGATGATAAATCGTACTTAGTAGAAAAAGATATATATATGTATGTATGTATGTATGTATATATGATATTTCCAAGATTCTAAAGTTTTTACGTTTGATCGGTGCTTCGGGAGATTTAGTTCAAAGGATTTTTTTTTTTTTAAATCTCTTTCCCTCCCTATCCCTCTCCCCCCCCCCCTCTCTCTTTCTCTCTCTTACCCTTTTTGTAATATTTTTTAGTTCCCTCAAAAATTCCCCAATTCGCAGGATCATTTTCAGTGGAATGAACGTCTTTTGCAGTGATCACTAACGTGATTTAGTTGTATGAACAAAAAAAAAAAAAAAAAAAAAAAAGAGAGAGAGAATGAAATGAAGAGGTAAGAGAGAAAAAAGGAACCGTTCGATAGTTCTTCAATTTTATGTAATATATGTAAGTAGATGCAGATGTAAAGTATATATTGTAAGCCACGTTTCTATCTCTTGCAATACGCAAATACGTATTTGTGTATATGAACGTATGTATAACTTAAAAGCGCTCATTCGTGCGTACATAAGATATTTATATGCGTTCACGTGCATATATACATACATATATAAATATATATATATATATATATATATATATATATATATATATGTCCGTCTTGTACGAATAATATCTACATATTTCTCAATAGAGAAATTTCTCTATCCGTTAGAGAATAGATAAAGGGCGAATAGAATTCTTCCTCTTTCTCTCTCTCTCTCTCTTATAGAATCTTTAGATTTGTAGTTGAAAACGGAAAACCGAACAACGGACGATCCCTTTATCGTAGGTATAATGGAGCCCGCACGTGAATGACATCAATTGACTCTATATCGCGAGGTAGAGCCTTCAACCATTGATTGCTACCGTATGAATGAGAAAGTATCACGAGTGCCGTGATCTTCTTAGTAATATCACCATCATCGTTGCTTACGAGTTCTCTCTCTCTCTCTCTCTTTTTCTCTTTCTCTCTCTCTCTCTCTTTATCTATCTATCTATCTATCTAGTTCTATTCTATACTTTCTTCCTTCCTTCCTTCCTTTCTTTATATACGAACTTCGAGCTTCTTTATGTATGTATGTATGTATGTATGTATGTATGTATGTATGTATGTACGATAAAAAGATATATCCATGCGATCTCTTGCATGTCGTTTTATTCTTATCGTCTTTCATCCTGATACGATATAAAAGTCAAACGTCATGATTTCAAAATGGAGGTAATAAGAAGCCGGAAGCTAAAGTGAAAAATTTGTGTATATATATATATATTTTTTTTTTTTCTCTCTTTTTATATATATATATAATATCCTTTGTCGTACGCGAAAGGGTTCAACGATCTTTCATGTTTTTCCCTATCAATATTAATTTTCTAACGGCCCACTTTTCTAATATTCATCGCATCATTCCGATCTTAACGTATACGTATGTACCAGCGAATCAAGAGTGGCTTACCCTTTTTTCTTTATTCTCTTTTTTATTTTTTCAAATATACGAGCATAGAATATAATTTCTTTTCTTCTTAGACGATTTAATATGAAATACGTTATATCAAATTATTCGATTTTGCACTTATTCGATAATATATATAACGAACTAAGAGGTTATCGTTCAATTAAAATTTTTAACGAATCCCCGTTTGATTAAAAATTAATTGAAATTCTTCGTAAAAAGAGAGGAAAAAAGAAATTGTTGAAAGAATAAAATGTGGATATAGAAATTGAATAGTAATCGGGGAACATGTCCTTCGATAATTTTTTCTCCTTCCTTTCCTTTCTATTTTTTTTTTTTTTTACTTTTTTATTGTTTTTTTATTTTAATTACGTGTAACTACCTTATTCGATAGAATATATATATATATATATATATATATATATATATATACACATATACATACACATATATCGAGAGAGTACGTACGTACGTACGTTATGTACGTAGGTAAGTACTTACGTAAGTTCGATATCGGACATTATCATTCACGAGAATGCACACCGTGCCATAGTTTATACCATAGTTTCTATCGACTGGCATCGTCACGTTCCGTATGGTGGGAAACACCTACGATTATTCAGGAGCTACAAGTTCCCCCTCCTCCTCCTCCTCCTCCTCCTCCCTACCGCCCTTCCTCTTAATCTCAGTAGTACCTATCGGCTTATCAACCTTCCCCTTTTAGTATGTAACTACATATCTGTTCATCTACCGTGTATGTAACACGCGTACATACGTACGTACGTAAGTATATACATGTATTTAAATACGTACGTACGTACGTACGTAAGTATATACATATATTTAAATACGTACGTACGTAAGTATATACATATATTTAAGTACGTACGTACGTAAGTATATACATATATTTAAATACGTACGTACGTATATTATGGTACGTACACGATATGAACTCAATCGTAAAATAACTCTGTGCTCTCGTTCATTTCTTCTCGATTAAACTTCTAAGTTCTCCGGGGAAAAAACTATTATTTCATTTTTATTTCGTTCTCGTGAACGTTATAAAGAAATCTAACTTCCTAAGAGACAAAGAGGAGAGGAGAGAGAGAGAGAGAGAGAGAGAGAGAGAGAGAAGAAATTGAAGGAAGGAAGAAGAATGAAAGGAAAACAGAAAATAATAAAATATAATGAAATGAAAGGAAAATGAAAATAAATAAAAAAGAGCAATGGGAGGGAAGAAGTTTGGAACAATTTCGAAGCGTACGTTTGTACGAATAAAATTTCAAAGAAAAGTAAATATATAAATAAATAAATAAATAAATTAAAGAAAAAAAAAAAAAAAAAGGAAATACGTAGACTAACGGGACGCTTTAGAGATCGTTAAAAAAAAAAAAAAAAAGGAAAGGGACGAAGGAAGAGGAAACAATAATGAGAGAAAGGAAGAAGGAAAGGAAATTACAGAGTGGAACGAAAAGAGAAAAGAAGATCAAAGAGTCATTCGTAAAATTAAAGAGAGCATGGACACTTGGTCGTAAGAAATACAGAACGCGCACACTCGCTTACCAAAATTACGTACGCGTAAACGTAAGTAAATACATACGTATGTACGCGTAGGATAGTTGTACAGAACACAGGAGGACGCATCGCCGGTTGTTACGCATCTAAATACTAATGAGTATTCGGAAATAAACAACATTTTCGCTTTACTCTTTTGCCAAAGTGAATTTCCTTTAGCCCTGGCAATAACTGGAGTTTCGAGTAAAAATAACATCGTTCCGCGCTCTACCCTTCCGCCTTTTTTCTTTTTTTAACCCTCGCTTTTCACTCTCTCTCTCTCTCTCTCTCTCTCTCTCTCTCTCTCTCTCTCTCTCTTCTCTCTTTCTCTTTTCAGCCCGGTGTGATGCGCGCGCGTATTCCAACGAATTACATGCTTCGTTTGTTTATAAATATACATCGTCAAAGAGAACGAGATAGTACATACATACATACATACATACACACACACAGAGAAAGAGAGAGAGATATATATATATATATATATATAATCACACACACACAGATAAGCACACATACAAATATATACGTAGATACAGGTGGAACATTAAAAAGAAAAAAAAAGAGAAGAGAAAGAAAACAGTCAGTGGACAAGAGTTGTAGAATCACATAATCCTCGATAACTCGACTATGCGTTGTTTTCTCCCTTTTCCTCTTCATCTCCCTCTCTCAAGACACACACACACACACACATACACACAGAAAGAGATCATCGTGTAATATGTAACGTGTTTTGCATATTTTACATCCCCGTATTCGTCCAACCCGTTAACTTGTCCCGTTGACATCGTCCTTTCTCTCTCTCTCTCTCTCTCTCTCTCTCTCTCTCTCTCTCTCTCTCTCTCTCTCTCTCTCTCTTTCTCTCTCAATCTTATTCATTCTGTATATCACATAACCTTACTATTCCTATCTATCTTTTACACTTACTTGTTATTCTCTTTTCACAACTTATTTATACTAATTTTCTCTCTCTCTCTCGAACACACGCATCTTTTCTATATTATATCTCTTTCATACACACACATACACAAACGCAAATATATTGCTACATCTTCGTTCTCTCTTGCACACTTGTTTCTAATTATATCCCTCTTTCATTATTTTCTACTAATTTTCTCTCTCCTCTCTCTCTCTCCTTCCGACTATCTTATATCTTTTAATTTCTCTCTCCCTCTCTCTCTCTCTCTCTCTCTATATATATATATATATATATATATATATATATATATATGTATGTATATATATATATATATATACATACATACACACGCGTATAATCTTTCTCTAATTCACTCACTCCTACCTACTAATTTTCTCTTTCGTATCCCTTTTTTTTATTCGTCGTTTTGTGATATACTTCCCTCCCTCTCTTTCTCCTCCCCCCCTCTCCCTCTTTCATTCTTTAGGTCTAAGCTCGCGAAGTAAGGGGGGGGGGTTGGGGCGGTTGACGGGTCTCTTACACAGGACGATCGCTCTTTCTAAAAATAGGCGTGCATCGTCGTCGAATAACGAGCCGTGCGCTGCCGTTGCGGCGCCAGATGAGAAGAGGGTAGGGAGGGGGGTGGGATGGCGGACGGGGGAATAGGATGAAAGAAGGAGGAGGAAGAGGAGGGGCGTGGTGGTGAAGAGAGAGAGAGAGGGTGAAGTTCGAGTTTGCATTGTAAACGCGTATGACCGTGTGTATCACTACTACCATCCTCGGGCTCTTCGCGTAACGCTGGATCTGACCCAATGACCCAGCGAACCAAGCCGAAACGTCACGGAAACGGCCGAACCCGAGTTTCAACCCACCACGACTCCTGGAACCCCACCTCGTTCCCCACCACCAATCCCCACTCTCAAACACCACCGCCACCACTACCACCACCACCAATCCTCACACCACACCGTCTCTTTCTTCTTCCCTCGACCGAGAACGCGCGCACCCCCTACATAACCCATTCCTGGTCTCTCTCTCTCTCTCTCTCTCTCTCTCTCTCTCTCTTAATTTAACGGTACGATCGAAGATATAATTTATTATATTTGCGACACGCGTCTGTTTACATGAGAAGAACAAAATTTTAATTCGAAATAAGAAACCTAATAAGGTAAAATGTGATGGGAATCTATTACTCGAGTTATTTTTTGTTTATCTTTTAGATCGGATAAATAAATGGATAGATGGATATATATATATATATAATTCTTAGAGAGAGAGAGAGAGAGAGAGAGAAGATTATTCAATAAAATAAATTGATTAAACTAAACCTTTAAATTTTACATATGAAAAGATATGTGTGTGTGTGTAGATAGATATATAGACAAATATATAAAGAGAGATGGATCATATGAATAAAGTAAATTACGTAATATCAAATAATCTGATTAAGCTAAGCCTAAACTCGATATAAACAAGAAAAATTTATATACGCGCGCATACATACAAATACAGAGAGAGAAAGAGAGAGAGAGAGAGAGAGAGAGAGAGAGAGAGAGAGAGAGAGAGAGACACAGGATCATACGACAAAAAAGAAAGTAAATTACGTAATATCAAATAATTCGATTAAACGAAGCCTAAATTCCATAAATAAAAAAAAAATAAAAAAAATGAAATGAAATATAGAAGAAAAAAAGGACAAGATCCATTAAAAACTCAAGTACACGTAAATGTCTCTCTTACTCTCTCGCTCCTCCATCTCATATCTTTCTTCATTGTTCTCTCTCACATCATCGGTAAAAATTCGTAAGAGATAAAAAGTGTTTATATCCGATAACGTTGAATGTTTCTCGACATCGGCGATTATCGTTGTCAAGATATATAAGCTCAAAGAAAAGAGCATAGAAAAAGACGTCGTCGTTCTTTCCTTTGCCATTCAGATTTCTCCTTGCTGCACAAGGAGCGCTAGCGCGAGTTAGAACGTATGTATGTGTATGGCCTCGGTGGTATATATACACACACACACACACACATATATTATATATAAATATTTTGTTTGAAACTTTTTGATCGTTCGGCCAAAGAAACGATGGAAACGGATAAAAGTGCTATGCCGCGAATACGATCTTGTGAAAAAGCGAAAGCTTTTGTGCTATTCCTCTCTCTCTCTCTCTCTCTCTCTCTCTCTCTCTCTCTCTCTCTCTCTTTCTCTCTCTCTCTTTGTCGTTTATATACATACATATATTGTGTACATAACGCGCGCGCGTGTGTGTGTGTGTCGAAAGTAGCTCGAACCGGAGCCATTTTATGGGGGAGCGATCAAACGCATCGGGATTGTTCCAACGAAAAACACGGGAAATAAATATATCGTGAAAAACGATAAAATATTCACCCTCGATAATAACGACGCTAATTTAATATTCCGTAATAATGCGTTCCATTAAACTAACGTTAAATATTATGCGTAACTATCGTCGAACGAGAAATAAAAGAGAGAAATAGAGAGAGAGAGAGAGAGAGAGAGAAGAAAAAAAATATAAAAGCGAGGAAATATTCAAACTCGATGGAATTTATCGAATAATTTATTTTCTTTAGATAACTATTCGTTTATATGAAATGAATACTTTTTTTTCCCCCTTCCCTCACCCAGAATATATTTATCATTGAATTCGTATATAATGACAATGACGCGAGAGACTTTGACTAAAAAAAAAAAAAAATAAAAAAAAAATGGAAGAAAAACTGTATCGAGAGGAAAATCTATACGAAAACGAAAAACGAGCCCGTATACCGTTCTTCAATTAATTATTAATTATTATCGTCTTAAATTAATATCGTTCAAATATTGGGAGAACCGATAAATATTTCACGTATCAATTAGGTATTTGAGAAGACGTATCGTAAACGATACACCGTTAATTATAATTCTGTTAATATTAATAACAATACGTCATAATAACAATCATAATAATTATTATTATTATCATCATGACATGTCTTCATTAATAAAATAAAATTTATTAATAAACGTTGGCCGTTTATACGCTTTTAATCGTAATTAAACAATTAGTCCATTTTCAACGCCCAATACGACGGACGTTCAAATTAAATACGAAAGGCAAACAGTATTACGTCCTTGAGACTGTCTTTTTTTTCAAGGCTAAGAACCTCGATTGTCCTTCGACGTAGATCGTCCCAAACCCATCTCCTCTACCCCTTACCAAAGAGCAAACACACGCCTAAGTAACTTATTATATCTTTTAGTAATAGCTAGACGTTAAAGGTTTTCTCTTAAAAAGGGACACAAAAAAAAACAACAAAAAAGCCAAAAAAAGGGAGAAAAAGAACACACAAAAATAATAATCGATTTTCTTTTTGTTTTGCGATAAAATGAAAAGAAAAGAAAAGAATATATATATATATATATATATATATATATATATATATATATATATAAAATAGTACGTATACATAATACATGTCATACTTACATTACGTTGCAATGGTAATAAAAAGCAAAAATAAATAAATAAATAAATAAATAAATAAATAAATATTCATTTGAGTAAATATCTATCTATCTATCTGTCTGAAAATGGCAACCATGAAAATTTTGGTTTGTTGACGTCGTTGTTCGTTGATTGAAGCGATTAAAGCCCGACAAACTTGAGTTCTATATATATCGAAATGACGTACAGGTCGCTCAAACAACCTCTGATAAAATAATATTTATCGGTGTCATGCAGGCATCTCTCGTCACCACCAACCACCACTCCAACTACCAACCCCAAATTTCCATCCTCCATACCCATTTTCGAATTTCTGTTGTCGTTCGTCAAAATATGGATCATTGTCACATACGATGTAAACGTATGTGACTATAAACGAAACTATTTCGTAACATTCCACAGTTCTATTTAACAATCGTTCGACTAATTGCATCGAATTTCACTATCGTTTCTCATACCATTGATATATATATATATATATATATATATATATATATATATATTTAGATACGTGTTACGTTGAAATAATCTTGTTGATTTAATGAAGTTAATTAATTGAAATGTTTTTTTTTGTTTTATTAATAATTAACGCGTAAGTCGAGTACGTCGAAATATATTTTACTCGGAAAATAACAATTACTTTTCTAATTAGTATTAATTCGTTTTTAATTTTTTTAATGTAATAAAATTAGTCAAAAATATAATAAATTATATTCATATATATATATATATATAATTAACATTATTATATGTATGTAGATATATATGTGTGTGTGTGTGTATGTGTGTTTATTAAATATAATAATATTAACGAATCAATAATGTATCAAGTATATTTTTAATATAAAATTAAATGGCAAAATGCAATGAAACTTTCACGAACGAACGATCGAAATATTAAACTTATAAATGTACTACTCTATAATAAATAAATAAATAAATAAATAAATATATACATATATACATATACATATATAAATATACTATATTAAATTATATTAATGATGTGAGATTAAGAGAGGGAAAAAAAAAATATTTTCGTCAAACTAAATTAGAGAGAATGTGATAAGTGCAAAGATGGTTCGGAGCATGATATTTATTAGGACATGATAAACCTTAATCGAACTAATCGTATGAATTTAACGAGGTTTACGATACCTATACCGCTTCGTAGATTTTCTAAGTACTGGCGCATCGGTAAGTTCCATATAAGTGTATACGTGTGTATGTGTATGTATGTATATATGTATGTATGTATATGTATATGTGTGTGTGTGTGTGTGTGTGTGTGTGTGTGTGTGTGTCGTTACACTTGGCCGAAACGAGAGAACGAACGAACATCCACCGAGTTTAATGAAGTTGCATCAAATACGTCCGTATTTAATAGCTTCTCGAGAAAAGTTTAAATTGTTATCACGCTCGAATTGTCGACCATGTCGAGGAACTATCGACGATAGTTATTTTTCGATTCGAGGTCGATCGTTCGCTAGGGCTTTTTAGGGCTCTTGAATTACACTCTTCGATGTTTTTTTTCGTTCTTTTTTTTTTTACGTTATTTCTTTTTTTTTTTTTATCGAATGTCTCTTCCCGGTGTCTTTTATTCTTTTGTTTGTTTGTTTGTCCTTTTTCAATTTTATTATGATAGAAAGAGAGATATCGGAGGAATTTTCATGGTCGCATTTTACAAAAACTAAATTGAGGTAGCTTTATATACCACTTGCAATGAGGTATTCAACTTTATCTATGCATAGACAATGCTGCTTCCGACCTTTCTACGAGCATGTAATATGTGCGACTGCAGTGCAGTGCAGTGCAGTGCAGTGGAGTGGAGTGCAGTACAGTTCAGCAAGGTACCTTGGATTTGCAAGACCGACCTTAGTATAATAGAGTTACTGTTTGTAATTTATTTATAGGACGTATTCCGTGCTCGCGTAATCCGTATAAAATAATTTATATATATATATATATATATATATATATATATATATATAACTCTCTCTATATATACTTAAAATATAATATTATAACATTAAATATATGAATATATATTTAATATAGATTTTAAGAGTGGTTTACCAAATTTCGGATAATTACAATTTTAGAAATGTATGTACGAACAATGTTAAATTAATTAAATGAATGATTGAACAACAATGAAAGAAGAAAAAGAATATCGATCGATCGATTCATCGATTATATCGGTTGTTTACAGGACGATTGATCTCATTATTCCGATTATACGGTTTGTTAAACTTCAAAGAGCCATAACTCGATGTAATATCGATGAAAATGTATATACTCTCCGGGTTACTCATTGAATTCGCATTGATATTCTTTACACAATTTTCTTGTGATACTTAAAGTAAATCGATTGAAGTTCTGAAAAAAAGAACAAAAGAAAAAGATAGATACAATTTAAAAAATTATAAATTTTTCGTATCCTAACAACGACAATCCTCGAACAAAATCGTTATTAATATATATCGTTACTTAGTAATAATAATAATAATGTAATAAAAAATAATATTATTATTATAATAATAATAATAATAATAATAATAATAATAATAATAATAATAATAATAATAATAATAATAATAATAATAAAAATCGTTGATGTTACATATACTTTTTTCAAAATCTAACAACTATTATCGGAAACGTTTCGTTACGAAACCAACTTTGATCGACAATATTTTATCATATTATTTCAAATGACATATTCCCTATATACATACATACATACATACATACGTTGTACTTGCATACCGATTTAAAAAAAAGAAGAATCCTCGACAAATTTTTCTTACCATTCATTTTTCCTTTACATTCTTTCGTTCGAGTTGTCCGACGAGAATGATTTGAAAAAAAAAAAAAAAGAAAAAAAAAAAAAGAGTATGATAATAATGAAAGATAAAATTGCAAGGGAAAGATAAGATAAAATAAAATGAAAAAAACAAAACAAAATAGAAACAAAGAAGGACATAAAAAAAGAAAACATACTTTTAGCAAAGATGATCCACTTATTCTCGCGTAAGCTACGACCGCACAGAGACCGTTGGCAAATCTAACGAGCAAACGTTTGAATCTTTTTGCTTCAAAGGAACGAAAAAAAAAAGAAAAGAGAGAGAGAGAGAGTGAGAACGATACGAGTCTCCCGTTTCTCGTGTAAAGGAGATCCCATTTCTTCTTTATTTTCTTTTTTGGAAAAACCGATACGTTAACGTGGAAAGCAGGTATCAGGGGCGATCTTAAGAATTCCATTGCTAAAGGCATCGCCCAGTAAGGAACGTAGGAAAGAAGAAAGGAAGGAAGGAAGGAAGGAAGGAAGGAAGGAAGGAAGCAAGGAAGTCAGCCATCAAAATCTTTGACTTTATAGCTCTCGGAAAATCCTAACATTTCTCCTTTTTCATCGGCTGTCGATGTACCCTACAAACATTATTTCGTTCTACCTACAATAGCATATACGAAACACCATTTCCCTTTTGCGATCGACTTTGTTTGCGATTCTTTCATTTTTACTTATTTATTTATTTACTTATTTGTCTATCTTTTCCTTTTTTTCCTTCTTTTTTTTTTTTTTTTTTTTAATTTTTTCTTCGCACGTTCGAAATAATCTTTAACCTTTACGCGTCATCGCGTTTCTCATCATTCGTGCGATAACGGGGTATAGAATTAAATTATCGTTACAATGTTGACTCGTTAATACGTTGTAGAACTTATCTGGAAAAAAAAAAAAGAAAAAACAACAAAGAAATTAAGATAAAAGAAACATCGCCGAATGCGTCGGAATAATTGACTTACTAATTTTCGTATCGTGAACTCAATTATTTTCCTCATATATTTATTTATTTATTTTCCTTTTTCTTCTTCTTCTTCTTTTTCTTCTTCTTCTTCAAACTCGCAATAGTGACAAGGATAGTAATAACGGCAATGGTAATATATATATATATATATATATATATATATATATATATATATAAATAAATAAATAAATAATAGTAAAAATTATTCGAAGGCGTTAGAATATAATTTGTCCAAGGTATTTTTTATTCGCAAGAAAAAAGGAGGAAAAAAAGGGGGGGAGGGGGAAATAAATGCAAGCTCTAACATTTGATTTTAGCAATAACGAATACGTTTGTCAGTGAATTTTTTGTCTGGTTTTCCTTCTTTTTTTTAATAGATTAGTCAAGAAATGATAATAGATAAGTCAAAAGATTAGTCAAAAATAAGTCAGAAAAGAAAAGAGAGAGAGAGAGAGAGAGAGAGAGAGAGAGAGAGAGAGGAAGAGATCGAGTTGCAGATAGATAGGAAGGATTAATTCTCACGTTTGCACCTATCACGATTTTTTTTTTTTTCTGTTTTTTGTTTCTATTCAACTTTTCATTCCTTTTTCTCTTTTTTCTTTTTTTTTTCTATCCCCTTCCGCACGTATTTTTAAATGAAACAAACGGTATGTTATCGCTTTTTTAAATATGAAGAAAGAGGAAAAGAAGAAGTAGAAAAAATAAAATGATTTATAAAGGTTAAACTTCTTTTGAAAAATTTTCCTTTTGTGTGTAACGGCGATGTTAAGGCACGTAAAAAAAGAGCCTTTTTGAACATATCGTTGAATGGCGTTCCTTTTGAATGCATACGAAAAAGAGAGAGAGAGAGAGAGAGAGAGAGAGAGAGAGAGAGAGAGAGAGAGATAGATGGATAGATAGATAGAGTGAGAGAGAGAGAGAGAGAGAGTTTCCATTTAATTGCGAGTCAACGAACGCGCAAACGTACGCGGTCAGGAAATGATTAATATGCAAATCGATGGTAAGAGCCTGGGCTACGTGTAATCATCATTGTTTCGCGTCTACACGGTTCGGGTATGGTTGTTAGAATAAACAGTATACGTATACATATATATATATACATATATATACATATATATACATATATATACATATATATACACACACACACACATATATATATATATATATATATATATATATACTTCGTAATCTGATTTCGATTCGATCAGGCTTTTGCCGTAATTTGCTATACATCGGAACGAAAATAATACAATATTTTCGTAAATATATATATATATATATATATATATATATATATATTCGAAAATATATATATATATATATTATATTTCTACAAAATCTTTTCATATATTACATGTTTTCTATTTATTCTCTCATTCGCGTGTCTATATAACAATATATTAAATCTCTACGTTATTATTTCGTTAAAACTTTATCTAATATCGCGTACAATATAACTAAGTCGTCGTTCTTTCTTTCTCTCTTTTTTTTTATAATTTATATAACTTCAACTCTCTTACTTGTTACTTAAGTAATAAAAAATAAAGATACAATTGTTACACGATATAATGCGACGCGTGTGATATTAAAAAAATAAAAAAATAAAATAAAACCAAATGAAAAATAAAAAGAAATACTTTGTTACAAAGAGCATCCAACGCAATTTATATATACGTTGGATTAATCGAATATGAAGTGTGGTTTGAATATTTTTTCTTCTTTTTTTTTTTTTTTTTCGTTCTATTTATTTTTTCTCGTTTCCTCATAAACTTCGTGCGACAAATCTGAGATTGATGAAATCTGCTTGATTGGATGTTAGAGGGGTGGGGGTCGGGTGGGGGGAAGGGAAAGATAAAAAATCATTATATTTAAATCGTCGTTTTCGATTTCTCCCTTGTTGTCGTTGATGCATACGACGCACGTGTACAGGAAAATATATATATATATATATATATATATATATATATATATATATATATGTATACACATATATTTAAGTTAGCCATTGATCGATTCGACGCGGATTAATTGTTCTCCTCGATCGGTGATTTTCAATTACGATAGAGTACTCACCCAACGGGAATCCTACGACCGCATCGATACACGTACGTACGTTGTTTATTGATCGAAATTCGCTAGCAACCGAAGTTATCATCGTTTAAAACATGATTTACCATAAAACGAACGAATGGAACTTGCTATTGAAACAAAAAGAAAGAAGAAAAAAAAAAGAGAATTGGAAAGAGAAAAAGTAGAAAATAAATGAATAGAATGGAAGAAAGTTCGTCCGTATCATCTGTAGTTCTATGGTCGGTGTGTAATATACATTAATATTATAAATTTAAAAAAGAAAATATAACGAAAGCAAAAAATGAAGTTACGTGAAAAAATAAACGAAATGTATATGCGCGCGCGTACATTTATATGTTTTATAAAATAATATTTATTATATTAAATATTATTTTATATAATATTTTTTTTTATTAAAATATATATATATATTATTTTCTATAGAAAGATTATATTCCGTTTTAGTGGGATTTTAAGCTATGGAATTTTCCTTTAATCGATAGCTTTCCCCACACATGCCACGTTGAATGACTAAGAAAAGAGAAAAAGATATATATATATATATATATATATATATATATATATATATATATATAGAGAGAGAGAGAGAGAGAGATAATATGTAGGTATATATTCGGAACTGTAAAGTTGTGCCACAATTTAAACTTGACAGTTCTGACATGACTCCTTAGCTCTGACGCGCGTATAATTATCCACATTGTCTGTTCCGATAATTTTAACGTTTAGAAATAAGTATCTCTTATGTCGAGAAGGATCTAATTCTCTTTCGTTTAATATGTTTCGTAGAGATAATAAAAAAAGAAAAAAAGAAAAAAAAAAAAAAAGAAAATTACGATATACAATCGTTTCGTAGAGTATCGAGATCGTAAAATATTTTAAAGAAAGAAGAACTGCATTTATAAAAAATAAAATATTTCCAACATTAACCGGTATATTTATAAAAACGAAACGTAATTACAATTATTTGCTACATGATCAAGTATAAAATGGAATTAAAAAAAAAAAAATATATATATATATATATAAAATTTAAACGTAGATATTTATAGGAATAAAAAAAGATCCATTTCGAATATTATCCAGATAATTATAATGAAACCTGATAAATATTATTATAAATATTATTATCATATACAGATAATATAACCACGAAAGAAAACGATTAATTTAAAGTGGCACGAAAAAAAGGAAAAAAGAAGAAAAGGAAGAGATGGGTCGGGGTAGGAGCGGTCGAGTGGGGGGAGAAAGAAATCCTTTTCTCATATTATAAACTGAAATCCAAGCTTTATTCTAATTAACGTGCTACGAAAGCGATACTACCTACCGCTCACTGACGTTATTAAATCCCTTCGTTATCAAAAACGATAATTCCTTCGGGTTTTACTGGCTAGCATAGAGAAGATAAAAAAAAAAACGAGGAGTGTGATCTTTGCGAACGTGGAACAGAAAAGAAAAAAAGAAAAAAAAAAAAAAAAAACAAAAAAAAACAAAAAAAGAAAAGAAAAGAAAAAAATTAACCGATCCTACTTTCCAAACGAGATATAACACCAACAACAGTTTTCCTTATCGGGCACGTTAAGCGAAGTAATTACGTGAGAGGAAATAAAAATAAAGGAAATCCACAAAAGAAAAAAACCAACTAACTAAACAAGGAAAACACAAAAATAAACCACAAAAAGAGACAAACAAGAAATAACCCATTGTAACTTGTCACTCCGTCTTCCTTTCTTTTTTTTTTTTTTCTTTTTTTTTTCTTTTTCTTCTTCCCTGACCTTCTGACCAATGTATTCTCTTTTACGCGCTCGCTTTATTAATTGAACGAATGAATAAATAAATAAATAATTAAACAAGTAAATAACAATGAAAGGAGAAGAAAGGACGGTGAAGCACTTTCGATGCCATTAAATAATTATTAAACAATTACTTTTATCGACGGTCTGTAACTGATATATATAGTTTTATATATCTTTATATGAAAGATCATAATGTTCTTCATTACGCATTCCTTTGAATTCTTTAATTAATTAATTAATTAATTAATTGCTCATTCAATCGGCTCTTCTTAAGATCGGAAGAATAGGAATTAATAATAAAAAAAAAAAAAAAAAAAAAAAAATCCAGTTCTGTAAAAAACATCGATAAAATCAGCATGGGTGGGGGAAAGGAGGATTGAGCGATCTAAACGATCTCCATCTTATTTGCCTTTTTATTACTTTTGAAAAAGAAATAATAGAGAAAATAAGACGAATAATCTTTGTATTATAATAAATTGTTATCGATCTCAATATAATCTTTCATCGTCGCTCTTAATTTTTGTTCTTTCGTCATTGAATTGATCAATCGATTAATCGATCAATTTCGTTTCACCATCCTAGCAGAATCGAAAGCATCCCTATGAAAATGTAACTCGTCGATAAGAAAGAAAAAAGAAAAAACATGATTGAGTACTTACTTATTTACCTACTACTCCAAACAAAATCTCAATATTATCTTTTGTCAACTTAAAGGCAAAGAAAAAAAAAAAAAAAAAAAAAAAAAAAATGAAGAACGATCTTCGGATACTCTATGGATAGGGAAATCAACGACGAGATCGTCCAAGGAGAGAGAAAAAAAGAGAAAAAAAGAAAGAAGGAAAAAGAATTAATCCATAGATTATTCTAAGTATCATCGATCCTTTTATCGCGACTCTTTGAAGGGACTGGAAAAAAAAAAGAAAAAGAAATTTAATTCGATCCTTGAACCAATTAATTAATCTCTCGTTTCACACTCATTGTACGATCGTAAGTGTACTCAAAGAGGATCTGATTCGCGTCGATAAGAAAAGAAAAAGAAAGAGAAAGAGAAATAAAAAGAGAAACCACGCTCCGAGCGATCTCGATCTTATCGAACTTTTCGCTATTCGCGAATAATCGAAGAGAAAATAGACGTAGCAACAATCTTTGGATTTATCCTTCGAAAGATTATTTTAGTACTCTCGTCCTCGCGACACTTTGGGCAAAACGGACGATTAAATTTTTTGTCCGTGCCAATTAATTCATTCGATTACACGATCCGCGTAATTTACGACCACGAATGTCTATTTAAATGTCCATTTAAATTCTATAAGAACGATCGATGGGAGATCGCATAAATAAAAAAAAAAATAAAAAAAAAATAAATAAAAAATAAAAAAGAAAAAACAGAAAGAAACGACCAAGAAAGAAGTAGAAAGAGAGATCAATTAAGACGAACGATCTAGGATCTTATCTACCGTTACGTTATCTAATAAAAAAAAATATATATATATATAACGAATTGGAATCTTTAAAATGAAGTGGATCTTTAAAATGTTCCTAAAAAAGGATCGAGGATCTCTCTCTCTCTCTCTCTCTCGTCCTTCTTGGCGAGACATGAAAAAAGACAATGGATTTCATTGCAATTTTGTCGATCGACGAATCCAACGATATTTTAAACCCACGACACTCGGAGACGGTTTTAGACGGTTTTAGACGGTTTATACGGTTGATGATATGCGGAAGAAGAAGTGCCGTGTCGTCGGCAAGAAATGGCGAAACGGTAACACCAAAATACAACTAACTTAATGGAACTAGAATACGATATGTCGAGGGATGGTTGTATTGTGTTGTGTTTGTTCGTACCCACGAAAAGTAGTAGCAACTCCTTCGTCTTCGTACCTACTTCTCTTATCTCAAGGATTTAAGCTAGCGAATACCACGAGAGGACGTACTTTTACCGGTCCCCTCCCCTCCATCCCTACCCCCTACTCACCAGAGAGGACCGGTCATAATTTTCTCCAAGCATTTTTCACCGAGAGACGTGTACGTACCATATAACCACCAAAGATCATCTTTTAACGTATGTGTGTGTGTGTGTGGAAGAAGAAAAAAAAGAGAAATAAGAAAGAGGAAGACAGAGATAGAGAGAGAGAGGGAGAGAGAGAGAAGAAGAAGAGGAAGGGTTGAGGGATGCATGCCTCTATGCATTTATGCATCTCCTGCTGTACGTGACG
>OU964970.1:7000442-7017942 GCA_918808275.2 Dolichovespula sylvestris | reverse complement strand
ATTCCTCCTGTACCCGTTCTGAATTTAAAAAGAAAAAAAAAAAAAAGAAGGAAAAAAAAGAGTAACGTATTAGAGTACAATGTCGAAGAATGATTAATTCGTGAGGTATTTGGTTAGAAAGAAGGAAAAAAAAAAAAAAAAGAATAAAAAACCGCCCATTCGCGCGACTTTGACGAGCCATTTTTTTCTTCTTTTATTTATTTTTATCCTTTTTATTTTTTCCTTTCTTTTATCGAACAACGTATTCAGGATTATATATACATATATATATATATATATATATATATATATATATATATGTGTATGTATATATAAATTTTAGCAAGTGCACATACGCGCACACAGATGCATTAATTATTTTTTTAATCCCAAACGCAGTTAGAACCCGTTGTAATTGACCAAAAATTAATTGACTCGCGTTTGATCGAACGTATGCGCGACGTATATTCATTGGGCTATCGTCGAAATAGACGAAAATTGTATGCATTTCGAAAATCTTTTTTCTCTCGTATCAAATAAAAATCGATATCGAAATAATCGAGAGTACATTAAAAGGGGTCATCAATCGTGAACGGCGTTCCTTTCGTGGAAACAACAAACACAAGAGTTATACAAAGTTTATTGATACATATAGTGGCTGTAAGATGGCCTTGAACAACAATAGCAACGTCTCGAACGTGTGCGCGCGCGTGTGTGTGTGTGTGTGTGTGTGTGTGCAATAGTCGATCTACTTGGAATTCAAGGCCGACGATACGTCACGAATGTAGCCACCACACGTTTGGTCTTCGATGTTATGCTTACACAAAATCCAGTTTAATCTCTCACTATCTATCTATCTATCTATCTATCTATCTATCTATCTATCTATCTATCGTCTATCTATCTAACTATCTGTTTATCTATCTTATATAATTTGTTTTGTTTTTCTTGCAACTTTCCTATTGGATTTTCAGATAAGTACGTACTTAGTCATTTTAACGAGATTTACTTTACTTAACTTCGATCCACTCGCGTCAGTCTCACTTCGTATTTATTTATTTATCTATTTATTTATTTATCTATCTATCTATCTATCTATCTATCTATCTATCTATCTATCTTTCTTTCTTTCTATCTATTTATTTATTTATCTATCTATTTACATATTTACTTATTTACTTATTTACTTATTTACTTATTTACTTTATATACTTATTTTGTTTATCTTTTTATTATTATTATTATTATTATTATTATTATTATTATTATTATTATTATTATTATTATTATTATTGTTATTATTATTATCGCTATTGTTGTTGTTGTTGTTGTTGTTGTTATTATCATTATTATTGCCTTTGGGTTAAGATAAAATAAAAACGTAAACAATTAGTTCTTTATTAATTCATTTTTGCATTTATTTCAAAAAAAAAAAAAAAAAAAAAAAAAAAAAAAAAAAAAAAACAAGAAAGACTATCACAAATCGGCGAAACTTTCGAACACCGCCCAAGATGGATATCTAATATCTCGTTTATGGATAGAAACACCTAGAGAGACACACACTCGAATCGAGAGATTCTTTAAAACCGTTTGAAAGGTATCTCCTCGCCCACCCCCCTCCTCCCCGCCCCGCCCCCTCGCCCACCGCCCGTTTGAGCTTTTAACAAGCTTTACCCCAAGCTCAAGGAAATCTCGAGGGAAGACTTATTCGCGACGCTTTTATCGTTTCTCCTTGTTGACCGATCGGACACGAACGTCATTTCAATATTTGTCTCTTTTCCTTTTCTTTCTTTTGTTTCGTTTTGTTCTTTTCTTTTTTTTTTTTTTCTTTTTCTTTCCTGACAAATTTTCGCGTTAATCGCTGAACGATACCAAATCAAAACGATACGATCGACTCGAGACAAACCTTTATATATATATATATATATATATATTTCAATGAATTTTATACAAGTAATTTTTTGATAAAAAAAAAAAAAACTGAAAAAAACAAAGAGAAAATATTACAACGATCATGAAAATAATACTTACAGTAATAATGATAATAATATTGATAAAAATAATAATAATAGTAATGACGACGACGATGATGATGATGATGATGATGATGATGACGATAATTAAAAAGATATTTGAATATTCGATTAAATCAGAAGAGAGAGAGAGAGAGAGAGAGAGAGAGAGAGAGGCGGGGGAGGAGGGTAGAGAGAAAAAACGAAAGGGTCGAATTAAAATTGAAAAATAATATTACTTAACTTTTTTTTTTACCCGGGAGAAAAAAAAACGATAAAAGCTCAACGTGATACGTGGAAACCTTTTAAAAGTTCCGAGAGCTTATAATGCGTATATCCAATTTAAGAAAGTGTATGTATGTATGTATGTATGTATGTACGTACGTATGTACGTATGTATCCGTGTATACACGAAGGTACATATGTACGTGTACGTGTACGTACGTACGTACAGATAAACTACGTACGCGAGAGAGTGTGTGTGTGTGTGTGTGTGTGTGTGTGTGTGTGTGTGTGTATATATTATATATATTTCTGTAAATTAAGTTTCTAATTAAAAGCAATGCTCGGGGATCCGTGAGAAATTTCAACGACGGAACGACATTTTCCTTGAATAAAGTTTCACGATCTAACCCTCCCATGAATTTAGAATCGAAGTGACGAAATTTTACTACGTCGCCAGATTTTATCTCGAAAGAGAAATTAATTTAATGGTAAATCGAAGAATAGATTTTTTTCAAAAGCGACACATTCGATCCGTCGAAAATTTATGAATAAAATCGATCGGTCGACAGAAAAATTAAGAAGGAAAGAAAGAAAAAGAAGAGAAGAAGAAGAAGAAGAAGAAGAAGAAGAAGAAGAAGAAGAAGAAGAAGATTTTACTTTGGATCTTCACGAGATAAATAAACTTCGAATTTTTACTCAAACTTTTCACGACTTCATTCGATTTTCCGTTACTTCATGATATTGAAACGAGGCTCGTTTAATTTCGAGAAACCTCCCACTCCCCCCCCAAAAAAAAAAGAAATTTAACGCAATTTCCTTGATAAAGTTCAATGCGATTGAATTCTTTAGAATGAAAAAAAGAAAAGAGAAAAGAAAAAAAAGGGAAAAAGAAGAAATACGTACGACCAACAACGAGTTCGACGATACCACGCGAAAATTCGTCGTCTTCGATCTATATCGTAAAACGATATAATCGAGTTCTTGATTTTCGAACGGCCAAAGAAATAGAGAAAAAGAAAAAAGAAAAAAAAAGAAAGAAAGAGAGAGAGAGAGAGAGAGAGAGAGAGAGAGAAGGAAAGAAAGAAAAAAACTTCGAAATAAAGAAAAACGAAACCGTACCCACGTTACATAGACTGTATTTAACGGATCGATTTGTGAAGAGACATTCGATAACTCGAATATGAAATTCGTTCGAAAAATGAAAAAAAGAAAAAGAAACATCGATTATATCGCTTCGCGATAATAATAATAGCAGATGAGATTCGAACGGAAACGATTTAGAATTTTTTTTTTTCTTTCGAGTTTAAAGGAAATAAAGAAAAGAAAGAAAGAAGGGGATAAAACAGAAAGAGAGAGAGAGAGAGAGAGAGAGAGAGAGAAATAAAGAAAGAATGAGAAAACTAAAGAGAGATGGTCTCTCTCTCTCTCTCTCTCTCTCTCTCCCTATCTCCCTATCTTCTTCTCTCTCTCTCACTCTCTCTCGCTCGCTCACTCACGCTCAGAAAAAGGGGAGGGTAAAGCCCGTGGAAAGAGGTTACCTCGATTCCTTACGCGCACGTACTTTAATACGTATTCTCTCTTCTTTCTAAAGAGGAACGGGATTCGAGTGTTGGTGTCCCGTCATTTTCTTTTTTTTTTTCTTTTTTCGAGGGTGGGCTTTTTGGCACACTCTCGTGTTCTTTACTGTCCCACCAGCCCCCCTCCCGACCCTCCCCTTCTCTACCACACCGACCGCTCCCTCTCATCTCCATCATCCTAAGTTTTTCCTCTCTATCCCTCTCTATCCCTCTCCTCTCCCTCTCCCTCTCCTTCTCTCTGTCTTTCCTTCCTTCTTTTTCTTCTACTCCCTTTACCATCATCTCCGGAGAACGATCGATCCTCCAACCTCGAACGCTTTTCTCAGTCGGTGGTCCATGCCACACCACCTACATTATCGCCAAATGACCCCGTTGAGACGAGCCGATCAACGAGGAAGTGTTTCGTACTTACGATAAACCGACCCCACGTGTGTCAGGGTAGAAGAAAAAGAAATAAAAAGATAAAAAAGGAAAAGAATATATACACACGCACGTACACACAAACACACATATTAATATATGTATGTATGTTTGTATGTACGTACGTACGTACGTACGTATGTATGTATGTATGTATGTATGTATGTATGTATGTATGTATGTATGTATGTACGTATGTACGTATGTATGTATGTATGTATGTATGTATGTATGTATGTATGTACGTATGTATGTATGTACGTATGTACGTATGTATGTATGTATGTATGTATGTATGTATATGTGTATATATGTATGTATGTATGTATGTATGTATGTACGTATGTATGTATGTATATACATGTATATATAGAGAGGAAAAAGAAGGGGAAAAGATTCCGATAAAAAAAAAATACCATAAAATAAAGAAGACGCAAAAAAAACGATAGAAACAATGCGGACCCTCCTCTCCTATTCCACTTTACTAGAAATTTTTTATCTCAAACGGTGTTTGTATAATCAAGATAAGGGAAAATTCTATAGTTAAACGATATAATCTTTTTCTCTCACATTGTCCCTCTCTCTCTCTCTCTCTCTCCTCTATATATCTCTCTCTCTCTCTCTCTCTCTCTCTCTCTCTCTCTCTCTCTCTCTCTCTATCTCATTTTCTCGTTTTACGAGAAACGTTTTTCACGACGTTAATTTATTTTTCTACGTGCTACGTTAACACGTATATGATTATTGAATTTGATATGACAAGAAAGAAAATGTGCGATGTATCCTCGAACTTATTCGGGTTTTACAAGGAATATTATAAAATGTCGTATCAATGATTATCGTTTGTTAAAAAAAAGAAAGGATAAAGAAAAAAGGAGATGGAAAGAGAGAGAGAGAGAGAGAGAGAGAGAGAGAGAGAGAGAGAGAGAGAGAGAGAGAGATTATATTTCCCACAAAAACAGCGTCGATAATAATGAAATATTAAAGTTAAAATTAATTGAATACCACATATCATATCGTATATAATGAAAATTGTAAAAAATCGTATCTACGATTCTCACAATAATAATAATAATAATAATAATAATAATAATAATAATAACAATGGTAATGTTGTATCATACAACAATGGTATGATAATTTAACAGAAAATGTATACGTAAAATTTTCACAAGATATTTTTGTCTTTCCTTATTTCATACAATTTCTAAAAAAAAAAAAAAAAAAAAAGAAGGAGAAGAGAAAGAGGATAAAAGAAAAAAAGATTTGAAGTTTTGTAAAAGTCTTGTTAAGGATCTAAATTTTGTATTCCAATGGTCCTATGTATATGTATAAAATGTACATATAATATATATATATATATATACACACGCACACATATATACATAAAAATACCTAGAAAAACGAAAGGCGATTCGTATAGCAACGACAATGAGAGTATTCGTAACACGTAACTTATTCCAATGAGTTGGTGGAATGGTACTATAGTCGAGTTCAACTCCAACCCGTATATTTCTGTATGCGCGACGAATAGAAAAGCTCGAATTTGTGTTTATAACGGAGACTCGCCTTTGTAGGAACGTTTTTGCGAGCCAACGCGCGCGGGAGAGTCTCTCCAAAATGAGAGAGAGAGAAAGAGAGAGAGAGAGAGAGAGAAATAAAAACGAAAATATAGTTCAAGCGAGCACGTTATCGATCGCTTCAAATCTCTCTGACGAATTTTTTCTCTAATTTCTTTTCTTTCTTTCACAAAAGTTTCAATAGAAACGTCATACATATTAATAATTAAGCCGAGTATCGTCGATACTTATTTTTGTTTTGTTTTTTTAATCATTATCATTATCATTATCATTATTATTATTATTATTATTATCGTTTCTTTTTTTTTTTAATTGTTAATAATCGTTATATAATAAAATACTTTTAATTGTTATCGATTGTTAACAACACGTAGCGAAAAAATGGAGAAGAGTCATGGGCCTTCAATTAAAATGATGTTCGTTTCAAGTCTTCGCGAACTTTTAGCTCCGAAAATATTCCCAAGTTTCCACATTTATTAACAATGTTCTTACAGTGAGATCGATTTTGTCAATAATTTCGTTTCTTTTTTTTTTCTTTTTTTTTTTCTTTTTTTTTTTTAATCGAATCTTTCTCCTTCCTTTCGTAACGAGGACGTAACTATAATGAAAATCATTCAAAAAAAGAAAAATGTTATCCTAATTACGTGAATTTATTATTCGTTCGTTTAAAAAAATAAAAGGAAGATACGGAGGGCGAGACGAGGGTGGCGGGGTGGGGGAGGGGGTATTGTAAAATGTACCGGGAAAAAAAGAATATATGATTCGTTCCCCTCCTATTCCATTCCCCTTCTCTCTTTTTCTTTTTTCACGCGTATTTTCTACGTACATTGTACGCGATTTTCTCTCTTTATGTGGATACGAAAAAAAAAAAAAAAAAAAAAAAAAAAGAAGAGAAAAATAAATGGTAGAGGTGTTGTAGGTAGTAATATCGAAGAATATTTTTCATATTGACAGGAGGACACAATGATATTATATATAATATATATATACACACATAGAGAGAGAGAGAGAGAGAGAGAGAGAGAGAGAGAGAGAGAGAGAGAGAGAGAAGGACACAGGTGAATCTCTCGTAAATCATCTTAAATTTGATAAATTAATGGAAATACGAGAATAGCTAAGACTTATTTTCTCACGAATCTATAGAAACCTGTGAGAATCCCTTCCTTTCTACCCATTCGTCTTATGGATTATTCAAAGTGTTGAGTAGTATGATTAGTAGTAGTATTAGTACCGATAGTGATTGTAGATAGTAGCACTAGTACTAGTATTATCTATGTATGTATGTATGTATGTATGTATGTATGTATGTCTGATTACGAATCTACTTATTCCTTATCCGATCTCTCCTAAGAGAATCTCGTTAAAACTTTCTTTAGCCACGTACATCAATTCTATTTTCCTTTTCCCCTTCTCTTTCTCTTCTTACTCTTTTCTTTTTTTTTTTTTTTCCTTTTTCCTTTTTTACTTTCGCGTCCTTTTAACACCTTCGAAACCATCCACGTATTACTTCGGGATTGCGCGCTCATTCCTGCCTGTAAATAAATTTATTTTCCATGTTTTTTTCTTTTCTTTTTTTTTTCTTTTATTTTTCTCTTCAATCACAAATTTAACTTCTGTCGATCATAAATAAAAGCGTTCGACGAACAGATACAAATTACTTTTAACACGTGGCGCGGCCAAATCAGAGATTTTACGATAATATACCGTGGGTTATAAGTATACCCATAATATATCATCGGTCGTATCATAATTCATACGTATTCATCATTTTAACGTATACGTATTCATAATTTTAACGCGTACGTACGTTATGTTTGTAACCTTTAAGTTTCCCATCGACGAATAACATATTATTCGTTTCTTTTCCCAGTTCTCTTTCTTTTTTCGTTTTTTGAAAATATTGAGAAAAAAAAAAAAGAGAGAGAAAGAAAAACAAAAATTGAATTATAAAGGGTGCCCGAAAAACAAAAAACAAAAAAAAAAAAAGGAAGGAGAAAGAGAAAAAAATATCTCTGAATCGTTTTACAAAGCGATCGTAAATTTTGCATCGGGTAACATTTATCGAAGGGAAGAAAAAAGAAAAAGAAAGAAAAAAAAAAAAAAAAAGAAACAAATCAAAAATCAAAAAAAAAAAAAACGAAACAAAAAGGGATAAAATAATTCTTTATCCGAACCGAGAGTAAACCGAAGGAATGTAAATCGATATAAAATTGGTGGTCTTGCTCCTGACCTTTAACCTCTCTCTCTCTCTCTCTCTCTCTCTCTCTCTCTCTCTTTTTCTCCGTTAACCATCCCTTTCTATGTTTTCAAGCTCTTCCGTTGGTAAAAGGCAAAAGATCGAACGAGTTCTTGCTTTAACCCGTAGGCATTACACCCACCGACCGAATCTCCTGGTGATACTACCTTCGAAGAAAGTAACGTTTGGGCTTCTCGTTTTGAGAGAGAGAGAGAGAGAGAGGGGGGGAGAGAGGGAGAGAAGGAGGGGATAGAAGAGTTCGTGCAGGTACATATATCGATCGACCTTTCAACCTCGTCCTCGAAACTAAACTCTCCTTCCGGATTCGACTACTGGCGCCCACGAAAAGAGCGAAAATAGTATTTCCGAGGATATTCATTGGACATCGTCGGCAGACAAGTGAGTTTCTCTTATCGAAACGAGAATATGTAGGTATCATCCACTTCTTATTCTTATCGTACATTTATCCACATTCAGACTGGACAGACAGAAGTAATATTTAGAAGTAATATATATATATATATATTTTTTTTCTGTTGGATCATTTTCAAGTTAAATAACGATAGGAAGAGAATGATTAAATTGATGAAATGGTTAGTACGAATTGTTACTTGAAAATTAGATGGCAGAGACAATTGATTGATTAGATTAAAGATTACAGATAGATAGATGGACAGATTGAGAGAGAGAGAGAGAGAGAGAGAGAGAGATTAGAAAGAAAGAACGAACGATTTTTATATTAATTTAATAATTTATAATAATGAATAAAACGAAATCAAAGTGTAATATACTTTGATGTTTTATTAGAGTGTTTATTTGACAAAAAAAAAAAAAAAATAGGCAAAAAGAAAAAAAAAACAAAGAATAGACATAGAAAATACAGATTAGAAAGATATATATATATATATATATATATATATACACATTCGTTTAATAATTCGCAGCAGCATTTACGGAGCTTATAAATAGGAAAGAAAAGAAGAAAGAAGGACAAATAGGAAAAAAAAAGGAAAAAGAATACAGGGAGAAAAAGTAACGTTGAGATGGAATTGGAAATGAATTAGATATATTCTTTTTAATCTTATTAAATATCTCAACCGTAATATCTATCCCGTACGAAATAACTTTTACAACGTTAGAATTGAATTTGAACAATAGAATTGTAAGATGGAAGGAAATAGGAATTGTTCAACGCGGAGATGGTTTTATCTAATCGTTACACCTACGCCAGGTAGCGTTGAGTTCTATTCCAACTAGAATGACCTTTTTCAATGATTCCCTTTAACGAGGAAAGCGACACATTCCGAGGAAATGGTTTCCTCCTCTTTTCCATAGTCCTCCTTATGGAGGAGTGACACAACAATAGTGTCGGTGTCGAAGCAATGTTCCTAATGATATCACGAAGCTTTTCTAAGAAGAAGAAGAAGAAAAAGAAAAACAGAAAAAAATAAAAAAAAGAAGATTTTCCTTTTGGACCTTCGCGAGATATAAACTTCGAATTTTTCTCGAACTTTGACCGACTTCATTCGATTTCGCTTCCTTTAATATCGAAATGCTCGTTTAATTTCAAGGAAAAAAAAAAAAAAAATAGAAAAGGAAAGAACAGAAATTGATAATCGCTTCAAAGAAATGGAGAGATCAAAGATATTGGGGGCAAACGTAAGATCCAAATCGAGAGGTCCTTTTTCTTTTTTTTTTTTTTTTGTTATATGTATATATATATATATGTGTGTGTATATAAAAAAATAAAGAAGTGAAATTCGAAAGGTACAAGTTTCGACCTCATTAAACAAAAGACATTAAAAAATGTAAGATTCAAATCGAGTTTTATTTATTTCCTATTTCCTCTCACTCTTTTCTTTTTCTTTGTTTTTTTTTTCTTCTTTCTCCTTTTTCTTTTTTTTCTTTTTTTTTTTTTTTTTTTTTTTAATCAAAAAATTGAAAATGAAATTCAATAGGTACAATTTTCGATTGAACTAAACGAAGAGATTCAGAAGAGGTATCGTCCAAATTGAGAGTGATATTTTATTTTGTTCTTTTCTTTTTTATTTTTATTTTTGCCATGAACTTGAGTTCAATTTCGAGAACAAAAAAAAAAGAAAAAAAAAACAGAAAATTGGAAGTAAACTTTATAGAAGGTACAATTTTCGATTCCGCCAAAAAGAGAGAGATTTGTAGGAAGTATCGTATAAATCGAGAGTTTTATTTCTTTTCCCTCTCCTTTTTTTGTATTTATCTTTCTTTTTTTTTTTTTTTTGTTGTTTTCGTAACATACGAACGGAAGATTTCAATTTGGAGAGAAAAATGAAAGAGTATAGAGCAAAATAAAAGAGAAAGAAGCGAAGAGTAAAACTAAAAGACAAATTTATAAAGTAGAATTCTCGATGATCATCAAATATAAAGTATGAGAACGATTCAATAATCCGTATATAAAATGATGGTTGTACGCTACGTACATTTTGATTTTGATTTTTATTTTGATTTTTATTTCTCTTTCTCTCCCTCTACATTTCCCTATCTCTTTGTCTATCATAAACGTCGATCGAGATTACATTTTCTTTTTTTTTTTTTTTTTTCCTAGGAGATTTCTATCGTGAGTGAAAGTCGATAAACAATCTCGAATATAAAGCGAAATCGAGTATCCTAGGTGAGCCTAAAATTAATTGACCGTCGAGGAGAGCCGAGTAAAAGTCAAAGGGTAGTATAGTAGTCGCTTGTTATTTGCCTTAGTGCTGCTGCTACTATTGCTGTATACTAGCCTTTCTTCGAATCGATACACAAATTAAACCGAATGAAGCGCGATGTACAGGGTACGAACTCGGACTATCCTAAACATCTAATACGTATCGATACTCCAAGGGTTTAAGAAGACAGAGATAAACGGACAATACGTGTTAGAAAAAGTTTCGATCACGTTATAGATTCAATGTCGGCTGATAAATTATATTTTATTTCTTTTTTCCTTTCTTTTAATCGATACGATCAAATCTTTGTTTCAGCTTTCGTCTCGACTGTTATATTTTTATTCATTTATTTTTTTTTTTTCTTGTCGTCGTTACGTCGATAAAAAAAAAAGAAAAAAAGAAAAAAGAGAAAAAATAGAAAACAAAAAGATCATGAATTATCACACGATGTAATTTCGCGTTTCAAACGAATGATAATAATTTATTGTCCAATATAAAACTCTCCTCTCTTGTATGGCATAGTCAAATTTATTTATATCATATAATTTATACGCGTATATGCGTACGTAGTATAACTCATATTTGGCAAAGGCAATAATAATCTTCGATTATAAGACAGAAATGAATTTTATCGGGAATGATGTGAAATAAAAATTAAACTTAACAAACAGAGACATATTGATATTTGACTTTGAAGTTAGACGAATTTTGCACTGGGATTAAACGATATTACGTGAATTTTATAGTTAAAAAAAAACAAAAATAAATAAATAAATAAATAAATAAATAAATAAATAAATAAATAAATAAATAAATAAATAGAAATGTAAAATGATTTTAACCAATCGAACGTAATCGTCCAACAAATTTCGTGTTAAACGATGTATGTGCGAATAGAAAAAAAATGTCAATCGTAGTATCTTTCTCTTCTTTTTTTTTTTTCTTCTTTTTTTTTTTTCCAAGAATATCACAGAAAGAAGTATATCTATGTCCTCCTCCGTCCATCCATCTTTCTCCTTCGTTTTCATGATTTATCAAAATATCCTCCTTATAAATAGGGAGAAGAAACGCTATAAATAAAATTCCCTGTGTTTCCTAAGCTTTTCTCTAACTCTTTGTACGTACCTGTTCTATCTCTGTGTTTATCTGTCTCTATGTATGCATCTGTATGTGTGTTTGTGTATGTGTGCATGAAGAGGGAGAGCGTCTGTGCGTGTCCTTGTAAGTACGTCGTTCCATCTGTCGTCGAAAATAAAGAAAACAGCTTGGATAAACGCGAGATCGAAAGATTCCAAAAAAAAAAGAAAAGAAAAAAAAAAAAAGAAAAAAGAAAAAAGGAACGGAAAGACAAAGGTATACGCAAACGTGTGTACGACGTACGGGGTGGACGAAAAGTTTCTAAGCGGGACCCGAAAGTTCTTGGGTGACATTAAAAGTGAGAATAAAAAAGTTAAAGAAAAAAAAAAAAAGAAAAAAAAAAGAAAAAAGACATCGATTATCCTCAATCGAAGGAATCCCTCAGGTTTCTTCTAATTCCTATCCTTTTTTTTTCTTTCTCTTTTCTTTCCCCTCCCCTTTATTTTCTTTTCGTTCCCTTTAATTTTGCAAACGACGAAAACTGCGAGCCCAAAAATGACGTTCGAGGGACGAAAATGTCTCGGACAAAAGAACGATCGACTTTTATTTTTTGTCCTTTTCGAAAGAATCACCTCGGGGAACTGACTTGCGACCGAACTGTAAAGTTTTCGAGGGTGAGACACCGTGTATGTAAGAGAATAGAAGAAGGGGATAAAGGACGTGCGCGTTTAAAGGCTTTCTCATCCCTTGCGTCCCTTGAAAATTTTCGAACGAATTCGCGATTACATTGTCGTCTGCATATACTTTTTCTTTCCCTTTCTTTTCTTC
Organism: Dolichovespula sylvestris; assembly: GCA_918808275.2. Lineage (NCBI taxonomy): Eukaryota > Metazoa > Arthropoda > Insecta > Hymenoptera > Vespidae > Dolichovespula > Dolichovespula sylvestris. Next base: position 7,005,327 of record OU964970.1, on the reverse strand, counting down.
CTCTTTTATTTTATTTTATTTTATTTTATTTTATTTTTGATTTTCTTTTTTTTTTTTTCTTTTTTCTTCTTTTTTATTCAATCTTCATACCACCTTCCATCTTATACCGATATCTCTTTTGATATCTTTCATAAGTAAAATAAAATGAGGGGCCACTTTGAATAAAACCTATGAAACAATTTATCCCTACTCTCTTTACATTTACTCCAAGTCTTCCTATTTCCTACCAAGAATATATATATATATATATATATATATATATAGCAAGAGAACTATTTCATCGAATAAGTTTTACACTTTTTCCGGTCAGCAGAATTTGAAATATATATATGAAGAAGAAATAAGAAAGAAACAGAAAGATATATATATAGAGAGAGAGAGAGAGAGAGAGAGAGAGAGAGAGAAATGACGTCAGTTTAAAACCATAGTTCTATCCCACAATCGAGACATTGATCTCTTTATCTATGCAATTTTTCTTTCTTCTTTACCGTCTTACACATATGTATTCACATCTCTCTCTCTCTCTCTCTCTCTCTCTCTCTCTCTCTCTCTCTCTCTCTCTCTCTCTCTCTCTCTCTCTCTCTCTCTACTTATTGATTATTTTCTAATTTTTCACGGAACAAATTAATAAAGATTTGTTTTTAGAAAATGTCTACTTTAAAGAATGTGAAAGAAATTGAAAGGAAAACGAATTGATACAAAGGAGATTATTGGCAAGAGTGCTGGATAAAACATAACACGATTCTAAATGTATCTGTGCGTATATAATATACACATATCTAAGTATATATATATATATATATATATATATATATATATATATATATATATATGTATGTATATATGTATATACATACATACACACACACACACACACACACATATATATATATATATATATATATGTAGTGTATACGATCGTAAGTAAACGACAATATATCGCGAACTTCTTTATCTTGGCAAACTGCCTCGTGTATATCCTTCTTGTTTCACGTTGAAAGCACGATAGAGTAACTTACCCCTATCCAACGTTAACGATCGTTAGCCCCCTTTTCCGAAAAATATCATCATAATCGCTGTATCATCTATGATTCATCGTTCTCAATTTCCGAAAAGTTATTTAAAAAGAAAAAAAGAAAACGAAAGAAAGAAATAGAAAAGAAACATCCAAAGTTCTTCTAGCGAGATATTTTCAAACGAGCTATTGGATTACAATTAATTGTAATTATTAATAAAAACGAAAAGAAAAAAAAAATATATATATATATATATTATTAAAAATAATATTTTTCTAATTTTTATGAGACGTTTTCAAGAGCGCGATTGATTACAATTTATTGTTCGTATATTAAAAATTTTTAGCGGTATATAATGATATATATTTATAATTATACATACATGATTCGGTAAATAATGATTGTATATTTTATAATACGAGATATACATTTTTTTTTTCTTTCCTTCCTTTTACTTTATATATATATATATATATATATATATATATATATATATATATATAAATGTCTCCTTCCTGGTAATCGAATTAACAGCACGATAGGAGGAGGTATGTGAATTTGACAAAAAGAAGTTTATATAGTGACCCTGTCATTTTGACGAATCACCGACCCCGTATATATTCGAATTATGCTCCAGGAATCGTAAACTCTTGCGAGCTTATACTCTCTCCCATGAAACGATAAATCAACGATCCTGATATATGTATCCACGAGCCTAGTACATATATATGTGTGTGTGTGTGTGTGTGTGTAGGTATATACGTGTATGTGAACGACAAACAGGTATGTGTTTCATCCTATTGTTGGGGGAGGGTGGGGAGGGAAAAGAAATGAAAGAAAAAAAAAATTACGCGTCGCAAGATATTAACAGTGTCGTCGTCATCAAAAATAAATGAAAATAAACGAGTAAAACAAAATAAAATAAAATCATCAATTCTTCAACATTTTTATTTCGATTCTATGTCGCTTGAAAAAAAGAAAAGAAACATTAACAACAACAAAAATAAATATTTATATATATATATATATATATATATATATATATATAATTCAACCCCTTAAACAACGTCACAAGTATAACTTCACCGTACACACACCTACATGCACGTAAACACAAACATCCCGCTTGTAAATTATATTTGAGAATATTATTAACAAAAAAAAAAAAAAAGAAGAAGAAAGAAAGAAAGGACCTAATTAATGGTAATACCGATCCCGTATCTATTTCTACAGATCGTCGTTGCCGATAAACGTTATCATAAAACAGATCACTATTATCACATACTCAGCTATAAAAGTAACAAATAAAATTAGCTTAGGGGTTGATATTTAATAATAGCTTCACGAGGGTTAACGTTCTTTCGCACTTTCATATCGCTTTCATAAACGACATGTAGAGAGAGAGAGAGAGAGAGAGAGAGAGAGAGAGAGAGAGAGAGAGAGAGAGAGAGAAGGGAAAAAAAGAGAAAGAAATAAAAATAAAACCGAATAAATAAAGTGAAATCAAAATGATATTAATCGTTAAGTAAAAATTCGACGAGGGAAGCTAGTGTATCGGAAGAATAAAGAAGAAAAAGAGGAAAAAGAGAGAACAAATAAGAAGAAGAAGAAGAAGAAGAAGAAGAAGAAAAAAGAAAAAGAAGAAGGAGGACAAAAAGGAAGAGAAAAGAAGAGGAAGAAGAACACAATAATCCGATTTCGATTTACCACAGCGAGTAGTTAACGTTTCGTCAATGATTAATCGTCAAAGGGAAAAGGGTTCAAGCGTGATCTCAACGTGAGCCCAACGTTACTTCTTTTCTCTCTCTCTCTCTCTCTCTCTCTCTCTTTATCCATCTATCTATCTATCTATCTATCTCTCTTTCTCTCTCTCGAATCGTCGAAAAGTCGGTGAATATAAAGTTGGCCTCGATCCAAAAAACGATAAATACAGAGAGAGAGAGGGAGAGAGAGAGAGAGAGAGAGAGAGAGAGAGAGAGAGAGAGAGAGAGAGAGAGAGAGAGAGAGAGAGAGTTGTTGATAGTTGACTAGACGAAGAGAATAGTTTCGGCAACATCCACAGTATTTTTATCTTTTTTTTTTTTGTGCCATACGTAGTAAATAAAGAAAACTATGATGTGTCTCGTAAACATTGAATAACATGCCAACCGTTTAAGAATAATCGTTGTAATGGAGAAAAAGAGATAGAGAGAGAGAGAGAGAGAGTAAGAGAGTAGAAGAGAAAAGACTGAACTCGTCCCTCTCTTTTTCCTTCTTCTCTCTCTCTCTCTCTCTCTCTCTCTCTCTCTCTCTCTCTCTCTCACTCTCTATTTCCTTTCTCTGTCTTTGTCACGAACCGGAGAGAAAAATACTGGAAAGAAATGTCAGTTGCTTTGAAAAGATGTGCTCTCTCTCCTCTGAGTAACAATTCATGTCGGACTATGATGAAACAATACCTTTATTGGCCACACTGTGTATAATCATCGTTCGTGTCTCTTCCTTCTTCTTCTTCTTCTTTTATTTTTTTGTTTTGTTCTTTTCTTTCTTTTCTCTTTTTCGTCATTCTCGTTTTCTTCTTCTTCTTCTTCTTCTTCTTCTTCTTCTTCTTCTTCCATCTTTCTTTCTTCATTTTGTCTTCCTTTTTTTTTTTTTATAATATTAAACATTGACACACGACGTACACACGTATCCGTGTACGTATGCGTGTCAAATTTATTCCCATAATGTTTCTAACGTTTGCAAGATTAATTTCATTTATTTTTCTCTTTCCTCCTTCCTACGACAGAGCTAGAGGGAGGGTCTACGTGAAAAAGTATGGTTTTACTTTTGATATAATTAACTCCGATTGGCGAGGGAAAGAAGAAAACGATTGTTATTAAACGAAATTATACGTATACGTTTTTGTATGTACGCTGGGCATGTGCTCTAAAATACACCCGATATATTTATACGCTATTATATTATAACACTGTAAATTAGACGAGAGACAATTAATATCCCATTTCGTGTGAACCAATTTTACGTGAATTAGATAAGAGACGATTAACAATTGTCTAATTTGCATGATCGAAAAGAATGACGATGTGCGCGTCGTTCGATCTAACATTTAATTAAATAAATATTAGCATGGAAGAGGAGCGTACTGTAGATTATTATACATCGGTGATCGACAAACCGTAAACGTTAGCTCTCTGCTTTACGTTACGGTCGATCGCAGGATGATCCTTGAAAAAAAAAAGAAAACACGAAAAGAAAAAAAAAAAGAGAGGAAAAAGAAAAAAGAAAAAAGAAGAAAAGAGAAAAATAAAAAGATACTTATACTATCCACGACATTCTATTGTTACGAATTTGTATAATCGTTCATAAACGAAAATCCTCTAACGATTCTGATATTGTTATATCGATCAATATCACGAAGGAGATTCCGGCGAAGGTCAACGAAAGGATTGAAAACGGCGCGCAGCCGTCGTCCTCGGGACGAAGAAAGGCACGAAAGGTTTAACCATTCTATCGGGCATGCACGTGTTCCTTCGATACGAACAAAACGAAGAGATAGAGAGAGAGAGAGAGAGAAAGAAAATTACGTCAAATACAATATACATACGAAGATAATATAAAGTGTAACTAATTAAATTTAAAAAATTAATCTAGTGCCACGATGAGAACCACTGAAATTTAAAATGACACTGTTATAGAACGAATAGAATAATACAAAATTTCCTCTTTCGTATATTAAACGCACACACACACACACACACACACACACACACATATGCATATATATATATATATATATATATATATATATATATATATTTACTTGCACTTACTAAAAATTAATATCAACTTAATAAAATAAATAAATGGCACGTTTCGTATATCTCTGACGT
>OU964970.1:6970442-6992942 GCA_918808275.2 Dolichovespula sylvestris | reverse complement strand
TGAGTATTAATATTTCGAACGATCGATAAAAGTACGAAAGAAACAAACGGGTGTGTGTGTGTGTGTGTGTGTATCTCGCTGGCTTTTTTCCCTTCATTTTGCGATTGATCCTTTCTTTTTTTTTTGTTTTGTTTTGTTTTGTTTTGTTCTATCAAGCATCAAATAATATTTCTTTTTATCGTTAATGGTTAATACACTAAACGAGAGGAATATTTTTTCTTGTATTTGTTTTTTTATTTTTTTCTAACGTCATCGTTAAATCAAATAGAAGAAAAAATTATTCGTTCGTATCGTTCCTTAAGAAATTAATGGTAATTTCGTAGATCTTAATGATTCTAGATTCGATTATGTTATCACTCTTTATTTCTCTCTGTGTGTCTGTCTGTTTTTCTTTTCCTTTTTTCTATCTGCAATATTAATTATTATTGTTATTACTCTTTCATATTTTATCTGTTTCTTTTTATTATATTATTATAAAATTTAAAAATGTGCCTCTCTTCCCACCTCTCTCTCTCTCTCTCTCTCTCTCTCTCTCTTTCTCTCTCTTTCTCCCTCTGAAAAATATATTTTTATTCATTATCATTATTATTATTTTCGCCTCTTATTGCATCTTTTATTAAATTATTATTTCTCTATCCCTCTTCTCTCCCTCTAACCCTTTCTCTATCTTTCTCTCTCTTTCTATTTCTATGAAAAAATAAATTGTTATTATTTCACTCTCTAAATTCACACACACACACACACACACACACACACACACACACACACACACACACACACACACACACACACACACACACACACACACACATATTATTATATTATGATCTTTTTTATTAATTCCAATATAAATTATTAATGTTACTATTGCTATTATTATTATTATTATTATTATTATTATTATTATTATTATTATTATTATTATTATTATTATTGCTGCATGTATCCTCCAGTTTCTTTTGTTACTACTTATTATTATTACTATATTATTATATTACCGTCCTACCTTACTTTATTTATTTATCATACATTATTTAATTTCTTTGATATTATCATTTAATTCAAATACGTCAAAAATTAAATTATTATTATTTTTATTATTATCGTCTCATTTCTCTCTCTCTCTCTCTCTCTCTCTCTCTCTCTCTTTCTCTCTCTCTCTTTAAAGAAGGAACACAGAGGAATAGAGAATAAGTAGTAGTAGGAAAGAGAGAAAGAGATAGAAAGAGAGGGAGAATGAGATAAGTAAAGAGACTATGGCACCTATCCGTCTTCGTAATGTGTTGAAAAGATATCACCGAAAGGAAGCCAAGTTAATATCTTTTCGCGAAGGTCGAGGGTACATTAAACGAGGACAAGAAGAAGAAGAGAGAAAGGGAAAGGAGGCTCTGTTAGCCAGACATAAACGTGCGCGCGCGCGCGAGAGAGAGAAAGAGAGAGAGAGAGAGAGAGAGAGAGAGAGAAGGTGACTGAGAGAATGGACGGACGGAAGCGTTATTATACCACCTTATAAACTAAACTCTTAGAACACGCGATCTAACGATTTCAAACAGAGATTATCCAAGTAAATCCCCTATTACGTATTTCAAATTGACCAATCAGAAAGAAGGGCGGCAATCTTTGAATAATCCTTCCCATGAACGTTATCAATTTAACGTGACTAAGTGGATCAAAATTATTTTTTCTCATTGACATCGTTTTCGTGGACTCCCCCTCCCCCTCCCCCTCCCTCTCTGTCTCTCTCTCTCTCTCTCTCTCTATAACGTATTTAACCATAGTCGTTCCTGTGGGTCGTAAGGGTGCACCCAGGACTCAACTTCGAGCTCAATTAAAACAATTCGGGCGTTGCACGTGAAACGTGAATTTTGTTTCTTTTTTTATTTTTTGACGACGACAGAATTGGAAGTTCGTTAAAAAAGAAAAAATACCCTACCGATTATTATTATTATTATTATTATTATTATTATTATTATCATTATTATCATTATTATTATTATTATTATTATTATTATTATTATTATTATTATTATTATTATTATTATTATTATTATTATTATTATTATTATTATTATTATTATTATTATTATTATTATTATTATTATTATTATTATTATTATTATTTCCAAGGCTTCGAAGAGTGTACAGTATTCTTTTTTTATTCTTTTTTTTTTTTTTGGAGTCAAAATTATTCATTCCGTATAAACGACAGACACACAGTTCAAAGTTGTGCCCGAGAATGAGAGCAAATAGAAATTATTTTGGAGTTGTGGCACAAACTAGAAATTATTTCGAGGTGTGCGCGATAATCAGGGGTCGATTATTCGGTGGAAACATATACACGTATGTTTTCGAGTATTGTACATACAATGTTTATTAAAAGGATAATATAACGTCGATTAGTATGACTCCGCAAGATCGATGGACACCGAATATGTATATATATATACTTCGAGTGACATTCAACGACGATTATCTGTCGTTACGACGAACAAATCGTATTTTTCCGCATAAAAAATTCTCGGATTCAAATCAACCGAAAATATACTATAGTATCCCGCCAATCGAATTATATCGTACGGCCAATAAATTTTCCATTATTCGTATTAGGGACAAATGTACAATGTGTTTTTCCACTTGAAATTGGAATATTTTGCTCAATCGAAATTCAATATTTTTCTCAATCGAAATTCACACTTCAATCTGAATCAAATTCAAAACTCCGACGTTACTGCTGATTTTCTTTCCTTTTTTTTTTTTATAATAATAACGATAATTCGTATAATTTTTAATTTCTTATTTATCCTCAATGAGTTGCACGCCTATATTGTTTTTACGATATTTATAATGTATTTGCACACATAGATAGCGTGCAGATAATGCATTTTTTTTTTTCCAAAAGTTGTAATCCCTTCGAACAGCTACGCCAAAAATTTGAATTTCAATATTTTTCGAAACGATAACAAACCGATAACAATAAATGTCAAACTTCGGACGATGAATTGCGATTATCATAAATAAAATATAATAATTTTAATAACGGACACGTCATAGAGAAGAATTTCGAAGGAAAACAAAATTTCTATTCAAATTCTATACAATCTTCTCCTGTTATCATGCATTTATATAGATAATCGTGAATTATAACGACGATATTTGCTATTAAATAAAACTGCATATATATATATATATATATATATATATATATATATATCCATTACGTATTTGTATTATATAATTTTGAATCTTTCGAATCTATAGATTCACGTTCGATAATATTTTTTTTTGTTTATTATTTAAATCTTAATAAAAAAAAAAAAAAAAATAAAAAATAACTTTTGGATTTTCCTTCTACACGTGTATCGTGTAAATACGTATGCATTACATGTATAACACCTAGTAAAATATAATACGTTCTAGGGAATAGAAATAAATCAAGGGAGAAATGGAGTAAGCAGGGTAAGCGAATGCCAAAAGGATAAAATCAACGTGAAACTCGAGTGAACTCGATGTGATATAATCGCTTTTGGTAGAAGGCTCTCGCGCATTCGGTAATTACCGAGAGTAATTAAAATGTCTCAGCACTCGTCAATGTATCTATATATATACATATATATATATATATATATATATATATATATATATATATAGCCATTAATATAACCTGCAAATTTCAAACGTACCTCTATACATCCATACTTATATATCCATACTTATATATATATATATATATACTTACATATATATATATGTACAAATACATATACGTATCTTTATATATCCTACTTTTATGTATCTCTATCTATACATACATATATATACACATCTATGCAAACACACGCACACGTACACACACAGCACGTAGGTATATAGATACGTTTGAAAGTAAACATAAAAAAAATATATATATATATATATATATACGTACATACGTACGAGAGTATTATCTAAAATTAAAATGTTTTATTTATCTGATGTTTTTTTATCTGATCTGACATATCCACATACTTGGGGGATATTTATTTTTTAGTTAAAAGAGAAAAAAAAATTTATGAGCTTCATTTGAACAATTTTTTTTCCCCTTCCTTATTTTTATTTTATCAGAAGGAAAACGTCGGGTCTCATAAATAATTCATACATCATGCAGGAAGTTATTTTTTTTCTGTTTCTTGTAACCGAGACAGTTGGACAAGTATCTCGAAAGTACAGATTTTTTTTTTGTTATTTTTTTTTTTATTTTTTTAAATAAAAATATAAGAAAAAAAAGAAACCTCGCCCTACGTACGTATATGCGCGTGCGTGCGTGCGTATGCAATAAGCGAAATGTAAACCTGCATATATGCACACACACACGTCACACATACAAAATAGAAATGCGTGTGTCCAGAAGAAGAAGAATCACAGAATAATCCAAAGAACGCAAACCGTTGTCTACTAACCTTGATCCACATTTACATCTCGTTCGTTTCTTCTTCTCTCTTTTTCTCTTTAATCAGGGCCGCGCGCATATTACGTTCCTATATTGTAGGTTATACAAATTTGAAAAAATTTCGAAACGATCCTCCATGACTCCGTCGACGTATCCTTTCGATTACTTTAATCTTCTTCCATATCCTTCCCCGATATACTTTCGTACACTTTTATCTCTCCGTATACATTACCGAACGCGCGTGAACGCACATAAATAAAATTCGCAAATTACGATACGTAGAAAAAAAAAAGAAAAGAAAAGAAAAATAGGCAATATTCTATATACTACCGTACGGATAAACGTATCGTATCGAATCGAATCGAATCGAATTAAACGTTACGAATTAAATGTAAATTCGTGATAAACACTGAACGCGACGTGCACGATACGTTTGAAAACAACGATCAGAATAAATCTTCTTTTGTTTCTTCTTCTTGTCTCTCTCTCTCTCTCTCTCTCTCAAGATGGCGGAATAATCCATCTTTCGACGATGTAATGCAACGTATTTTTTTTTCTTCCAGCAACCCTTTCACTGATGATGAGTGACTCGATTCGATCGTCGAATTGCACATTATAATTTTTGATCAATTTAGAAAAAGAAAAAGAACACTATACGATTATTAATCCATTCCAATCGAAATCGATGAGACGAGAGATTAACCGAATGCGATTAACCGAACGATTAAGAGATCGAGAACGTACAGGATAACTCGCGCCAATTTATCTTGGTTATGTACGAAGTATGCTGTAAGTGAATCATCGACCAATTAGACACGGCCTAATAATAAACGTTGTCCCCGCTTTTCGATACTTCGAATAGTCGATATCGTTCTTTAATGTCTCGATAATATCTAACGAAATCAATTCGGAAACGAGGTGTGATGTTTTATTTTTATTTATTTTTTTTTTAACGAGATTATTTCCTCTTCTTCCTCTTCTTCTTCTTCTTTTCGTTTTTTGTTTTTTTTTTCTGCGAACTAGTCTATGTGACCTAAAAAAGCAAGTATTTATTAAAATTGGATGATCCATTTTATTGGACTGGCCGCATTGTATACTGAATTATAATTCCTTCTTAAATCGCTCGACAGATGGCGCAAGCTTTCGACGAAGTTTCTTAAAAAAAAAAAAAAAAAAAAAACGAAGAAAGTCAATAATGAATTTTCTATCTATTTTCGAATAAATTGAAAAAAATCGATCGTATCGAACGTATCGTCCTAATCGCGTTGTCTTTCATTTTCCTTTTCCTTCTTCTGTTTATTTTTTTTCTTTTGTTATCGCCCCCTTAGCATATTATCATAATTATCAGTAAGTACTTAAACTCACTTAAACTCTTTCAAGTCGTAAATACCTGTTAAACGGTAAAAAAAAAAAAAAGAACAAAAGGAAAAATAGTTACTTAAAAATAATATGCAACGAGAGATAAGAAAACAAAAGAACGTATCGCATAATTAGCATCGAGGAAATTGTAAATTAAATTCCTCATTATTTTTTATGAAGATCGTTGTACATTCATGCAACCATAAGCGTGCGTATGTATATGAGGATTTGATAGGAGCACGACGACGGCAGGCAGAATTTATCGCAAACTCTCGATTAGATATATTCTATCCAAATTTTATTTTTTATTTTTTTATTTTTCATAATTAACAATTTCTCTTTCGTAGCCTCGCGTCAGTTTGTACGTAGTAAAGAAGACAAAGTAATGAATCGATAAGGCTGTTATTCTCGAAAACGATAGAACGGCAACATTCGACATTATCACCACATACGAATGATGACATTCAAGCTGTCATCAACGAATTATTATGTGCCGAATAATTCGTTCTCGTTCGTTCCAATCATTCGCACAAGCCACGTCTTAAATCATCTACTGTTTTTTAGGTTAGCAAAGGATGCTCCTTGTCTAAGACGATTTCGAAAAAACTCTATCTCCGTTCAATTTTTTATGGTTACAATCCAATATAGTAATCAATATGGTAATCCATTGACTAGATGAGCAAAACCGGTTAAGAAAATGGCGATTTTTTTATTCGCCAAGTAGTTTAGAGCGCCACGACGACCTTCGACAAAAAACAAAATAAAGAATGAGGACGACGATGGTGCCATCTACAATATAATATCTAATCGTTTAACGTCGAATGAAACGAAATGGATGTGTATTATTGGTCGTAGCGAAATAAAGAAAGAGGGAAGAAAGAAAAAAAAAAAATAGAAAAGAAAGAATGTTCAAATGATCTTCGAAAAGAGTTAAAAAAAAAAAAAAAAAAAAAGAAACAAAACAAAAAATAGAAGAACGAGTAAGAATGAAAAATAAAGGAAAACGAAAAAGGATTGGACGATCACGATTATCCGACGAATTCGTCGCGTCGAAAATATAAATACCTTACTTACCGACCGCGATAAACGATAATAATTTTACAAGGTATAATACCAACGGATTACGCACCAATGCACCGCATTTCTAACTTGATCAAAAGGAGTGTCAAACTTATTTCGTTCTATCAAGTTAGTATACACGACTTCATGACCGTAGTCTTTCTTAGCCAGTCGAAGCTGTCGTCTGATAGAGACGTTCGAGTGACTTGATTCGTTCGTTTGCTCGTCCCCGTATGGAAAGTAAATAAGAGAAAATAAAAGTCGCGCATAGATTAAAGAGTTTATCTATTATTATTATTATTATTATTACTATTATTATCATTATTATTATTTTTGTCTTTTTTCGCTTTTACTTTAAAGCCATACGCATCCATTTTATTTACTTTATCGTATTATTTCAAACTTTGTTATCTATATATATATATAGAGAGAGAGAGAGAGAAAGAGTTTCGACGATATATTAAAAGTCAAATATAAGTCATGTCGATTTGTCGCTTTATCCTTTCGAGAGAAGGAAAAGTTCTTCCAAAGTATTTTCCCACCGTCGATACATCGAACTTTAACAAATATTCGATAAATCGCGTGCAAAGGTTCTTATACTGTACTACGTCGGATCGATTACAACCGTTCGGTTTGAAATTAAATTCGCAAAATATAGTAACCAGTCCATTCCCGAATGTGTACGGTCATGAAAATATGTTATTGCACGAAGCGGTTTGGCAGAATATGCAGTTGTGGTCGGATAAGACCGCTGTAGTAAGTATACATTTTTTTTCCTCTTTGTTTTTTAACGTCGCCTCGAAAAATCATCCCTCATCGATCGCGAACCAAGAGGTTTTCGAGGGTTTTGTTTTTAACACGTTCGTTCGACTACCAGCTCTGTTAACAAAAAAGAAAAAAAAAAAAGAGAAAGAAAGAAAGGAAGAGAACAATAAAAAGAAAAGGTTCTTTTCGTATTCCGCGCTATCATATTTTTCGCGTCAAAAAAAAAAAAAAAAAAAAAGAAGAAAAAGAATAACCGAAATAGATCTTAATCCTTCGCGATCGGAATCGATTGGCGAGCGTCGCTGTAGTAAAGATCAAAGAGCCACGCGGCAAGTAAAAATATGCCAATGTCTCATCGTACCGTGAATTTACATCGACACAAAAAATAAAATAAGACTTCTAATATCCTTTCGAAGGAAAAACTATATCGTTTAATATGTATACTATACACGTTGTTTATCTTATCGTTCAGAAAGATATAAACGTTTTCGAAGGACTATGCGACTCGTGTCTGCAACGCAGAACAAACTTGGACGGTTATTTGCCGACGCTCACGAGCGAAGGATTAAAAATTTGACGTTGAACGTTCATTGGACAGTAAAAAAAAAAAAAAAAAAAAAAAAAGAGAAAAGAAATCCGTCTTTCGAACAATTGTATCCCCGTTTTAATGTTGTTTCGATTCGATCGACAATTAAAAGAGGAATTCAAAATAGATTTTCTTGTTTGAGTTTACTGGGGTGAAGGATAAGACGGGCAAACGGAACCCCGCGCATATTTTATAACGATTGAGTTAACGAAATAAACGAACGTTGTAATTCCAAGTAAAGGTAGGAAACGATCATAATCGGTCGTCAGTAATAGTCGTAATAAGATGATATAAATCCATCGGTAGGTCCAGTGTCGATCTTACATGGCAATTAGGAATATCTTTGAAATGTGAATTAAAAAGCTGAATATACGACGACGAGTCGTATAAATCGTTTGCGGGGACCGATTAAAAAGTACGCGGGCGGACCTTGAAGACGCATTGAGCTAGCGTATTAGCTAGCCGTACGTAACGCGACTTTAAAAATAGTTGAAAATACAAATTCATATCGTTGTACGGTGACGCAACAATAATTAATATTCAAGTACGAGATTGACCTTATTGCAAAATCGTACATAATATTGTGAGTTATGAATATAATGTTTGGGACCTAATATTCGTCTAAACGCTCTAAGCGACACACTCATAACGACGAGATACAGTTTCGATACCGACGACGCACGTAGGATTATCATCGGCTTGAATCATTAATAAACGTGCCCATATTGGTTGTTTCTAAAACTTTACAGATGACGCTGATTCACGTAAAACATCTATCTCAAGGACGAAACAAACTTTATTCGAAACATTCGCTCATGAAGCCAATACGATCGAAGCGAGACGTGTCTCATTCGTATGAAGAGTGTGAAAAAAACGAAAAAAAAAGAAAGAAAAAAAAATAGCGACAGGTGCATTCGAAGTTCTAGAAAAATAATAATAATAATAATAATAATAATAATAATAATAATAATTAAAAAAAGAAAGGTAGTATCGAAAAGAAAAGTAGCTGATCTAAAATAATGACCGCGATGATGTTACTTCAAATAATTATCTCCCTTATCGGTGCGGTAACGATGAATAAGTAATATAACGCGTTACGAGGATTTATCGTCGGCAAAAAAATGCCACTGAAAGCATGGTATTAACGTTGCAACGCATTATCGACGCTAAACGAGAATTCGCGGTTTTTTCTTTTTTTTTTTTTTTTCTTTCTTTTAATATACGTTGTCACCGACGGCAAACGATAATTCTCGGTTTGTTGTTTTTAATTAATGTATTTATTTATTCATTTTGTTTTTTTTTTTTTTTTTATTGAAATATACCTTACTGACGGGAAACGAGTGTTCACGTTTTACGACATGTGTGTGTGTGTGTGTGTGTATTTTGTCTAGTAATTTTTCTCCGATAACGGTATTATTTATTTACGACTGTGATACAAATTTTTCGCGCTCCGTACAAATAAAGTAAATAAGTTCGAAAGGTTCGTGGCTTTTCTTTTTTATTTATTTATTTTTTTCTTTTCTCACTTCTTCCACGTTTTAATCGCGAGAGAGTGACCGATTGAAGGCGAATCGTTTTCTATTTTGGTTCGAGACACGATTACGTGAAAATAAAAAAAAAAAATAAAAATATGTGAAATTGAAATAACATCTCGCGGGTGAATTCTGTCGGATTAGAAAAAAAAAAGAAATAATACTAATAATAATAATAATAATAATAATAATAATAATAGCAACGACGACCGTTTACCCTTTGTCGTAGGTATGCGCGATCACCGGTAGGTCCTACACTTATCAACAATTGAGAAAACATGCAGGACGACTGGCGACGTCATTGCGAAGAGCTAAACTTTTACCACGTGATACCGTAGCCATTATATTACCCAATATCCCGGAGTATGCTATCATCGTACTTGCTGCCTCAGAAGCCGGTCTTCGTGTGAGTAAATCTTTCGTTATTATAATCAACGTCATCGTCGTCATCATCATCATCATTATTATTTCTACGTAATGGAACCGAAAGGACAAAGGTGGTTCACAAGTTTCAAAATGACTTTAAATACCAATCGATCTCTTTCTCGAGACTTTTTAAGGCTGATTTTATTTTCATCGTTCTTCCCCTCTTCCCCCCCCTCCCCCCAAACCCCCTCCTCTACCCGTTCCGTTTATCACTTTCCCGGCATATTAATGAAACGATCGGCGCGTCTTGTAAAATTATCGAACTCGATTAAAAGTCGCGAAAAAGTGTGATCTACCTTCGAGATCGTCTTCGGAACTTTATGTCGCGCACCGTACGTTCGCGTAGTTAAAAAAAAAAAAAAAATAAAAAAAGTAATAAGAAAAAACCGCAGAAAGAAATAGAAAGAAAAAGAACATTATTATAATGTTTACGCGCGATTCAAATTCCATGCATTATTCATAATAAATTAGTAGATAGAGTTAAAGAGAAAGAAAAGAGAGAAAACAAAAAATTGATAAATTAATGTCTCGCTTAGAACCTAATCGAAAAATAAATATTAGCATATATATATATATATATATATATATATATATATATATATATATATATATATGTACATAACGAATGATATTACTTTTATATTAGGAATGTATATATATGCTAATATTTACTTTACAATTAGGTTCTAAGCGAGACAGTAATTTATCAATTTTTGTTTTTTCTTTTAAATCGTATAAAAGTAATAGCATTCGAAAGTGGATATGTCTTATTGATTCTGTTATTATTATTATTATTATTTTTTTTTTTTTGTTATTTTACTTTATTTTCTTTTCATATTTTTATTTATTTTAATTCGAAACGAATTCGAGATTAATTATACATACATATATGCATGTGTTGTGCGCGTACGAAAACGAACAAGAAATAAAATCAATGAACGAGAAAAGAATAAGTAATTTAAGTCCAAGGTTCATTAACGCGAATCAAACGTGTTTCGTTGCTTATTTTTTTCTTTTTTTTTTTTTTTTGTTTTAGCCAACGCTGATAAATCCCGCATGGACCCCTATGGAAATAATGAAACAACTTGAAAACTCGGAAGCTTCCGCGATTTTTACAAATCCATCGTTGTATCCGGTCGTAAAGAAAAGTATCGAAAATAATCCACGAATTAAATTACCAATTATGATCGTTGACGATGGAAGCGGATCGATACCCTCGGGTACGATAAATTTGAAAGATTTCTTCATGAGAGACGATATCGAGGAATTTTCGAAAAATCAAAAGACCGAAGTCGATTACGAGGATGACGTGATTTTACCGTATTCCAGTGGTACCACTGGTATGCCCAAGGGCGTACAATTATCGCACAGGTACACGCACAACTATTAAAAACGTATCCGATTTAAAAAAAATTCCAAGGCAGGCTAGCCGTTTAATTTATTTCATTATAAGTTATTACAATAATTGAAATATATTCCGATCTCAAAAATTTATAAAAAAAAAAAAAAAAAAAAAAAAAAAAAAAAGAATTAATTTCGATTTTCGAAATCATCTTCAGAACTTTATGCCGCACCCCGTATGTTCCTGTAGTTAAAAAAAAAAAAATATATATATATATACACATATACACAAGTGGAAAAATTAAAGCGCTAGTCTCTCAGGTAGTTTCTGCTATATGAATTTGTTTATGGTAATCATCGTATCGGAAACAATCATAGAGTGAATTATTACATGATTTTTTTTTTTGCATTGTCATATACGTATTATCGCTCAACGTTTATTGCTAATTCGTTACTCTTTCAGAAACATCGTGACGAATATATTTCAAATCTGTTGTCCAGAATTGTATTGTGGTATTGACAACAGTGAAACGGAACAAGATGTTATACCAATCATATTACCTTTATTTCATATATATGGCCTGGTCATTCTCCTTTGTACTTATCTAAGGTAAATCTAATTTCACCGAATATCATTTATCCTAATTAATTTATTGATTGTATTAATATCAATTTAATATCGATATAGTTTATAAGAGTACAAGCGTACACACAAACAATATTAATATATTATTGTATTATAAAATCTTTTTAAGGGATTCAAATTATTTGACATAATAACAATTTTCTCCGATACTTTTTAAACAATAAAACTAATCACGATTTCTTTTTAGTAGAATAGAAGAAAAAGAAACAAGAGAACGTGAAGAAAAAAAAATATATGTATATATATATATATATATATATATATATATATATATATATATACACATATAATACATAGAAATATATTTATCTACTTATTTATTTATTAAGTAAAGATGACCTAATAGCATAATTCGTACTTACAGAATGGGAGCAAAATTGGTGTGCCTACCGCAATTTTCAATACCACAGTTTATAAAGATCCTTGAGGATTATAAACCTACGTTGCTATACTTGGTACCATCGATCGTACAAATGATGACTATTAACGAGAAAATTACGTCGAGGCACGTTGAAAACGTCAGACTTATTATGTCGGGAGCTGCGAATATAGGGGGAGAATCTATCGCTAAATTTCGCGAACGTATCAGCAACGTCGCGTTTACACAAGGGTAAGAATATTATTATATCAATTAAGAACGGATATCGGTGCAGTAAGAATAGATTTTAATTTTCGAAAGAATGTAAATAAGAAAAAAAAATTGTTTTATTATATATTCTATATAGATATGGTATGACCGAAACCTCTCCAGTGATAGCACTTAATGTAAATATGAAATGCGAATCAGTTGGTTTCGCTGTACCTAACACCCAAATACGTATCGTCAAAAACGATGGCGACAAAAGTATAAACGTAGGAATAAACGAGGTGGGAGAGCTCTATGTGAAGGGACCACAAATAATGAAAGGTTACTTCAAGAATCCTCAAGCAACGAAAGATTGCATGGATGGCGATTGGTTGAAAACAGGAGATTTAGCGAGATTCGATGAAGATGGTAAATAATACGATAGATTATTATAATATTATTACAATATTATAATATAATTACATTATAATGTAATTGTAATCGCCGCGTTAATTAATTATCTCATATCGATCAATTTTGATCAATTTATTTTTAGGACTATTTTACATCGAAGGACGCTTCAAAGAATTAATCAAGGTAAAAGGTTTTCAAGTGCCACCTGCGGAATTGGAGGATATTATTAAAAGTTTAGATAGTGTCGAGGACGTTGCGGTGATCGGTGTTCCTCATGAGAAATTTGGCGAAATACCAAAAGCTTTCATAGTACCGAAAAAGGGAGCCACCATTAATCCGGAAGAAATTAAGGGTTATGTTGCTAAACGCGTTGCCGACTATAAAAAATTAGGATATGTGCAGTACATTGAACAAATTCCAAAGTCTGCATCTGGAAAAATTTTAAGAAAAGAACTACAGAATATATAATTTCTATCTAACGGATAGATAAAAAAAAAAAAAAAAAAAACATGAATTTCTAAAGATTCAAATCCATCGCGTTATCATCCGAGGAAGAGCGTTAAAACTTCCCGATGTAAACAACATTCGAGTTATACTACTACTCGTTAAACGGACTTTATTGATGCGAACTGAAAGAATTGAAAACAAGAATATTTATTATAACAAAAAAATGTCTGCTTGAAGAAAATAGAATACACACACATATCTATTTACAACATAGAAGATTGCTTCTTACTCCTTGGACTTTGTAGATTCGCTTTGAGAATTATTTTCTTTCTCCAACAAGGCGCTTTTAATTCCTACTTTCTTCAATTCTTCCACTAGCTCGCCGTTTTTATGCATCTCCAATAGAATATCGCATCCACCAATGAAATCTCCATTGATAAATACTTGCGGTATCGTTGGCCACTTTGAATATTCTTTAATACCTAAATATTTTATTGATTAAAATCATTGTTATAAATTATTTTAAGAAGACTGTTGGACAAATAATATATTTATATTCTTTTATTATATCTTTATAATTGTCAGGAGGACTGTAATATTAAAATAAAACAAATTATTTCTACAAACCTTGTCTAAGTTCCTCGTCTTGTAGAACATCATGAGCGTCATAAGGAACGCCATGCATTCTAAATATCTGAACTACGGCATTACTAAAACCACATCTTGGTTCCTCCGGTATGCCTTTCATAAAGACAACAACTTTATTTTTCTGTAAAAAGAAAAAAAAGAAAAAAGAAAAAATTACAAGACAATATAGAACAGATTCCTTTGGTCTCATTAATTACAATGACTAAGATTCTACGCTTACAACATATATATGATAGAGGAACATTCGCCAACTCTCGCATACTCGATATTAGTTTCTTCAAATTAAAGCATACAAAAATAAAATGACGATATAACAAACAACTTGAAATTCAATCGCACATCTCACATTTATAACCTCCTTTATGTATCACTCACTTTTACGAGATTCCCAATTTCGTCAGATTTCGTAGCGAAACTCCGAATAATAATTCGTGTCAATCTTCCTCCTACGTTCAACATTTTATATTTCAATTATTAAAGTTAAAACAATATTATAAATTATAACTAAATTAAAAATTTATAAATTTTATTATAGTTAGAGGTTATCAATATAATCGTTTCGTAAGAAGGACGCACTTCGACTATTCTTCGCAACGATTGCGCCATCTGAAACTAATGAGCTAATACTTATCGCCATCTATGAACGAACTATCACAACATACATTTTACCGATTACGAGAGGTTATCTCGACGGAAAAATCTTAAAGCACACACAACTCACGCATGTCATTAATCTTATCAATAAATATGATATAGAATTAAATGTAAATCAAATGAAAATATTATTCTTAAGAAACATTCAAATTCAAATATTACATCGAAATCCTTACAATATCGTTTCAATTGTCGTTCATCAACTTGTACAATAATTTGCATCGAACAAAAAATAAAGTAGAGACATTTTCCAAATCATTTCGAGATATATCTGCTTATTTTATTGTTTCGATACTTTCGTATTGAAACGCATAAAAAAAAAAAGGGGGAAGAAAACGTATTGAAATTCCTGTAAAGTAACGCGAAAGAATAAAAAAGACAAAAAAGTTCAAGAATCTCTCCAAATGCCATCACGTTGAAATGATAAATAAAATTAATTCTTTATTAAATAAAATAAGACGTGTAAGTTCTTAACTGAGCCGATAATAATTATTATCGTGTGATATTACAGAAACGCCTACACATAGGAATGGCAATCGAATGAACCGTTAAAATCGATGAAAGATGGCGAACGTTTGTACTTACTTTAAGTTGAAACGTATACAACAATTGTCGTCGCAAAGTAGTCACAAAAGATGTCGAGAAAATGTCAAGGTCGTGCGGAGGCGTACATAAGAGTGTTCCTTCTCTTCAGATACGCGTGTATATATATATATATATATATATATATATATATATATATACACATACATACATACATACATACATACATACATACATACATATTTATTTATTTATACGATACATATATATATATATACATACAGTGTCAAATAAGTAATTAGAAAAATATATATAAGTAGGTATGTATGTATGCATGCATATATATATATATATATATATATATTTTCAGTTCCCTCGAACGTCACCGTCGTGAGATTACGTAAAAAGGTCGTCTCTTTCTTTTACTCTCATTTACGGACTTTTATTACATCAAAGTTAAGAACTACGTCAAGAGGAAAAATCGTTAATGGAAAATAGTTTGTCGCAAGAGCAAGCGAGAGAGATGTATGTATGTATGTATATACATATATATGTAAAGAAGATATAGAGATATAGAGATAGACAGATAGAGAGAAAGAGAGAGAGAGAGAGAGAGAGAGAGAGAGAGAGAGGGAAAGAGAGAGTGAGTGACTGGCACGTGTCCTTTCGATGTTAGTGACGTCACAACAATGAAATCATGGTCACCATGGCCACTCACCATGACCGGTTACCATGGAAACCAATACGCTACTAGCGTGAGAACGCCCACGAGATTTAAATTTCGTCCGCGTTGGACGTCACGCCCTGCTTGACGCGTAAATGCGCTGTGATAGGTCAGGGATGAAAATCGTCCCCCTATATACCATACGTTGTATGTATATGTAGCAACAGGTATATTAAAAAGTTGATAACTCTCGAATGGACCATAAAAAATATATATATATATATGCATAAACATACGTATATATGTATATATATATATGTGTGTGTGTATATATATGTATATATATACATATGTATGAATATATAAGGGAGGAAAAGAAGTAAATAAATAAATAAATAAATAAATAAATATAGTCGGTAAAAGAAAGAAGAAGAAGATATAAGAGAATAAACGAGAAATGGACTTGAGTAACGACGAGTTAAAGGTGATAACGTTGAATGCAAGGTAACAGAGTAGTGAATCGTTTTTCTCCTTTAAGATGAGAGAACGGGTAAGTTATGTGTGGTTATCTTGTGTACGAACATCGAGAAACAACGGGGGCGATAAATGTCAATTTTCTTGTCAAATCGTTGTGATTCTAGTAAGAACGCGAGCTTGAATTACACGTTGACGTATAATGATAATTAAAATAATAATAATAATAATAATAATAATAATAATAATAATAATAATAATAATAATAATAATAATAATAATAATAATAATAATAATAACAATAATAAAGAAAAAAGACAAATTGGAAAGGAAAAGAAAAACATGAAAAAAATCGAAATGTCAATTCGAACTATAATTATTATCGAACCGTAAAAGCCGTAGAGATATATAGGTTAGACCTCGGCAAAGCACAAAGGTCGATATAATAACAAAAGGGATTATATTTGTCGTAGGAAATAAGGGATATAGAATTTTTTAATGCTAGAACGCGTTATTATGAACCGACGATAACTACGAACGACGACGCAATGAAAGGGAATACGGATGTTCCCTATTGATCCTCTAAAAAAATCTCTCTCTCTCTCTCTCTCTCTCTCTCTCTCTCTCTCTCTCTCTCGTTACGATAAATAACGCGAAATTGCCGATGTTCCATTAAAATTTCACCCGAAAACGGGAGAAAGAGGAAGGAAATTTAAAAAACAAACAAACAAAAAAATAACAACGAAATATCTACAACTAAGGTTAAATACATTCAAGTACACACTTACGCATGCGTTACGTCGACTAATTATCGTGTATTCACGAAAACGATTAAATGCCGTTCGAGAGAAAAGGAAAAAGAACGAGAGAGAGAGAGAGAGAGAGAGAGAGAGAGAGAGAGAGAGAGAGATGGAAGAGTATCGTTCGATAAAAAAGAGTACCTCTTTATCAACATAACCACGTTTCGTTCATTATGCAACGAGCTCTCTCTCTCTCTCTCTCTCTATCTCGTATAAAGGAGAAATGATTTTCATCACGCTTAGGAATTAATCTTTCAATCGATCGATCGGTCGGTCGGTCTTGTCTCTAAAAAGGCAAGACGTCGACAAAGATATATATATATATATATATATATATAGATAGATAGATAGATAGATAGATAGAAAAATGGGCTTTGATAGATCGGTTCGACTTTAGGAGGCGACAACGCAACGTATCTTCTTAGCAGGGTCAACGCGTTTTACGAACCTTCGAAACAAATCGATGTAGAGACACGCGTTAATACGCAGAAAGAAGAAGAAGAAGAAGAAGAAGAAGAGAGAACTCGTGCCGGATCGTCACGTTCTTTTCCCCCACTCCAAATCTTTATACCCCTTCTGTTCGCTCTCATACCCCTTCCGCTCCGCGCTCACCACTACTTACTTTCCACGATCCCCTCACCCTCTCCCCCGCTCCACGCTCCACCGCTCTGTTTCCCCTACGTCATCGTTTTCCTCGTAACAGACTACCACGAACTGTGATTTCGTTCGTGCGTGCCCCCGCTCCACCTACGTTGGGATACAACGCACTACTACTATTTACTAATAACTCCTATATGTGTACGTACACTCGTTAAATGATTTTGGACGAAAAGAAATTTACGAGGATGATACAAAAAGATACGAGCGTGAACGAGGATTAACGAGGATTAACGAGAATTAACGAGGATTAACGAGGATTAACGAAAATTAACGAAATACGACAGAGAGAGAGAGAGAGAGAGAGAGAGAGAGAGAGAGAGAGACAAAGATAGATAGAGAAAGAGAGAGAAGGAAATAAGATAATGCGAAAATAAAAAATCGTTTTCGTTCGTCCAAAAAAATCATCCTTAAGTATTTCTCCCGCAGACGCATTACCGCAAACCTAAGACGTAAAAACCGTAAGAATATCATCCTCGTGAAATTTGTCAGCTTTATGGCTTAGACCTCTTTCAATCGAAGAACCCATAGATTACTCTGTTTTCGGTGGCGGATTTCGTTCTTCTCGCGTTCTACGTTTCGCAAACGCGATAGAACGTAGAACGTGTAGAACGAGGAACAGGATAAATACCGATCTCGATCCTTAACTCCTTACTTATTGAGTTTATTTACGATTGAATAAAGTTATAAATGGGGGAAGGGGGAAGGAAATAATCGGAAATAAACGGACTCCCCGATTTAGTCGATTTCCTTGGGGATTATTAATCAACGTTTTACGTTTTACGTTTTATGTCTACGGGTCGATGCTGCCATGACGACGGTTTGTGTTATTTAAAAACCCTTAAGAATTTTATCCTTTGAAATTGTATTCGCTGTTTACGAGCTTACACGTCTTACAGTCGAAAAACGTAAAAACGAAATATGTGTGTACGTAGGTTGGTAGGTAGGTAGGTAGGTAAGTAGGTAGGTTAGTTAGGTAGGTAGGTAGTTGGGTCTGATTAGTGGATTTCGTTACGGCTTACGTATTACATCCAACGTCGTGTACGATGCGTGTGTAAAGGCCTTTATAACCGTGAAACGGAAAGCCTCCTCCCTCTCATCCTCTCTTTCCCCTTCTCCTTCTCCTCCTCCACCTTTTCGCGCGACGCTGGCTAATCGTTTGGTGGGGGAAGCCTGTCGGCATTGCCGAACATCTGGAATAGAGTGCGCGCCCTCGTGCGAGAGTGGTTGGAATATATGAGCGAGTAGAGAGAGAGAGAGAGAGAGAGAGACTCACTGCCGATGATAGCCGAAAGAGTGGGAGGCGAAAGAGTGGGGGTGAGAGAGAGAGAGAGAGAGAGCGAGAAGAAGAGGGGAGACCGATGAGAGAGACGATAAAGCGAAATGTTTCTCTATACGTATTATATACGCACCCCGTGCTTCGAAAATATTTCTGCGTTCTTTTTAAATCATTCGATGATGATAACACGTTCGACGATCCCAGCTAACTTATCATTCGTTATTATGAAATATTTTTTTAACAAAAAAAAATTACAAACATCTCTTTTAACTAACGATACGCGTAGGTACCTACGTACGTACGTAAATACGTTCTCCTGTATTGAATACGGTGTGTGGATTCTTTTTTTTTTGTGTATAAATTTCGTTCGACGATCTCTACATGACTGTTATCATTCGTTGTTACGAAAATATATTTTAAATAATTGTAAACTTATCTGACATACGCGTACGTACGTACTTTTTTTTT
This sequence comes from Dolichovespula sylvestris, assembly GCA_918808275.2. Classification (NCBI taxonomy): domain Eukaryota; kingdom Metazoa; phylum Arthropoda; class Insecta; order Hymenoptera; family Vespidae; genus Dolichovespula; species Dolichovespula sylvestris. The sequence goes on along the minus strand of OU964970.1, from coordinate 6,973,189 downwards.
TTCTTTTAATATATAAATTTCATTGCCAACATTTAACGCAGCGTTCGTTAACAACACGTTGCACGCGTATGTAGGAAACGATTTGTTCTTGTAAATGAATATTGTTCGTTTTGTGGGGTTAAATATATAAACATATATATATATATATATATATATATATATATATACACATACACACACATGTAAGAGTACGTGTATTAAGAGTCATTGCACGTGACACCGTAACGCTACGACATAATTGTTTATTTAGTTATTTATTATCGTGTCCTTGGTCCTTCTTCTCAGATGACTCAATCGAGCTTCGATAGGAAACATGAAGTATATAAGTCATGTATATACATACATACATACATACATATATATATATATATATATGAACGTGAACAAAGCTCGTTTTCGCGAGAGCACCTCTCCCTCTCTCTTTCTCTCTCACTCGATCCGTTAATGTAGAAAAGAGAAAAAAAAGGGAAATAAATAAATTTTTGTCCCGCTCTTCTTTGTTATATTTATTATTAATAATTTCCACGCAAGTCGACGAGGTTGAGAGTCGTTGTTTCAGAAAGAAACGGAGAGAGAGAGAGAGAGAGAGAGAGAGAGAGAGAGAGGGAGAGAGAAAGAGAGAGAAGGTGAGAGAGGGTAGTGGACAGTTCAGAGGCAGGGGGAGAGTAGCGGGAGGGATACAAAGTTGCACCGATTTTTCGAGGTCGAACAAGAGAGACACGTGAAACAGAGAAACGGAGCGAAGAGGAAAAGAGAGATAACATTTAACTAAAAAGAGACGAAAGATGCGAGGAGGTTAGTCAAGCAATATATATATATATATATATATATATGTATGTATGTATATAGAGATACGTACGTACGTACGTACGTACGTACGTGGTGCTGCTACTATCCGTAGCAAAAATCAACTTTCCGTATGACGTCATCGAGCGGAGGAGAGCCGACTGGCGCCGCGGTCGATTTTTCAATCCAAAGGAACGTAACTACTCTCTGTATATCCTTGAAACTAATTACGAAACGTAAAGAGAGTAAAATACTCCTATGTATGTAAGTGAATAAGTAAGTGAATAAGTAAGTAAGTTAAGTAGTCGATATTGTGTAAAAAAAAAAGAGAATAAAAAATAAAAAAGAAAAGAGAAACTAAAGACGTCAATATTTAAGAACCGAGAGCAACACAACAATAACAACTATTATTAATATTGCCATTGTACCCACATATCTATGAATGACTCATTATATCAATTCGAATATCGTCCGTTTGCAATTGTAAGTGCGCCATATCGAAGAACGAAGATATGTCCTACCAGCGCTATTGTATTCGAATAAATTGTCTATCTCCTCCGTGTCTACTACGATCGTAAAACGCCGTATCGAAAAAGCAAAAATAAAAAACAAAAAAAAACCCCGATCGCTACGTTTCCTATCGTAAAATAATAATCCTTATAAAAAAAGAGTAACTACGTATGTACGTATGTCAATAAAATAAAAATATTCGATCGTAATCACTGGGGAATATCGAAGAGAACGTATGTACAACGTTGCCGTTATACGAATTTGACTGTAATTGAATAATATTTTTAATTTATTATATTAACTAATATATATATATATATATATATATATATAAGTACGTAAGTACTTGCATACGTATACGCGTATATATATATGCGATTATAATAGAATGCAAACGGGACGATAGATATTAAGTTACCAATGATTCAATTCTAAATGAATATTTAAATAAACATTTCATCTTATTAACGTTAAAAGCGGAAGGAAGAGGCGATGTTCCCCGAGGATCCGAGTTCTCGCAAAAGATTCGTGTCGTCGGGAAGTCGAATAATCGTTTCGAAGATATAGGATCTCACGTTCGAACGAATGATGTCGCGCGTCCGCGACGATACGAGCGCGTAAACGGTAAACCCGACGATAAACTCGACCGCGAAAGCGCGACGTAGAGGTGGGGGAAGAGAAGCGAGAGCACGGTTTTCTTTTGCTTTTGGCTATGGATACGTGCGTGCGTATGTGCGTGGGTCGTCGTGTGTGTGTGACGAAAGAGACCGAGGTAGAAGAAGAGAGAGAGAGAGAGAGAGAGAGAGAGAGAGAGAGAGAGAGAGAGAGAGAGAGAGAGGGTGGAGTGGGGAGGAAGATGCGCGCCGACGATAATGGTGGTGGTGGTCGCGAGCGGCGGGGTGGGGGGAACGCCACGCGACGCTCTCGCTCGGACGAAGACGGCGGCGGTCGTGACGGCGGTCGCGGAGTGGGGAGAGTGGGGAAAGCAGGGGTGGTGAGTGGAGCATTCGGGGAGAGGGGGGAGGGGGGCAGAGGAGGAGGAGGAGGACGACGACGAGGACAAATGACGCGCGCGAGCCGTCAGGGCCGTACACGAGATGGGGCACGCGACACGCGTCGCGTACCACGAGGTGGAGTCCGTCGCGCGATCTTACATACATACGTCGCGCCGACGAAACAGCTGTTGCTTCGCTTGTTGTGTGTGAGTGAACACGCGCGCGCAAGCGCGCGTTCACTCACGTTCGCTCGTACGTCGTTCGTCGTTCGTCGTTCGCTCGCTCGCTCGCTCGCGTGCGTATGTGACGACGACGATGACGACGACGACGCTGCTGCTCTTCGCTGTGCTATCCCTTATGCTCATATATGACGATTTCTTTTATTGTTACGTTTGTTATATTGTACCGATGTAACATCGATATTTTCTCTCTCTCTCTCTCTCTCTCTCTCTCTCT
>OU964970.1:6955442-6960442 GCA_918808275.2 Dolichovespula sylvestris | reverse complement strand
GAGAATAAACGAAAGAGACTTGAGACTTTCGAAAGGTGCTCCTGTCTCTCTCACTCACTCACTCTCTCTCTCTCTCTCTCTCTCTCTCTCTCTCTTTGTTCTCTCTTACTTTAACAAACGGACAAAAAGGGGAATCTAAGTACTGACTTACGTGACATATGCATCTGTTTATACGGGATATGTAGAAAATAGGTGGACTCAAAAAACAACGATTCAATTTTCAATCTTACTCGGAGACTTTTTTAGGAATGTACCTTCCATTTTTCTCTTTCACTTTCACTTTCTCTTTTTTTCTTTTGTTTGTCTTTTCTTTTTTTTTTTTTTCTTTCTTAGTTCACGCAGCAAAGCAACATTATCTTTCGATAATTATTTTTCTAAAGAGAAAGAGAAAAAAAAAAAAAAACAAAAGAAAACAAGAACGAAAGAGAAGACGGAGGTAGGATCGATCCAAAAAGGGTCGAGAGAAGGTGCGTAGTAATCGATTTTTTAAAAATCATCACCGGTAGAAACTTTTGATTCACCCTGTACATAAGCGTATACGTACGTACGTGTTTACATCTAACCGTATAACTATATCTACGTATGTACGTATATGCATATATATATATATATATATATCTGCACTTTCACGATGCAAGCTTTGCGAATGCATATTACATATGCATGTAGTACCTAGGTCGCAGGGTGTAGTATACCTGCAGAATCTACTTTAACCTGCCTAGCCTGCTGCTGCTGCTGCTGCTGCTGCTTCTGCTCGCCAGCTTTAAGACTCGCAAGGTGGAAAGGTGAATGCGCGTTAAAAGCATACTACTTGTTGGTTATGGCAAAGAAGAGGAGTCGCACGCACCATTGAACTCTACAACTGTTTCATTCTTTCGAACGTTTACATTCCTTACTTCCTTCCTTGCTTTTTCTTCTTCTTCTTCTTCTTTATCTTATTTTTCTTCATTTCTCATTCTTTTTTTATTTTATATATTCAAATGTGTATATATTTATATATATATATATTTTTTTATTTGTTTTATTTATCATTTAATACTTTTATATATATATATATATATATATATATATATATATTTGGTACTATTATAAATTTAATTTTATATTAATTTCTTTTTTCCGCTTTTTTCTTTTGTATTTTTTTTTTTTTTTTTTTTTTAATCGTCAAGTCGACTGTCATTGAAATATATACAAAAGTTTTTCATTCGATAAATCTGAAAATATTATATAGACAATATGTAAAGATACGATATTATAAATATACGATATATAAAAATATAATATATATATATATATATATATATATATATATATATATATATTAGGAATGACTATGAAAAAGGAAGAAGAAACTTATGGGACACCCTAATATATATATATATATATTATTTATGTTTTCATTCGGTAAATCCGAAAATATTATATAGACGATATATAAAAATACAATATATATATACATATTGCAAGGAAAAAAAAAGAATAAAAGGAAGTTGTACCGCAAAATAATTTCTTATCGTATCATCTATTGTTATTTAAAAATGAAACCTCTCGATGTATATATATATATATATTTATGTATACCGAAAAAATAGTCTACACGACATTTTTCTTTGTTTCCCGTTACGACGACGAATAAACGAGTCCGTTCGGTTATTTTTATGAAAAAAAAAAAAAAAATAAAATAAAAAGAAAAAGAAAAAGAAAAAAAAAAAAACAAGAAAAGAAATAAGGAAGCAAACGAAAACTCGTTAACCTTTTTCTACGGCCAAGTATAGTTCTTCTTTTTATTTCTTTTTTCTTTTGTTTTTTTTTTTTATTCGTAAAAAATCTTTCCTACGTAAAATACACGATCATAACAAATATACAAATAACGATACGATGCGCGATAACGAGATTACATGCGTGATTTATTTCGTGAAATATTTAAATGGTCCGAATCGCGGATGTCATTGAACGAATTTTTACGTGGATACATAATATGTTAAACGCAGTTTATATAACATCATTCGGATTATCGAATGTATATATATTTTTAATCGTTAGCAATATGCAGATATATCGAATCTTCGTTTTTATCGTACACACACACACACACACACACACACACATATACACATATTTATAAGACCGATTTTATTTTTTACAAAATAATTTCTCCTTTCTTTCTCTCTGTATAAAAATTATTTCTTTTTCTCTATAAAATTACCGATACAAAAATACATTAGCTTAATTTCGTTGCCCATTTGATGGGCAATTAGAAGAACGATTATTCACGTATACTTTCGTAAAAGATATAAGAAGATTTTTATCTTAATTAGTTCCGATCCGAGAAGCGAAGAGAAAAGTAGGAAAAAAAGAGAAAAGAGAAAAGAGAAAAGAGAGAAAAGAGAAGAGAGGGGAGAAGATTGGATAAAGCCGAAAACGAATTTATATATGAACAGAATTTATTTTCTTTCACCATGAATAACATTGGGTCATCTGATACGTATTGAAAAGATAGGCATTGACCCAATTGCCAAATCAGGGTTTGCGTTTCGGCAAGTATTCGAGGTTTTCAATGGACCTTTAAAAGTTCGTTCACTTTGACCTTACGTTAACTATTTGCGTTTTGAAATCTGCGAAATAAATAAAGAAAGAGAGAGAGAGAGAGAGAGAGAGAGAGAGAGTGTGTGTGTGTGTGTGTGTGTGTGTAGTCGTATATATATAGCAGACATATATAAATACATATTATATTATATTTACACATAATGTTAATATACTCGAGTATATAAGTATGTAAGTACGTGCAAAAGTCTGTATCGTTCCGTTCTACTCCCCTCTCTCTCTCTCTCTCTCTCTCTCTCCGTGCGTAAGTGTGTGTGTGTGTGTGTGTTTGTATTCGATCGACTCGATTGTGACACACGTTGCGTCAGTTTAACTCTTTGGCCTTGGCGTTCGTTTCAAGTGGAGGAATTAGAAGACATTATTCCGTTTAACTGATACCTTTAGTATCGAGAGGAAAGAATTGATTTTCTCTTCCTAAAACGATCGATCAATCACGCATTGTTTATTTGTGCATGTATCGATATATAAGAAATCGTAAAAAATCGATCGTATCGATTACAATCGAAACGGATAATATCGTGATGACAATTACTTTTGCCAGATAAAACGAAAGGAAAAGAAAAGAAAAAGAAAAGGAAAAAGGAAAAGACATAATAATAATAATAATAATAATAATAATAATAATAATAATAATAATAATAATAATAATAATAATAAAGAAAATTATAATCGGGATTTATTCGATGAAGATTAATTGGTGAATATTTCTCTCTCTCTCTCTCTCTTTTTTATCCTTTTAATTGCTTCCTAACAAAACGACAAATTATTCAACTGGTATTTAATTTATAATCAACAAATAACCAATGTAATCATGATATAATCAATAAATACTATACACGGTAATATTCATATATTGATATATTCAGTGGTTTACCTGTATGTAGGAGAACAATATTTATATATATAATATATATATATATATATATATATATATATATATATATATATATGCGTGCGCACACATACATATCTATATGCATATGGTAACATTCTCGGTGACTATCGTTTGTATTATTTCTAATGAATTTTCACGATACTCTGAGAGAGGGACGTGTTTCAAAAGGTATAGAGTTCACGTAAAAGCGATACTCTGTAGTTCGGCGAAAGGCGTTTTGATGAAAAACTCCAAACGTGGTTTGGGGCACACACACACACACACACACAAACCCACGAGAGATAGATGAGATAGATAGATAGATAGATATAGAAAGAGAGATAGAGAGATAAAAAAGATAGTGATAGAGATAGAGATAGAGATAGAGATAGAGAGAGAGAGAGGGATGGAAATAGTGAAATTGCCAGAGGACAGGGGGAGGGAGGGAGGGAAACTGGTTCATCCGAATTTCGGAGGACAATTCACGGCGAACTTTAGAAACTTTCAAGCAACTTATCATTCATCGTCCATCCAGAAAAGTACATTTGCGTTTGGAGGAGTAAACTAGTAAATAGTTTCGTATTAGATATAGCAGCCCGTTCAACGCAACCATGAATTAACACTCTCTATCTATATTATCTCTCTCTCTCTCTCTCTCACATACACACATACGCACACATACACAAGGAGACATACGACACGTTCACTCGTACTTTCCGTATTTGTATGTGTGTATGTGTGTATATATATATATATATATATATGTATATGCACTTACGGAATTTCTATTATTTTAATACCTCCGGAGTCGCGGCGAGTAATGCAAGAAGAGATATACATATGTATGTACATATGTATATGTACACGTGTAATATATACGTACGAATACACGCAAGTATATATCCTGCAAATTTAACGATAATGGGATAGATACGTCGGATAAAGGAAAGAGTAAGAGAAGAGACGGATCGGGGTTTAGTATGGGGGTGGTGGAGAGAGAGAGAGAGAGAGAGAGAGAGAGAGGAGGGGAAGGAAGGAAGGAAGGTAGGAAGAGAAGAAAAAATGAGAAAACAAGAACGAAGTACGTTCGTTCGATATTTTTTTTCTTTCTTCCTTTTTTTTTTTTTTTTTTTCTTTTTCCCCCCTTCCTTCTTACAAAGAATACATGTCGCCGAAGTAATGAGCAGAAGAAAAAAATAATAAAAAAGTAACAAAAAAGAACGAGGAAAAAAAGATCTCCAAAGAGAGAAATAATAAGAGGAGGAGGAAAGGGATAGGGGGGAAAGGGGATAAAATAAAAAATAAGCAAAGAAAGAAAGAAAGAAAGAAAGAAAGAAATGTTGGAGGAATTAAAGTAACGCGACGAATAAAAATTATTATGATATATATATATATATATATATATAGGTTATAATATTAAGCAATCAAGGATGATTTAAACGATACAGATATTTTCTAAAGCTTTCTAATGATAGAAATCGTATGCTCCGTATTTGAATCTCTGTTATTTATCCCCTCCTAT
>OU964970.1:6937942-6942942 GCA_918808275.2 Dolichovespula sylvestris | reverse complement strand
CAGCAGTAGTGTATACAGAGAGCCAGAGAGACAGGAAGGCCCTCTCCTTCTCGGTTCCAGGAGGAAGGCATTGCTTGAGGGGATTCGTAAAGGAAAAAGGGTTGTTACCAGCTGGAAACAGAGATACTGCTTAGAATTAATGCGCCTTCTTCCATCCTCTCCATCCCGTCTTACTCCCGTCTTTTTTCTATCTCTCTTCCCATTCTTTCTTTCCTTCTTTCATCCGTTCGTTTATATTTTATTTTTATTTTTTTACTCTTATATATATATATATATATTTTTTTTTTCTAGTATAGATATCGGACTGCAGCAATAAATAATTGATTGGCAATTCTTGTTCTATTTTGTGTGTGCGCGCGAATGCGCGTGTGTATATATATTGCGTAATATCACAATAAATAATGTATTTTGTAGAAATAAGAAATATATATATATATATATATATATATATATATATATATATATATAATTAAATAAAAAATTGTATTTAGGTGTTCTTTTTTACTTGAAAATTTTCACGCCTATCATTGTTCGTCAATATAATATAACGTAACATAATACATTTCCGTACTACATTTCCATACCCAACTCGAAATATATTTCCATATTTTACTCGGTACAAGTAATGAAATTTTTCGATCGCAAGGAAACGAAAAAAAAAAAAAAAAAATAAAGATACGACAATAATAAAACTCCCAACGATCGTATGAGAGAAGAAGAGAAATAAATGAATAAATAAAAAAAGATTAAAGGAAAAAGTAGCGGGATTACTTTTTATTTTTATTTTTTTTTTCGTTGCATTCGATTAAAAATGAAAAAAGAAAAAAAAAGAAAAATTGAAAATATCTGCTCTCGGTGATAAATAAAATATTAATTTTTCTTAAAGAGCCCGTAATAACATATTAACGCGAAAGAAAGAAAGAAAGAAAGAGAAAAAGTAAAAGGATAATGCAAAAAGAGAAAAGAAAAAGAAAATGAAAACTTGATAGATGATAGACTTCGTTTATTACCACGGCAGATTTTCATTTCCAAGAAAATTATCCTGTCGATTCTTTTTAATATCCTGCCGTCGTCGTCGCGTACCAAAGTGAATGATATTAACCGCGAACGAAAGAGAGACAGAGATAGAGAAAGAGAAAAAGAGAGAGAGAGAGGGAGGGAGAGGGAGAGAAAGAGAGAGAGACAGTGCCACGAAAATTTCGACTATATCGTAGCCGAGTTTGAGCTTCGTTAGTCGTGGTTATTTACTTCGAACGAAAACGACTTATTTTAAAGGAGAAACCAACAGTACGAAAATCTCGTTTGTCCTATCGAACAAGATTAAAATCAAACACGTAATCCATACGTACAACAATCCTACGTGTCACACTTAACATACATCGTCGAAACTAACGACACCCTAATCAAAATGTTATTGGATATGCGAGAGGAAAATAAATTAGACGCGAGAAGAAAAACATAAAGAAAGAAAAAAAAAAAAAAAGGAAATACAACACGACTGACCGACTTAATGGAAAATTTTGTATTGGAGAAAAAGGAAGAGTAAGAGAGCGTAAGAGAGAGAGAGAGAGAGAGAGAGAGAAAGAAAAAAGAAAATTGTTTCCTTCTTTTAATACTCCTTAACACCCACCCTTTCTCTGCCCACTCATTCAACCCTCCCCCTTCCACCACCACCGCCACCTACGATTTTCCTTCCCCTTCACCATCTTCACTCGATTGTATACTCGTAAACGCTCGTAAAACTTCGGAAACGATTCGCGAATGCTCTTTTCGAGAAGATGCAGGTGCGTTTGACAGGATCTGTAAACGCGAACACCCTATGTCGTAGTAACTATACTACCTATAGTATATATATGTACAGTGTGTATATACATATACATATAAATATACATATATAGTGAACGAACCCCTTCGTACTTCCGACGAACCAATTAAATTCATTATCTGAGAAATTAACTCGACTTTTCCTTTTCCCTTCTATGCGAAAAAAAATTTCATATTCTCTGTTCTTCCGTCGAATAAATTTATCGACCTTTCAGATATCGTCTTGCTTTTTCTTTATTTTATTTTCTTCGATTTTTTTGTCTTTTTCTTAATTCTTGTTCTCTCTCTCTCTCTCTCTCTTTCTCTTTTTTAACGTTTTCGAAAAGATTCGATATAATTTTCATTTAACGTTCTTCGTAAATAAAGGGATTTTTTATTCTTTTTTTTTTTTTTATGTCGACACAGGACGTAGATACGTATATCGTCATTTACATTTAATCTCGTTAATTTTCACGTCGTCAAAAAGGAAAGATAATATCGCGTTTGTTAAGATAATAGGATCGTATCCCATAGAAAGAGAGAGAGAGAGAGAGAGAGAGAGAGAGAGAGAGAGAGAGAGAGAGAGAGAGAGAGAGAGAGAGAGAGAGAGAGAACAGATACTCGATCGCGTTCTCTCATAACTTTCACTAGAAAATTTTTCCTCCTCTCTTCGAGAAATATAGATATCCACGTACACGCAGACACATACATACATACATACATACACAGGAGGTTTAATCTATATATTAAATCACGAGAAGAAGGAATTCATCGGATCGTTGGACAATTAAGTCGAGTAAAAGATTTTGCGAGAGTTTCGTACGTGAAATAATCCGAACGAAAATGTCGTTAAACGAGACATATACATATTATCGTAAGAATATAATTATTATACTATTATTATTATTATTATTATTATTATTAGTATTACCATTATCATTATTATCATTATTATTAAATTATACGACGTACTTCTCCTTTCTTTTTGTATTTATTTTTATTTATTTTTTTAATTTTGATTTTGTTTCCTTTTCTTTTTATCCTACGTAAGAACATGCTTCTAACGTATTCGATCGATAATATGGAATATTTTTTTTTTTTTGAATCGTCTCAATCGTCTTACAAATAAATATGCACGTTTCTCGGTAATGTGACTCGTTCTGTTTACGATGTTGGTCGCCATATTGGCGAGTAAATTTTATTTGTATGTTTGCGTTACGTCTCGTTGCTGAAGAATCAAATAGAGACGCTTGATTTTCTTTCTCGTCGTCGTCGTGGTCGTAGTCGTCGTCGTCATCATCGTCGAAGTTATTTAGCATTACAACGCACACACACGTTGAAGAATTTTTATTCACGTAGAGTTTAATACACGCCTTTCACCGAGCCATATACACACGCGAACTGTTATAATTAGATGGACCTATCCGTACCATCGCCGCCATATTGCCAGCATCCTTTCAGCCAATTAAAATCCATAACATATCCGGATTCCATATCTTCTCCTATCTATTTTATCTACATATATTTTAACATTACACGATTTATATTATAGATATCTACGTATATACATATTTATTTAACATCTAGGCGAAATACGTGAAAGTCGTTTTCATTCGTAAAGGTTATGACACGCTGTCCTTTTTCTTTTTTATTTTCTTTTTACGTACATATCTTAATCTTTAAAATTAAGAACGGTTGTAAATAGTTAGGAATATTTGTTTGCAGAAAGAGAGAGAGAGAGAGAGAGATGAGAATGAAAGAAAGAAAGAAAGAAAGAAGGAGAAAAAGTCGGATGAGTTAATTAAACCACCATTAATCCGTATTACCCCTCTCGGCTACTCAAATTAGTCTTACTTTGAAACATGCTCCCGAAGATCTCTGCAGCGAGTCCACGAATACCGTTACGAGCTTTACGAATGATTCATGCCCAGGATCTTAACTCTCGTTCTTTGCCAATCACTGCCAAGTTTAATTGACTCTTATCTCCATCATCTAGGAACAATAAAAAAGGAGAAACACTAATTAATTAACTGATACAATAATAAGGTTTTTCGTACTTTCGAAACGAAGATATTTAACTATAGTATATATACGTGTATATATATATATATATATATATATATATATATATATATATGTATATATGATTAATTGTAAAAAGGAAATAGTTCCTCTAACCTCAAAATTATCAAATTACTAACATTACTACGTCGTAAAGAAATATCTTTCCTAACCTCGATAAAAATATCGTCGATCACAACGATGAACGAACGAACGAACGAACCAACGATTATCTCTTACAAAAGAAAAAGAAAAAAAAAAAGAAAGAAAGAAATCTTGAAATCGTATCGCGAAAGACGTGAAAAAGAGATAAAGAACGTACGTAGTAAGAGACTTTGCGATCGAAAAGTGAAATTCGATGGATTCGCCGATAGAAAAGTAACGGTAGTCTTCGTATATATTATAATGTATATATAGTATATATATATATATATATATATATACATACAATATATATAATATTGTATATATTATATATATCACACACATATATATATATACATCATATGTACAACACGACGCAGAGTGCTCTCTTCGCGGCTGCCTAGGTCCTAAGAACGGCAGTCGAAAGGAGTCAAGGTCGTTGCCTCGGTCGTTTTCGCGTCGCCGTCGTCGTCGTGCGTTTGACCTCTTCGGAGCGCGTCGTAAGCCGTCGTAAGCCGTCGTAAAACTTCGGCGGTGTTCGTCCGTCCGTCCGATCGTTCGTTCGTTCGTTCGTTCGTTCGTATGTTCGTTCGTTCGTTCGTTCGTTCGTTCGTTCGTTCGCAAATGCCCCGCCTCTTTCTTCGCAGAGCAACCTTTCTCTCTCATTCTCTCTCTCGCTCTTAAGCACGTCGGTCGGTGCGTCGTCCGAACGATAATAACTATCCCATATCTTCATCTCTCTCTCTCTCTCTCTCTCTCTCTCTCTCTCTCTCTCTCTCTCTCTCTCTCTCTCTCTCTCTCTCTCTCAAATCCTCTTATTCCCTTTCAAATAATTTTTCTTTTCGTTTTATTATTTCTGTTTTTTATTTTTATTTTCTTCCAGACTTTTCTTGACTACCTCTCACTTATTTCATACATGTACATTATCTACAAAGTTTACGTAATTCCACATACGCATATCGCATATATTTTGGGATTTCGCAAATTATGTA
>OU964970.1:6922942-6932942 GCA_918808275.2 Dolichovespula sylvestris | reverse complement strand
TTCTTAAATTGATCGATTAATTAAAAAAAGGAGAATATATATATATATATATATATATATATATATAATCTAAAAATAAAAATTGATATAGATTTTCAACGATACTTATATATCCAAAAAAAAAAGAAATGAAAATGAAGATCTAAACGAAAAAATATATACATATATGATCTAAGAATAAAAATTAATATAGGTATTTGACGATAATCCATATATCTAAAACAAAAAAAAAAAATTGTCGATCAAAAAAAAAAGAAAAAATATAAAGAAAAATAAGTAGGAATATGTTTAAAAAATCGGAAATAAAAAAAATTAGAAGATCATTAAACGCGAGTAATAATTAACGAAGAGTTGATTGTTTCTGTTACCGCGAGCGTGTGAGAAAGAAAAAATACAGAATTATCGAGGATCATGCACGAGTAAGCGAGATTTATTAACGTTCGTGATTAACGAATTTCTTTAATCGGAAATACAGGTTGGTAAGGTGGATAGGTATATAAGCTCTCTCTCTCTCTCTCTCTCTCTTTCTCTATGTGAACAAACTCATTGAACGTACCAGGTGGTGGCTTTTGTGATCAAGAGTGAAAGTCGTAAGGTCTCGGATGAGGCAATTGTCAACTTTTACGCTCTCGAAAACGGAAACGCACGAACGCGTTTCTTCATTTTTATTTTTCTTCCTTTTTGTCTTTGTTTTATTTTTTGTTTTGTTTTTTCTTACTCTTTTTTTTCTTAAATCTTCTTTCCGTTCGTAACTCACTTGAACGTTATCACCGAAACGAAACCCGAATAACAAGATTTTACTTTTACATATGCAAAATCGCCGTGACAATCAGTTTGATAATTGATATAAAAGATTATTTATATTTGTTTCATACTCTACTTTCTGATTATTTGGTGTAATACTTTCCGAGTGCTATAACCAGCTAGTACCAATTCGCCTAATTGTTCGTGCACGACAATATCCTGAGTTTCTCTTAAAGTTTAACAAAATGATTTATAGAACGGAAAGAAAAAAAGATAGATGGATAGATAGAAAGAAAAAGAGTGAGAGAGAGAGAGAGAGAGAGAAATGGAGAGAGAAAGTTTAAGGTTCATGGTAAAACATTCGTCTTATTCAAGGACATTGATAATTTTATCATAATACTACGGATATTACGAAAAAATTCATAATCGATATTGCAATTAATATTTTGACGAGCGGACATACATATATTTTATTTTATTAATATACACGCACGAAGGTTACGCAGGTGTTAACGTTATTAGTAGTAAAACAAAGGGGATATATCATAGATATTTTCGAGTCTCGACGAAAAAGTCGTTGGGGGAAAGAAACAAAAGAAGATTGTTGAAAATACGGGAATAACAATAATTATAATAATAACAAATATATATATATATATATATATATATATATATATATATGTGAAAAATTAATTAGAGAAAATTGTAGGATTCTGAATACTTTATGCAAAGATGGAGGGAAGGGAAAAAAATGAAAAAAATGCGGGTAATTTTGAAAGCAAACGACCGACCGAGTGGCCATGCACTCGAGAGAGTTCGCCTTTCGACAGAGTTTTCTCTCTCTCTCTCTCTCTCTCTCTCTCTCTCTCTCTCTCCCTCCCTTTTTTCTCTTTTTCTCTTTGAAGCGAGAATGTATTGTTCCCTACGAAGAGAATGGAGAGACACAGGGAATTATCTAATTGCACGTAAAAGCCGCTCTCGCCTAATTTTAGGAGCTCCTTGAAATCGTCGAAATAGTCGTAGTAGATTTGGAACATTAGCGTGTTCTTCCGAGTCTGTTAATCGATGACTCGGAACGTGGAAACGTCGTAAAGTAGATTTACGTGTTTTCTCGCGATAGGTTGAAATATTTTTCGATTTTTCAAGTTCATTTTTCTTTTCTCTCTCTATCTCTTTTTTTTCTTTTTTCTTTTTTTTTTTTTTTTTTATCGCATATTCCTCCAACTCTCTAAACCCGCAAATTCGGCCGGTATTCGAATATCCACAGTAAATTATTTATTTAACATCGATCCGATCGGCGTTCCCCGTGTTTTTCCTTTCCTTTATCATTTTTTTCTTCTTCTTTTTTTTTTTTTTCTTTATCGACGTAACGATCGTTACCAATCGATTAATTAATCGTAATTAAACTTTAATCTTTTTCGTTTAATTTTCTTTTTTTTTTTTTTTTCTTCTTGCATTGTTTATGTCACTTGTGAAGGCAAGTATACGTATTTTGTACGTTTGATTTCATTTCATTATCGAAAAACCCGTTCATCGTGACTACATATCGAAGTTGTTCGATATATTCTCGAAGTATAACAATTATCATTAATTAGTGTAATCTAATTATGAGAGTACGGGTAAGATTTCGATTCATATATAAATGAGAAATTATAATGAAATTATAAATTACATTTTTATACGTTTCGACATACTATACTGTGATTAATTGTAAGTATAATATATACTACAATATATTTACCTATATAACATATATACACACACATATATATATATATATTTTTTTTTTTTAGAATATTATAGTTATTTGATGTAATACAGTATAGGTACTATGTTAATTATAATCCACTGTATTAATGTACTTATTATTAGGATAATATGATTACAATAATATAAATAATACAACCATCAAAATTATATATTTATAAAATTAAATTACAAATTTTTCAATGAATTCGAAATGGAAAAGGTTTACAAAGCGTGGACAATCGATTACGTTAATTCTCCTTTGAGAAATAAGTGTAGTTAGGATCGACGATGCGCGAATGAGAAAGAGAGAGAAGATCTAACTGTAAATACGAACGCAGTAGGAAGAGTTATCTTGGTATTCGAGGGGGAGACGAGACGAGACGAGACGAGACGAGAGAGAGGGAGAGAGGAAGAGAGAGAGAGAGAGAGAGAGAGAGAGAGAGAGAGAGGATAAAGATGAGAGGACAGGTAGGACAAAAATGTCCGACGGTTGTACAGCTTGGAAAATATTATTCCAATATACTCAGATATATTCTACGTATACTGTATAACATATACGCATATTTTTCGAAAAATATAAATACATAGAGACACGGAGAGAGAGAGAGAAAGAGAGAGAGAGAGAGAGATTCGTAGGACTCTGTACTTAGTTCATATTTTGTCTTCATAAAATACGAAAAGTCGTAGATAGTCAAGGCTAACCAGATTTGAAAAAGATTTATGATACTTTGGGATTATTTAAGAGACAAACAAATATTCAAGGAACCTATGTCGACGGAGAAATATAAAGATGGATAAAGAAAATGAGAGAGAGAGAGAGAGAGAGAGAGAGAAAGAAGGTCATCATTCCAATTATCGAATTAACTTGGGTCGAATAAAGAATTATAGAAAAAAGAAAGGACGAAACAAATTCTTCCAAACTGTCGTTCGATCGAAATGTCGAACGAACGAAAACAAAAGAAGTAAGAACAAAATTTTCTTATCATTTCAAAAAGCGAAGCAATCTTGCTTATTCCTATATTTAGAAAGATGCATAGATAGATAGAGAGAAAGAGAGAGAAGATGATCATTCTAATCATAAAATCAGTTTGGCCCGAAATATAGAAACATTATGGATTAAAGAAAAAAAGGGGAAAATCAATTTTTTTTTCCACGAACGAGACCCCACAATGATGCTAAAGAATAAAGAGTTTCGTTCGATCGAAACGACGAGTCATCCAAAACGTGAAAAATCTCTTTTATTCTTTCTCGGAAAAACGACGTAAATTTGTAAATTCCCGTGCACAGAGAGAGAGAGAGAGAGAGAGAGAAATAAATACATAGAAAGGTATACAGATAGATAGATAGATAGAGAGAGAGAGAGAGAGAGAGAGAGAGAGAGAGATAAAAAGAGAGGGAACGAGCGAATGAGTCAGTGGAATGAGACGGTAGGAGACAGAAAAATAATGAAAAAACAAAGAGGATAGGAGGATCACCGTTCTAATCGTCATTAAATTAGTTCGAGCAAGAACATGATACTAAAGACAAAAGTGAAACAGTTTGTAGAGGGAAATAAAGGGAAAAGTACATTTTCATAGAAATCATCGGACGATAATAAAAACCGAAGAACAAAAAAA
This sequence comes from Dolichovespula sylvestris, assembly GCA_918808275.2. Classification (NCBI taxonomy): domain Eukaryota; kingdom Metazoa; phylum Arthropoda; class Insecta; order Hymenoptera; family Vespidae; genus Dolichovespula; species Dolichovespula sylvestris. The sequence continues at coordinate 6,928,833 of OU964970.1, read as the reverse complement.
AAAAGAAAAAAGGTATCTCGTTCGGTCAAAGCGTCGAGCTATGGAAAAAAAAAAAAAAAAGGAAATACCCCTCCCCTCCCTTCCCCTCCACCCTTCGAAAAGCGAAGCAATCTTGTAAATTCCTATACGCAGAGAGAGAGAGAGAGAGAGATAAAGAGTAAGTGTGTGAGTCAGTGAGTGAGAGAACGAGTGTGAGAGAGATAGATGGATAGATCGAGTAGAGAGAAAGAGAGAGAGAGAGAGTGAGAGTAGAGAGTAGAGTAGAAAGAGATAGAGAGAGAGAGGTCAACGATGTTGAAACTCGCATAGGGCTACCGTGTAGACAGTTCCCATTTACCTCGGGCTCCCTTCGATCAATATCTAACGTTGACGAGTTTCAATCGGATATTCAGATGCCCATGGCAGATCGGTGCGATACTGCGCATGATGCGCTGAATCGGCCACGGCCGGTATATAACAATTGTTTATAACCGAATGATGTCAGTCAAGGTCCTCCTCGGCTTATGTCGAACGTGATGTTGATACGAATCAGCTTATTATTATATCAGGGACGGGACGGGACGGCTGACTCCGTCGTTGTTCGATATTGATAAATAAATGAATAAATAAATAAATGAATGAACGAATGAGAGAGATAGATGAAGATAGATAGATAGAGAGAGAGAGAGAGAGGGAGAGAAATTTAAGAAAGTAAGAATAATTAAAGAAGGGAAAATAAATTGATAGGAAAGGATAAAGGGATGAAAGATACATATGTACTTATATTTATATATATATATATATATATATATATATATATGTCTGTGTGTATATAGATAATGTATAGATATGATTGATTAAGATATAATTTAAGAAAAGAAATTAAAAGGAGGAAAAGAAAAGATAATTGATGAAATATATATATATATATATATATATATATATATATATATATACACTTATCGTATAATTTAATTAAATATATTAAAAACATAACGTATAGCTATTACTAATTAAAATATAATTTATATTTACACACATACATATATTTAGAAAAAATTCAATATAAAAGCTAAATGAATTCGATCCAACTAGTCCATTGTTCGATTGATTGACTAACTAAAAAAAAAAAAAAAAAAAAAAAAAAAAGAAAGAAAGAAAGAAAGAAAAAAAACGAGAAAGAAAAGAAAAGAAAAAAATTGATTGATCGTTAAAAACTTTCAATGTTAGGAGGACGCATTTAATCCTAATCTTTTCTAATCTGAAAGTGTTTATACGGGCAACAACACTCGAGGATACTTGTCGTAAGTACTTATCCATTACGATAACCATCCGATTCTACTCGTCCCTCCTCTCCCGCAATCCCCCTTCCACCTACACTTTTTCAACGCACACAAACAACGACGACGACGACAAGTATAAACCCCGTTTTCGATCAGACGAATGATATAATACTATATCCAAACTATCAGTTTACGTTATATACACGCAAGATTAATATTAAAATACCCGGACAATAAATCTGATAATAATAATAATTATCTCTTCGTTGAAATCGTCGGGACGACGGAAAGTCCATACCGATTTAAAATGAATCCTTAACACGATCAGAAGGATCTTCTTTTCTTCTTTTTTTTTTTTTTTTTTTTTTTTTTTCTTTTTTTCCTCCTAAAATCTCTATTACGAAACCATTTAAATCCAATCGATGTAATTTACTTTCCTTGATCGTTAACCCTATCGAATTCGTCATTCCTCTTTTTCTTTTTTCTTTTTCTTTTTTTTTTATTTTTTTAAATGACAAATCAATTACGATAAAAGCTTTTTCCTACGTAAGGAGACCGAAAGTTTCTTAATGATAAGAGAGAGAGAGAGAGGAGGGGGTGGGGAAAGAAACGATTTTAAATAATTAGACGATTGGATTTAACTGTGTCATTCGACGAACAAGTAGAAAAAAGATATGGGAAGAAAGAAGAACGAAGAACAAAAAGGAAGAGAAAGAAGAAAAGGAAGAAGATGAAAAGAGGGATGCGGAGAGTGGGGAGGGGGAAATATCAAAAGTTTGATATTTACATGAAGAATTTCTCAAGTTCTCTCTCTCTCTCTCTCTCTCTCTCTCTCTCTCAATCTCTCAATCTCTCTATCTTTCACATATACCTACACAAAGAACAATCCAACCACTTATATACCCATCCAAATACCCACCCACATACACACCCACAACACACCCACAGCACACCCACAACACACCCACATATACACCCACATAGAAACCCACACCGACACTCACACTCACATTTATGTACACCCACTTATACGCGTAAACAGGGAACGCTGCACAGGTTCGCAGCTCTTTATGAGGGATTTCTAAAACATTTCTATTTAAGCTTACGATTTCTCGTAAAACCCGACAAAGGAGGAAGAGTCTCTCTCTCTCTCTCTCTCTCTCTCTCTCTCTCTCTCTCTTTCTTATGCTTATTGAATCGTTTATCGTTGATGATTTCGACTTCATTTTTTTTTGAATGTCTTTGGAAAATTACGTTTTAGTTACGATTAATTGTCATCATTAATCGATTAGTACGTAAAGCTTCTCTCTCTCTCTCTCTCTTTCGTTCTAATGATTATCTATTTTTTATATACTTTCTATCTTCCCTTCTTTATTTTCGTTTCGTTTTGCTCTGGTTCGATGTTTCCGTTCTTTCTTTTTTTTTTCTTTTTTTTTCTTTTTTTTTCTTTTTGTATGCGTGGTCTCTATTTTTTTCTTTCTTTCTTTTCTTTCTTATTTTTTTTTCTTTTTTTTTTAGATATCAATAACGAACAAAGTGAGTCGGAAGATTTGGAGGTGATCGATCGAAGATTTAGAAAAGATGGAAGGTATTCCTTTGCGTTACCATTTTGTTATCATTGATCGTAATAAAATTTGCTTAATAACGGCTAATTAAATGTTTGGTAACAAAATAATTAATCAGAAGACGAGAGAGAGAGAGAGAGAGAGAGAGATTTTTAATCGTGTCAATGGTTAATTCAACGGTAGGTAGAGAGGTCGAGTTTGAATAATTTTGATTGCATATATTTCTGTCGGGTGACTTACGTGCCACCCTGTATATGTATACGTTGAAACTCAATATACCACCGATGGGAAATGAAAAATGTCTCTGTTCATTCGTTCAATCGCACTTTAAATGCCATTTAACTTCAACAATTTAAATAAATAATATAATATAATATAATATAATATAATATAATAAAATACTTCCAATACATGTACACCAATACGTGCGATATAACGTGTTCAATATTAAACCGATCAACCCAGATGATAAAACCCAGACGTGACGAAGCCCAGTTTCAATGCAGACACCGAATTATTTATCTCTACCGTCTAAGAATATACGATAATTTAATTTAATAAAAAATATTTTAACATCAATTAATGACGATACTCGAATCCGATGTATAGCGACGAATAGATAGAAAAAAAAAAAAAAAAAAAAAAAAAAAAATAACAAAATCGCGTTTTATTACTCCCGACTATATTTTCTTCGCGATCGTTCGATATATTCTTTTTCTTTTTTTTTTTTCTTCTTTCTAACGATGGTTAGTAATAAAAAAATTCAAAGATCAAGAATGGGTCGGAAGATTAAGAGAGAGAGAGAGAGAGAGAGAGAGAGAGAGAGAGAGATGTTTGATATCAATTTCGATTACGATCATAAAGAATAGAATATAATATAATAATTAAATGCAAATAATCTGAATATCTACAACGCGTTTCCCGTTTATGTCGTTCGAAATACCACACAGAGAAAGATGTGTTAGTCTAGTATTAGACAGGAGAGAGAGAGAGAGAGAGAGAGAGAGAGAGAGAGAGAGAGAGAGAGAGAGAGAGAGAGACCTGATATTCCGGAGTATCGATCGACTCTGACTTGGCCGGTCTATTTCCACATCCGTTTCGCGTTTAACCGCGTATTGTCTCGTTCGAGTAATTATTTTCATATATATATATATATATATATATATGTATGTATTTGTGTGTGTGTGTGTGTGTGTGTATGTGTGTGTGTTTGTGTGCGTATATATGTACGTATATATGCATGCATGTAATACATATATAATATCAAAATGACTTTTTGAAAAACGTTCAAACTGGGATATCGAGATGGTTGGATGCGATGACTTATTTGAATGGAAAGAAAAAGAAAAAAAAAACAAAAACAAAACAAAGGAAAAAAGAAAAAACATAATTTTGTAAAACGTTAAAAGTGAATTTGAAAAAAAAAACAATTCTTTCACATATTGAGAGTTTCGACGTCGATTTAATTAATTTGTTCGATAAAGGAAATAAAGAATTTTGATTAATCGTTTGGCGTTTAATGGACTTATGATTTTTGTGAAGAAGAAAATTAAAAAAGAAAAAGAGAAAGAAATAAAGCGAGAGAGAGAGAGAGAGAGAGAGAGAACGATATAATTCTTTTTTTCGAAATTAAGAAGTGAAAGTAGAAGAAATTTCTGTATCGAAAAATCTCTATCAAGTTAACTTCGCCAATAAACAAATCCATGAAGCATTTATTCATTTATTTATTTATTCGTTGTTTTGCTCGATAAACGCGTAATTTAACGAAAGAAAAAAAAAAAAGAAAATCAAGAAAAAAAAGAAAAGAAAAGGCAAACGACGAATAGGATTTTATTGTATTTAAATGAATTTCGTAAAATATGACCGCGACGAAAAGTCGATTGTTATTTCCTAAATGTGACTTGACTAATAAAGAAATAAATAACTAAAGCAATTAATAAAGAAATAATTAAGTGAAGTAAATAATCAATTAATAAGATATAGTATTACAAATATGGCATGAAAATATAATATAAAAGATATATACATATATACATACATACATACATACATACATATATATATATATATATATATATATATATAAAATTATAAATATAAAATGTAAAAAATATATATGTATATATAAATATAAAATTACGCAGAATTTAATAAATATTTCATTGGGACGTTTTATTACAGGTTACCATAAAATTTGTTTAGGAGAATGGATAACGATACGTAACACAGCTTTTAACATTGCTGTCATCCACGTCGTCTATATATTACGACTTCCTTTCTATTTCCTTTACTTTCACCATTCCTTGTTTCGACCCTTTCCCGTGTTAATCCTTCCTTAAATAAGCACGTCGCTATTTTCAGGCCATAGGATAGTAAATGCGCCTCTGTTGATTTTCCGAGCTAAGAGTGGCTATAACTTTGCGGTAGTGTGTCTTCGATTAGTCCAACTCATCTTCGACGATTCCTTTCGATTCTATTTTCAACGCGTTCGATGACCGTTCACAAAACGTTAGAAAGAGAAAGAGAGAGAGAGAGAGAGAAAGGCAGAGAGAGAGAGTGAGAGTAAATCTATAATTTTGATTTCAACAGATTGCGAAACGGGTAAACGTATCTCCGATTGATTGTTTGTTATATTTATAAAATTTAATCGTTAATTTTTATTTAAGAATATCGAATAAAAATTCGACGAATATAAATTTCGTCTTCCACGTACCGAAAGTAAAAGTTGAACGAATCAAAAAAAAAAAAAAAAAAAAAAGAAAATTCCTCGATAGAAACGCATCGATGTTAAATTTCGAGTTTTACATTCACAATTGTCAGAGACGAAAACCGAGTTCTAATCGCTAAAAGAAATTTGGAGGAAGGAGAAAAAAAGAGAGAAAAAGAGAAGGAGGATGGGTTTGTAATTTATAAATAGAAATTTCGGTGTGATAAAGTAAAGGAAACGACGTTTCGAATTAAACTTTTTTTACTCGTCAGAATTTAAATTATAATTTTATCGATAAGAATCTCGAATGGGGACGCAACGATATAAATTTCGAGTTCTGCGCGCGTATCGCAACAA
>OU964970.1:6915442-6917942 GCA_918808275.2 Dolichovespula sylvestris | reverse complement strand
TCTTCCTTTTTCCTTTTTTCTTTTCTCTTTCTTTTATTTATTTATTTATTTATTTATTTATTTATTTATTTATTTATTTATTTTTATGTATATTTTTTTTATTATGACGATCGCTTTTGTATGAACGATAATTAACGTTTCTTCTAGGACAACAATTAAACGCAATAGTTTCATCTGTTCGTTTGAAACCTTATCAAGTAATTACAAATCACGTTTTCTTCACCATTATCGATTTATCCCTAATCTTAAGATCAATCATGTATTCTCCGTTTCTTCTCTTACTTTTTATTTATTTATCTATTTGCTTATTTATTCTCGGTTTATTTTTTTGTTTCTTTTTCTCTTTTTTCTTTTTTTTTTTTTTCGTTACACCGACCGAAAAATTAAGTCGAAAATTTTGTACATTATTCGACATCGAACGAGCGACACACTCGATTCGATTTCAATATTCATTACGTTTCGTTGTAATTAATTTTTTATCGCGATTAACAATTTTCTATCGCGATTGAGACAATATGTTCTATTTAAATAGAAAAAATAAAAGGAGAAAGAGAACCTGACGATATTGTTTCGCACGTTCATACGTTCGCATCGAAAGAGAGAAGATATAAAACAAAAACAAATCCAAAACGAATGGCAGGTAATAAATAACTCGCAGTTCGAAATTAGACGCAGTTAATCTCCTCTGGTTTCTTATCATCGTGGAAATAATCGAAAGAAGAAGTCTCGAGGACGTAAAAACAATGAAAAAAAAAAAAAAAAGAAGGAAAGGAAAAAATACCGAGTCTCGTAAATTGGAAAAAACGTTCCCATCATATATATATATATATATATATATATATATATATATATAGAGAGAGAGAGAGAGAGAGAGAGAGAGAGAGAGAGAGAGAGAGAAAAGAAAAAAGAAGAAGAAATAATAACACCAAAACGAAACGATCGATTGTCACGTTGGCGATGTTCATAAAAAAGGAAATAAATGGAAAAGCAAATAAGTAAATAAATAAATCAAAGGTGGGAATAAGAAGAAAAAAACAAAGCTCGGATAGGAGTAGAAAATCGGGAAAGAATGTGAAGGAAAACAAAAAAAAAAAGGAAAGTACAAGAAATTTGTATCAAAAAATGACCTGAGATCGTGTAAAAAAAAAAAAGAGACGGACGGAAAGAAGGAGAAAGAGAGAGAGAGAGAGAGACAGACGGACGGATGGACAGAGAAATAGAGAGAGAGAAAGAAAGAAAGAAGGAGAAAAATGGAGAAAGAAACACACGTATACAATAGAAAGAGAGAAAGACGTATAGAGAGAAAGAAAGATTGAGAAAGACAGAGAGAGAGAGAGAGAGATAGATAGATAGATAGATAGAGGAGAGAGAGAGAGAGAGAGAGAGAGAGAGAGAGAGAGAGAGAGAGAGAGATAGATAGATAGAGGAGAGAGAGAGAGAGAGAGATATAGATAGATAGATAGAGGAGAGAGAGAGAGAGAGAGAGACAGACATGGAGAGAAGAGAGAAAGAGAGAAAGACGTATAGAGAGAAAGAAAGATTGAGAAAGACAGAGAGAGAGAGATAGAGAGAGAGAGAGACATAGAGAGAAAGAAAGAAAGAAAGAGAAAAATGGAGAAAGAAACACGCGTATACAATAGAAAGAGAGAAAGAAGTATAGAGAGAAAGAAAGATTGAGAAAGACAGAGAGAGAGAGAGAGAGAGAGAGAGAGAGAGAGAGATAGAGAGAAAGAGAGAGAGAGAGAGAGACATAGAGAGAAAGAAAGAAAGAAAGAGAAAAAGGGAGAAAGAAACACACGCATACAAGAGTAAGAGAGAAAGAAAGATTAAGAAAGACAAAGAGAGAGAGAGAGAGAGAGACATCAGCAGCAAGAGCTTAACGAGTTAACGCGTAAATCGTATAACGTTGAACATTTGTGCGGCGGATACACGGTGTGGTAGACGCTCGAGCAACGCCACGCGTCCATCGGGCGAATTAACTGTAGTTTTAACGTAGTCGCTCTCAGGAACGAGCCGCTTTGTCTCCCGACAACGACGGCTACGATGAAGAGGACGAAGAGGATGACGACAAGGAGGATGAGGAGGAAGAGGAAGAGGAGGAGGAGAAGGATAAGAGGAGGAGGAGGAGGAGGAAGAGGACGACGACGTTGCTCTGCAAGGTCTCTTTCGTGTGTTCAGTGCATCCATATTCTCTCTCTCTCTCTCTCTCATACACATGCGCATAGGACGTATAACCATCGACCATCTTTCTCTTTTCTCTCTCTCTCTCTCTCTCTCTCTCTCTCTCTCTCTCTCTCTCTTTACTAATACAAATGAGTGTTGCACTATCTGGCCGAAGGGGAGAAACCTCGAGTATATGAGTAAGGGTGAGAAAGAGAGAGAAGAGAGAGGGGGGGGGGATAGAGAGAGATAGATAGATAGATAGATAGAGAGAGAGAGAGAGAGAGAGAGAGAGAGAGAGAGAGAGAGAGAAGGAAGGAAGAAGAGATGCTTCGACCCT
>OU964970.1:6895442-6910442 GCA_918808275.2 Dolichovespula sylvestris | reverse complement strand
CATGGAGACGAGAAGAAGAAGATGATGAAGAAGAAGAAGAATATGAAGAAGAAGAAGAAGAAGGAATAGTAGTAAGGAAGAAGGTAAAAGAAGGCAGGTATGCGACGACGTCGCTACTGTGCAAGAAGGAGAAATGAATATTCTTTCTATCTCTTTCCTTCTTTCCTATCTTTCCTTCTTCCTTTCCTTCTTTCTTTCGTCGAGGAGCTGGTTTATCGAACATCAAGAAAACGAACCGAGAAGGAAAGGAACGACAGATAGAGCATCGCTTTTGAGTTTCATTTTCTTTTTCTTTTTTTTTTTTACTTTTTTTTTTCTTTTTTTTTTTTTCCACATAAACGGAGCGTAATACATACACGTTACGTTAAGGTGAAAAAAATACACCGTTGACTTGTTATAATCCCACAGTCATTTTCAATTTATACGACTGTAATATTTTGATACGCGAGTGCATACGTAGCGTATATTATGAAATTAGAGATTGGATTTTCTTTTTTCTCGTTCTTTCTTTCTTTTTTTTTTTTTTTTTTTTCGTTCGACCTTATCGCACGGTTATCCTCGTCGGACAATTAATTATTTTCGTATATTTGAAATTGTTTCTTTTTTTTTTTTTTTTTTTTTTTCATTATCTATGAATATAATTGTATAGTACTATACGTTTGGGTGCCCCCCCCCCCGCCTAAGTTTCTTCCGTATCGTGTATTCGTTTCGCATCAAGAAAGGAGGAAGAAACTTATGGGACACCCTAATAATATAATATAATGTAATATAATTTTAATATAGCGTAATATAGTACCGATATATTGTTAATAAACAAAGTTTCAATTTTGTCATAATTTCTTTGCTAGACGTTAACTGTAATTATGGTTTCTTATATAAAAATCACTTATTATATTTACATACACATGTAGGTTAATATATGTACGTACATACATACATACATACATACATACATATATACATATATACATATATACACACATACACACACGCACCTACTGTCCCGGTCACTCAACCAGACCCCAGCTTACCCAACTTGGTTTGGCCCGTCGGTTCGGCTCGGTTAAGTTCGACAGAGGGGGAGGGACCAGTTTGCGTCTGGGAGGGGAGGTGTTTGTCTACGATTTTGTCTGGGTTGCGTCTGTCATCTTCGACAATTTTCGAGCATCCTCGGATATGTTCGGGGATTTACGAATATATACGGCCGAATATCTACGAATATCTTCCAAAATCTTCGGCAATGATCCTATGGCCTTCATTATTGGATATTTGAAAAAAAAAAAAAAAAAAAAAAAAAAGAAAAAAAAACAAACGCGATTCCTTTTTTTTAATTCGATAAACGTACTATCGCGTGGTTATCGAGTGATTATCGGGGAGAAAGAATAAAAAAAAAAAATATAAAAAAAAAAAAAAAATGACGAAACAGACTGTACAATCGGAAGTGACAATTTCGACGTTTACCTTTTACATCCGTCCTCGAACGGAAGGTCGGATTTTCTTTGAACGTGACTCGACAAAAACTCTCTTCCTCTCTCCTCCCCTCTCTCTCTCTCCCTTTTCTCTCTCTCTCTCTCTCTCTCTCTCTCTCCTTCTCTTTCTCTGTCCATCCAAAAAAAAAAAAAATGTAACATATAACAAAATAATAGATCTGAAGTAAAACGTCATTAAAGTGATGAAGGAACTCACGTAAGAGAATCAACGCGGCAATTATCCTAAACAATTTTTTTTTTCTTTTCTCTTCAGTATCGAGCAAACCATAAACGAGTACCGGCTAGCGCGAACATGAAGACGAAAACGAAAACGAAGACGAAGACGAAGACGAAGACGAAGATGGAGACGAAGGAGAAGAAGGAAGAAGAAGAAGAAGAAGAAGAGGAGGAGGAGAAGGAGGAGGAGAAAAAGAAGGGGTTAAAAATCTTTTCTCATGGTCTGAAACTTTAGCTCGGAGGAAGTGTAACGATATAAAGCGCTCGGTGTTCCTGGCATGCGGCCGGTTTAAAGACCGCTCCTGAACCTCTCTCTCTCTCTCTCACTCTCTCTCTCTCTCTCTCTCTCTCTCTCTCTCTCTCTCTCTCTCACTTTCTGGCGTGGACGTAGAGGTTAAAGGGGCTACGACTTTGGTGAAGCGGCGTACTCGTCGGGCGAAAGGAGTCGCGAGATTCTAGAGGGAAAGAGTACAAAAGATTCAAAGAGAAAGAGAGAGAGAGAGAGGGGGGGGGTTGAGACGGAGCATGATGGTTGTGTATTAGAGAGAAAAGGATAGTGATAGAGAAACTGGACGAGATTATGAGAGAGAGAGAGAAAGAAATAGAGATAGAAGCTGGTCGTGATTATAAGAGAGAAAGAGAGGGATAGAGATAGAGACGGGACAAGACTGAGAGTGTTAGAGAGAGAGAGAGAGAGAGAGAGAGAGAAAGAGAGAGGGGGGGATCACTTCCCCCCACAAAATGTAAAGACTCGTAGCGTAAACCAGGTAAGAAAAGAGCGACCAGCTGTTTCCTCGCGTGACGTCACGCAGGTGCCTTTTGGGTGGGGACGAAGGGGGACAGGTGGACAATGCTCCTAGCCCTCCGGCTTCGTACCTCTCTCTCTCACTCCCTCTCTCTCTCTCTCTCTCTCTCTCTCTCTTTCTCTCTCTTTCTCTCTTTGAAGCCAATCATTTTTTCCCCTCATTGCCAACTAGCTCACTCGAGAGAGTTTCTATCAGAATTTAGGTTGCATGTTAGAATACTGCTCTCTTACACTCGAGCCCTTGACATTTTCGTCGTTTACTTTAAAAAAAATATATATATATATATATATTGTATGTATATGTATACGTACGTATGGATGTTGGTAATGGTATGTTATATTCGATTATCGAGGGACTTAACCCTTCACCATAGCCGTGCAAACTTATCGACGACCAAGGCGGATATCCTGCTTCGTGCATGGTGTTCCGATACATATACGTACATGTAATATGTTTTTATGTACAAATGATTAATACGTTTAGTGTCACTACTATTACTACTACTACTACTACTACTACCACTACCACTACTGTTTACTACTATTACTACTACTACTACCACCACCACCACCACCACCAACGCTTGCTACCACTATTATTACTGTTAATACTACTCACCACTACCAATACCAACACTATCTTTATTCGTATAAAATGCGTGTAGACCGTGTCGCTTGTATGTCTGGAATATTCGCACGCTCTCTCTCTCCCTCTCTCTCTCTCTCTGTCGTCGTATCACCTGTTTCCTCTTGACGAAGAGGAGACACAGAAACCCCCATGATTACTACGCAACAATTGCACTTTGATAGTCCGAACGGGCATGAATTTTCTTTTTGCTCGTCGATCGATATATATTGTATTATATTTCACGGTAAATTATTTATACGGGCACAAATTGTTTTCACCATCTTCCTTTTGTAATTTTGTTCGTTTCGTTAAATCGGACATTGCATTTTTACATTTACATTTACATTTACGTTAACGTTTTTACGTTACGAGAAGTATTACGATCTCGTATTTATAGTAGAGTTTCTTCGAACTTCGTTTCACTAAATATTACGTTAATTAATGTTTCGAAAAATTAGGACCTACGTAATGGTCCGACTTTTAACGAGTCATTAAGCGCAAATGGGATAAAATAAAAGTTTTTTTTTTTTTTTTTTTTTTTTTTTTTTTTTTTTTTCATGATTTTGTGCGAATCCATCGTCAATAACTTTGGTTTTTCCGGACACCTACCAGGATAATTTCGCTCTCTCTCTCTCTCTCTCTCTCTCTCTACTCCTCCCTTTCCCTATCCTACTCCTCCCTACTCCTACCCTCGTCGAATCCATAAAACTTAAAAGCTTCGAAAACTTTTCTATTACGATCTGCGAACGAAGAGAAAAGAAAAGATGAGAGAAAAGAAAGGAAAAAAAAAAAAAAAGAAAAAAGAAAAGAAAAATAATTAGTCTAAGAAAATCCCTAAAAGGAATAACGAAATCGTTGTCGTTGTTATCGTTATTGTTATTGTTATTATTATTATTATTATTATTATTATTATTATTATTATTATTATTATTATTATTATTATTTCGGGTAAACCAAAAGAAAAAAGAAATGTATATATATGTATAATTTGTTTCGTTAAATCGTTAAGAATGAAAAAAAACAACTCTCTCTTTCGACGTACCTAGAGAAAGAGAGATAGAGATAGAGAGAGAGATAGAGAGAGAGAGAGAGAGAGAGAGAGACTTCGTGTCCACCTTGCAAGTAGATTACAACGATACAAGAGAAATTCTACGTAATAACTTTAACATCGTACTTTAATCTTATCGGGAGGTATTAAAGTCTTTAAAATGTCGGCGGTTTTGTAGGTGGGACGGCACGGGGGAAGGGGGGAAAAAGAAAAAGAAAATAAAAAAAGGAAAGGAGAGGGGACGAAAGACACGAAAATCTGATAAATATTTAACTGTCATCGATGATTATTGTCGAACGTGACGTTAAACGCGTAAAAAATACCTTCGAATTTTACGTCTACTTTTAATACGTACTACACACTCATTTCTTTTCTTTTTTTTCTTTTTCTCTTTTCCTTTCTCAATATTTGGAAATCTACAATAAACTTGCAGTACGAGGAGTTCGTCGTCATTTTCGTCAACGTCCTCACTTCGATTTGTACTTTCGCTCTCGAAAGAGAACGACTATTCGACACACACGTGCATACTTACGTCTCTCTACGCGCGCGCGCGCGTACACTCACACAAACACACAAACACACACGAATACTTATCGAGGTCGTCTCACAAAGTATCTCGCCAGGAGGAAACGCAAGAGAATCGGCAAGCTCGGTACGAGTAACGGTATGTATATATATATATATATATATATATATATATATATATATATGTATGTATGTATGTATGTATGTATGTATGTATTGTAAGTATATACATACAAACACGCACGCATACATACGTGGATAGATAGATAGATAGATACTTACGTACGAGGAGTACCATTCTAAGGCCGATTAGAGACGAAGGGAAGCCGCTATACGTCGGAGTTATTCTCGATCAACGGAGAGGAAACGCGTCGTACGGTGAGTTTAGAACGAATGAGTGTTGGTAAATAAGGATAGAGATACGTAACAATATAAATAAATTACGTAGTATGAAAATATATTATTTTTGAGTTTCGTTGGACGTTCCTTTGAAACTCTCGTCATTGCCGATCGTTCTAGAAAACAATACTAATAATTCCGTCGTTTCTTAATTTCATATTACGTCGTTTCATCACATTGGAGCCATGGTTCTTTTCTTTCTTTTTTTTTTTTTTTATTTATTTGTTTTCTTTCTTTTTTTTTTTTTTATTTTCTCTCTCTCTCTCTCTTTTCTCTAATTCCGATCGGTCCCAACCGAAAATTCTTTCGTTGTTATTGACGAATATATATATATATATATATATATATATATATATATATAAAACAAACGATAATAATTATTCGATAAATAATTTTAATAATAAAAGGAGAACGATCGTGCAGGAAGAAAAAAAAGACGGACAAAAAAATATCGAGTTCGTTGTGATAAATTTGTAATTGAAACGGAATATCAAAATGTCACTTAATTACGAAACGAAATTCTTTCGCTTCGCGATGATTATACAATTAATTGAAGAAGAAAAAAAGAAAAAAAGAAAAAAAAAAAAAACAAGAAAACGAAAAGAAAAAAGAAACAAAAAGAGAATGATAGTAAAGAAAATAATGTTGTCGTTTATTTAACACGAAAGGAAATTCATATGATATTATTAGGATTATTCGATAAATCGAAAGAAAAAAAAAGGGAGGAAGGGTGGGATGGGGGGGGGGGGAGGAGGGAGGGAAATAAACGAGCGTAATCGCGAAGATTACGAGAACGAATGGGGATATTGGACTCGATTGACATTTTATAAAACAAATGAAATGAAATAAAATAAAATAAAATAAATAAATGAACGAGCGAAGGATAGGAATTAAGACGCGACGACAAAAAATTGCGGCGGAGAAATGAGAAGGGAGGGAGAGAAAAGAAAAGAAAGGAAAGGTAAAAGAAAAGTGAAAGAAAATTGAAGTAAAGGAGGTATAAAAATAAGAGGACAAAAGGCACACGCGTGATTCGTTTGGATAAAAAAAAAAAAAAAAAAAAGAAAGAAAGAAAAAGAATAATAAAAAATGTATATATCCCGTATTTTTTCGACGGTCCGACAAATAAAAGGATCAAATATGTGTGTGTGTGTGTGTGTGTGTGTGTGTGTGTGTGTGTGTACGTTTGAGAGAGAGAGAGAGAGAGATTTAACGATATAGTCAACGAGCCGATAGAGTCCTTCGCGAAGAACGCGCGCGTGGATTCGAGGACGCATGCGCGCAAGTGCATCCATCTTTTCTACGCGCGCGAAAGCTGTAAATGCGCACACGCTTTGGACACACATATACACGTACACACAGGAAAAGAGAGAGAGAGAGAGAGAGAGAGAGAGAGAGAGAGAGAGAGAGAGAGAACCTACATATTTCGTCGGTAGGAGAATCGACCGAGCAGCAACACGACCGTGGTGGCACCGTCGAAGCTGCTCGATGCTTCCTCTTCGTCCTCCTCCTCCTCCTCCACGTTCTCCTCATCCTCCTCCTCTTCCTCTTTTCATCCTCCGAGCTCGCCAACTCTACCTCTCTTCCTCTACCACTCTCTCTCTCTCTCTTTCTCTCTACTCTACATCTACCTCTACCTCTAACTCTTCTTCCACCATCACCTCCTCTTCCTCCTCCTCATCCTCCTCATCCTACTCTTCAACCAGCTCCTCTTTGTACAGAAAGAGAGAGAGAGAGAGAGGGAGAGAGACAATGGAAGAGTGAATTCGCCGATAGACGACGTGCGAACGCGTCGATGAAAGACAACGAATATCATCGGAGTAATCGTCGATGAATTATTATTCAAGAATTGACCTCTTTGTTAAGATCTTATTATCATGCTTTTTTCCCCCCTCTCTACTCCTTCTTCCTCCTCTTTTTTTTTTTTCCCCCTCTTGTTCTTTCTACGTCGTCGTCGTCGTCATCGTCGTCATTATTTTCCCTCCCTCAAGATTCGTTTCGTTGAATTCACTCCGATCATAAACTGTTATAATTTACGTAGGAATCACAATTTAAATGTATATATATATTTTTTTTTTATAAAAAAAAATATATATATATATATATATATATATATATGAAAATATTGGAACACAGAATGAATGATATTTATGAATTACTATCGATCCCGTTGACGATTTTTATTCTTTCGTTTGGGATCTCACAGATTTTTGTTTCTCTTTTCTTTTTTGGTTATTTTTGTTTTTCTTTTTCTTTCCTTTTTATTTCTTTATTTATTTATTTGTTATCGGTTCAAACGATCGAAATTGTTTTCCTCTTCTTTTCTTGGTAACAATATTTATTATTTCGTTATGGTACGTTTCGCGTGAATAGAGATTTTCGAGAAAATATTTGTGATCATCGATTACTCTCTTGATGACTTCTTTTTTAGGATATTTTTTTCCTTTTCAGCTTTTTCTTTGTTTCTTGTTTATCATCATTTTTCCTTTCTACGACTATTATCTCGACGATTGGGATCGTTTTATTTTGGCTTGGTACGTACAAATGCATCGATGTAATATTTTTTGGCTTTAAAAATAAACAAGAAGAAAGAAAAGAAAGGAAGGTAAACAAGAATAATAAAAGACGAAAAATAAAACGAACGTTATTTTGTGAGTCACATTATGGATGATGATAATGATGATGGAGTTTTGACTCCTTTTGTTAGGATATTTTATACTATTTTATTTTTCTTTCGATTATTATCTTCGTGATTAGAATGAACAACAATTCTATCTTTTATTTCTTTTTCTTTGTTTTTTTTTTCCTTGACTCATATATCGCATCGCGATTAGAATCGTTTATAATAAATGGAATATATGAATACGTTGTTGGGGCATTAAAAAAAAAAATATATATATATATATATATATATATATATATATATATATATATATATATATAGAAAAGAAAAGAAAAAATATTTCAAGAATGTAGAGGAATACGTGATCGTAAAAAAAAAAGAAAAAAGAAAAGGAAGAAACAAGGATAAAGAAATAAGAAAAAATATAAAGATATCCGACGTACTTGTACGTATCGCTAGAGAAAAAAAATCTCAATATTATTATAAGGTAATTGCTTCCTCCTTTTATAGATCTTTGATTCATAACTAATTTCATTGTTAGCATGATCTGATTATATTGTCTTCGATCGTATGATACCATTCAACTAATGACGTTATATATATATATATATATATATATATATATATATATATATATAGATATATATATTTATTTTTCGTAACATTTATGTATTTCACGTCCAGCCGATATCGAACATCATTCTAATAAATCGCGATTAAACGGGTTGTATACGGTAAATATGTCCTTTATCGAATTCAACTCGAGGACTATGCCGGGATAGTTAACAAAATCGAGATACATTAACGCGAGAACATTGCAACGTGAATTCGTAGGGCTACGTACACGTATCGGATGCCCATACATAGCAATACGTACGTATATACATATATAAATAAGCACTTGTATATATAGCGAACATGTTTGTGTAGCGTTTCGATCGATTACCGCTTAATTAGGAAATGGTGCTTTTAACTAATTGTCGATGTAACCGAACGGCTCGATTCGAGAGATCGCATTTTGTGGCTTCTCCAAACGAGTTCGATCGAGGAATCTCACCAAAATCGAGACCAATTTTGACCTTTTCCTTTCTCTTTTCTTTTCACTTTTATTTTATTTTCTTTCTTTCTTTCTTTTTTTTTTTTCTTTTTTTTTTTTTTTTTTGTTTTTTTTCGATAAGAAAGAAACACACGAAGCCATCGATTTTTCTCCTCTTCCTCTCGGACGGGCTGTTTTTAAAAAGAAAGAAAGAAAAAGAAAAAATAATCGAGAAGGAGAGAGAGAGAGAGAGAGAGAGAGAGAGAGAGAGAGAGAGAGAGAGAGAGAGAGAGAGAATGAATTCGAAAAGAGAATTAATCACAGAACTGTTATCTTATCGGCGAGGTACTATATATATCGTTCGATGCTTCTCCTCTTTCGATAACACGAAAAGAGTTTGTATATTACGCTTAACATTGTGACCCGTTCAATGTTTTTCGAAGGTTTTATCGAGATATAATAATTATATTAATTCATCTGGATCGCCCGTCTCAAGGTCGTGAATCGATTATGCGACTAAAGAATAGATATGATCAATTCTTTTTACCAAGATTATTACGTATGCCTAAGGTGAAAATTTGTTAATTATCGTATTTAACTTCGTTAAGCGAGAAACAAAGAAAAATAAAGGGAGATAGATAGATAGATCATAGATAAATCATATGATTTTATTTCTGTATGTATGTATGTATGTATGCATATAAATTTTATTTATAATAATTTATAATAATTTTATATGAATTTATATCTAAACGTTCATCAACATTAAAAGCGCTGGATCCAATCATCCAAAATATAAAATAAATCTAAAATCTATGAATTAGGATAGACGAGTTTGTATATAAATGTTGTGTGAAAAAGATTTTCTATATTTATTACAAAAAAAAAAAAAAAATATATATATATATATATTATGTAATAAATATATAAATTCTTCCATTTATATTAGAAATAAATTCTAAATCTCTCTCTCTCTCTCTCGCTCTCTTTCTCATTGCAATAAAAACGAATAAAAGAGATCGCATTGAAAATCAATCGAATGATTAAATGATTAAACGATTAAATGATTAAACGCGAAACGTACTCCAAAGCTCATAAAATTCCGACTTTCGTAGTAACTTGCGTTGTATCGTATATATACATATACATAGAAAGAAGGAAGGGAAGAAAGAAAGAGAGAGAGAGAGAGAGAGAGAGAGAGACAGAAAAAAAATAAAGTAAAACAAAACAAAAAATGGAGATAAAAAAAAAAAGAAAAACGGGGTAAATAAAAGGAAAGATAAAAAGAAATCGATACGGGCCCCGGGATTTTGTCCCTGGAGTATAATAAAATTACATACGGAACGATAGAACAACCGTTCTCATAGTGATTCCGATAACTCAAGGTCGTTCCATACATGGTACCTCGAATTCCCTAAGTAGGATAGGATAGGATAGGATAGGTAGGTATAGATAGGTAGATAGGTAGGTAGGTAGGTTGGTAGGTAGGTAAGCATGCGTATGACTAAGAGAATCTTACTAAATGGCCGCCATGCTAAGAGAGAACCTTGCTATAATATATCCATCCATCCATCCATCCATTCTTTCTCTCTCTCTCTCTCTCTCTCTTTATCTATCTATCTACCTATCTTCCTCTTTGTCTCTCTCGCTATAGCAAGGGAACAAGCAAAACTGTATACTACCTTGCAATTAACTTCGAAGCTACTCAAGGGAGGATTACTCACCCAAGCATATATATATATATATATATATATATATATATATATATATATATATTGCTTGCTTTCATTGTCTCTTGCATTCTATGATGACATCGTTAACTTGTAAAAAGAATGCAGAAGAAGGAGGAGAAGGATGAAGGGTGAAGAGAAGGGGGACGACGAGGAGGAAGGAAGAGTAAGAGTAAGAGGAAGAGGAAGAGGATGAAGGAAAGGAGAAGGATGAGGAGGAGGAGGAGGAGGAAGAAGAAGTGGAGGAGGATGAGGGTGAAGGAAAGAAGGATGAGGGGTGGAAGAAGAGGAGGAGGAGGATATGAACAATATGGCGGCGACGATGATGACAATAGTAATAATGATGATGTCGATGACGACGATGATGAAACGAAAATGGATAATTATCTAGAAGGAGAAATTGATAAAGGAAAGGAATAAAGAAAAAGAAAGATATATATATATATATATATATATATATATTTCTTACAAAAAAATAATCGAATGATTAATCAAAGAAATATTCTTTTGTTGATTAATGCTTCTAAACAACTGATTCAGATCACATTCTTATGAATTCATTATTATGGAATGTGAGTTTATAAGTAGTATGCATGAATCACGAATACGATTTTAGAGTGAACGTATATATATATATATATATATATATATATATATATATATATATATATATACTTATGTGTGTGTGTACGTGCGTTCGGTATAAAAAGGATAAAAAATAAAATTATTCGATTAAAGATTAATTGTTTTAAAGAAAAAAATAAGCATAATGTTTTCTAATAGTAATACGAGTCTTCCTTTAAAATAGTTGAAATAGGTTTTATCTTTGAGAATAATTTCTTAGAAATAGTTTTCTTAAAGAGAAAGATAGTTAGATAGATAGAGAGAGAGAGAGAGAGAGAGAGAGAGAGAGAGAGAGAGAGAGAGAGAAATATAAATAGAATAAAACGATCTCTCTGTATTATAAATGCTTTCTGCAAGTCACATCGAGATGAGAACGACGAACATGCAAGCCGGTGTTGCATAATCGCCGGAATAACTCTTACGACTTTTAAAGGGAAAAATTTCATGTAAATACATAAACTCTTAAGTGCTATGAAAGAGAGTGCAGAACTCTGTAGAAAAATATCAGATGATATAGAAAGATAGAAAAAGAGATTGATAGGTGGATAGATAGATAGATAGATAGATAGATAGATAGATAGAGAGAGAGAGATTATATATAATCCTGTTAGTCAATCTCTTGAACCAAGTTCATATATATACGAACATACATACATGCATACATACATATATATATATATATATATATTTACATACATATATATATATATATATATATTATATATATACATATATATATATATAACTTGAAATTGTTCTAGTTTCATTGTATTAAATCACCAAAAAAAAAAAAGAAAAGAAATAAAAAACAAGAGAAAAGAGGGAAAAAAATGCGTTGGTACATTAACGAAATTCTTTTACAAACAATTAAACCTTGCCCTTTCGTTTCTTTTCTTTTTTTAATCTTCGTTCCAGAAAGAGATCGCAAACGGATGGAACGATTTTTTCGTTTGTTCGTTTACGTTCGTGTTTATTCATTTATTTTTGTTTTTCTCATCTTAATTCGATTGGGAATTAGATCGTTCAAGATTGTACGTTTAAGTTGGCTATTTAAATGGCCGCGCCACTGCGTGGAATCTCACGTTTGACCTATAATTACATGCGCTATTTTTCGCCACACTGAGAGAGAGAAAGAGAGAGAGAGAGAGAGAGAGAGAGAGAAAAAAGAGAAAGAGAGAGATTAAAAGAGAGAGAGAGAGAGATTCATCCGTCTGTCCGTCTTTCTCTTTATCTCTCTTACTCTGAATTTCTCTCTCTCTCTCTCTCTCTCTCTCTCTCTCTCTCTCCCTCTTTATTTCGATCTTTGTTTCGAAGTAAGTTTTCTTAAGAAAGACGTCTCTCACGAGAAGAACGTTCATATAACGAAGTAAAAAAAAAAAAAGAAAAGAAAAGAAAAAGCACACACATACAAACTAATAATACACACAAACGCGCCAACTCGCGAACGCTCACGCGCACACACATACGCAAAAACGCGTGCGCAACAAACCAAATATGTTTTTTCAAATTTTTTAAAGGTCCTTCGCTAATCCCGGTTTTTAATAATGGTTCGCGACCGAACAAAAATCCAGGCGTAATACTTGACCGATTTTAAAGACGAAGGTTTCCAAACGGGTGGTCGACCTTTTTCAATTTCAAAAAAAAAAAACTTTTCCTTTTCTTTTTTCCGTTCTTTCTTTCTTTCTTTCATTTATTTACTTTTTCTTTCTTTTTTTTTTTTTTTTTTTTTTTTTTGAAGAAGAAGAAAACAAAGCTCACTTCAAAAATTCGTGAACACCGGAATAACTCGTTAGAATCTTCGTCTTTGAGATGAAACTTTGTTGGTCAAAATCGATCAAGAATTAATTAATTATTAATATAAATTATTATTTTTATATATATATATATATATATATAAAATTTATACATGTATATATATAAATTCTTTTAATTTTAATTCTAATAATAATAACGATGTATAATATATTTTTCTATTTTACATAATTTCTGTACGACGTTATGAATTTTATTTTAATTATACACACACACACACACATATTTTCTAATTTATATAATTGCCGTATCAAATATTATATACTTTATTTTAGTAATAAATACATACACATATATATATATTTTTCTATTTTATATAATTACTGTACCAATTATCATATACTTCATTTTTAATTTCAATAACAACAAAATATATATATATATATATATATATATATATATATTTCTTTTTCATTCAAAAGAATTTTTGGAAATGATACGATAATGAAATGAAATAAAAATTTATATTATTTATGCACGATAGGACGTTTTTGATTTTATTAAAGTGAGACAAATAAATAGAAAAAGAGAGAGATAGAGAGAGAGAGAGAGAGAGAGAGAGAGGGAGAGAGAGAAAGGAAGAAAGAGGGAGAATTTGCACTAGCATTTCACGTGACCCTGATTGCACGGATCGGGAGTCAATATACGGCGAGTGGTCTTCGGCAATTTCGAAGGTGACCAAAGCAGCTTAAAAATAGATCTCGCCGGCACTGAAAATAAAGCCGACTAGTTTGTACACACCACGAGCTAACGTTCGATTTACGAATGAACTCCTCTATACGTCGACGATATTTCGCATAGGTACATACATGTTTCCATATATGTACACACACACACACACACACACACACACACACACACACACACACACACACACACACATATATATATATATATAAATATGGGTATATTTCTCTCCTTCTATTTTTATTTTGTATTTTATTTTCGTTTATTCTCTCCCTCTCTTTTCTCTTCCTTTCTTTTTCTCTCTTATCGTTTCTATCAGTAACAAATAAAATCGTACGTGAAAAATAGCTGCGTGCGTTTCGGGAGTTTACGATTTTCGTTTATGATGGAATAGTACGTACGCTATGGTATTAGTTAAAAAATAATATATCCGTAGTCTGGAAACCAATGTAACAATAGTTGCAAAACTTTCAAATCAATTCGAAATTATAATTTGTCTAATATGAATACGTTAGATATTGATCGTCAAGATATTATTTTATAAACGTTTTATTGTTATATATACACACTCGCACACAAATATATATAAATATAAATAAATATATATATATATATATACATATATTATAAATTTAATAATATTATAAAAATATGAAAATACATATATTTCAAAGTATATACACGGATACGTATGTAACACTAAAACGTTCGCATAAATCAAGAATTATAACATATTATGAGATATAATATATACCGACACAGGTTAATGCGAAAATCGATAGTAAAATCGATATCATTAGCGTTAACTATTAGTGATGTGAAAATTAAGAAAAGATGAAAATCTTTGTTTGTGCTCTCTACGTAGGATGCAAAAGGATGCAAACGGTCAAAGCGCCCACGGTAAGCGGTATTACGTAAGTTTTCGCTAATGATAGATCCAATGGCCGATGGGATCTATCATTTCGTTCAAAACAATGATCGCTCGATTGACCAACGATGCAATTATGCTTTTGTAACAACGCGTTAAAGACCGACTTTCACTTCTTTCCGTCCAGCAGCACAACCTATACGTTCGATGTTGCTTAGAATAGCCTCTTTGGTTCTACCTTTTAAAAATGGCGAGGGAGTAAGCTGGAGATGGAGGAAGACGATATATATATATATATATATATATATATATATATATATATACGCGCGCGCGCGCGTGTGTTTGTGTGTACATGGAGTGAGACCGAGAGAGAAAGATGGATAAAGAGAGAGAGAGAGAGAGGATGAGGGTGAGAGTATAAGAAGAAAAATAGAATCTATAAAGAGGTAATACTATAATGTGATAGAGTGAATTAGAAATTACAATATTTTATTACTATACTATTAGTG
>OU964970.1:6890442-6892942 GCA_918808275.2 Dolichovespula sylvestris | reverse complement strand
GATGAGAACGAAGAGATGAAGCAGAGTGGAGAGTTGAAAATAGAAGAAAAAAGATATCTATGTACGTGTTCGTTCGTTCGTTATGTGTGTGTGTGTGAGAGAAAGAGAAAGAGAGAGAGAGAGAGAGAGAGAGAGAGAGAGGGGAATAAAAAAAAGAGAGAAAGAGGGAAAAGTTTCTCGCTCGTTCGTCAAAGTTTTCATTACAAATACGAATACCCCGCAATTTTTGTTTTTTTTTTCCTTCTTCTTCTTCTTCTTCTTCCTCTTCTTTTTTTTCTTCCGCCAGAATCGTACGAATTTATCAAACCGTATTCGGTCGTTCGTTCGATGCTAAACATTACGATTTCTTTCGAGTATGGTTTCTACTATTTGACCCATAGTGATCATTTGAATTTTTTAAATGTGTAAATGTCGACTGGCGGTTGGAGTGGTTGGGGCGGGGAGGGGCGGGGAGTGGGCGGGAGTTAACTCGTCGGAAGGAGAAAAATGAAAAAAAAAAAAAAAAAAAAAAAGGATAACCGAAAAAATAGAAAAATGGAAAAAAAAGGCCGACGGTTTTATCGATTGCTTTCCTTCCTTGTCTTTTCCTCTCTTTTGCCTACCTCTCTCTCTCTCTCTCTCTCTCTCTCTCGTTTTTTTTCGATTCTTCGAAGCGTAAAGAATATTAAAATCTACGTTAGAATAATTTTAACCGGCGGGATAGATTAACTCGTTGAAAATAGAAAAGCAAAAAAAAAGAAAATCGATGGATTCATCGATCTTTTTCTTCTTTTTTTTTTTTTTTTCTTTTTTGGTTTTCTCTTTCGAAGGGAGCTTCGCGGATTGGACGAAGGAACGGTGGGCGATTGGGTGGGTTGGGGGTGGGGTGAATTAAAATATACGTTACAGCAATTTTTTAACTTGCGAGATGTTACCTTGTTAGGGAAGAAGTAAAAAAAAAAAAAGAAAAAAAAAAGAAAGAAAGAAAAAGGAAATCGGCGTATTTATCGACTTCTTCTTCCAGAAAAAAGAAACACGCACAAAAAAGAAGAACAACACAAAAAAAAAAAAAAGGAAGGAGAAGAAATTAAAATTCGCATTATTAATTAGGAAACTTGCGAGTTAAATTTAACGAGAGAGGCAACTAAATTCGTCGACTACTTGTTCGGTTCTGTTACTATCCTTTCTCTTTCTTTTTTCTTACTCCTTCAAATCGAAATCTTTCCGTGCAATTATTAAAACTCGCTTGAGATAAATTGAAACAACTCGTCGTTAAACGAAGATACTCGCTTCGCGCTTTATTTTCTATTTTATTTTCTTTCTTAGGATTTCTTAGGTCGTATCGAGGGAAACAATTTTTATCCAAATTTTCCTTCTAATAATTTCAACGCGAACGAGTTGGAGTCGAGTTAACTCGTCAAAGAGAGAAACGAAAAAAAAAAAAAAAAAAGAAAAAGGAAAAAGAAAAAGAAATCACGGATTCATCGTTCGGAATTATCAGCGCGTGTAAAGATTGTTACTTCGAGTTTCCATTATTTTTTTTTTCTTTTTTTTTTTTTTTCTTTTTTTAGATAGGCGATCGTTCCACAAAAATCGAATATTTCTTTCTCCCGTATCCTTTGATCCTTTTGATCCTCTAAATTGAATGTTTTTTCTCTCCTTTTCTCCTCTTTTGTTTTGTTTTTGCGATGAAGAGGTTCGTCGTTTTCCTTTTTTATTTATTTTTTTTTAATTTATTTTTTAATTCTTTTTCCATTGTTTTCTTTTTCTTTCTTTCTTTCTTCTCTTTTCTTTTTCTATTTTTTTTTTTTTTTTTTTACGAAAGAATATCGAACCAGACCGATTTAGAATCGACCTGTCGACGTTCCTCCCTTCGTCGTTTCGTATCATTCGTACGCAACAAGTAATACTTGTGTTCACAGAAGCTCTCTCTCTCTCTCTCTCTCTCTCTCTCTCTCTCTCTCTCTATCTATCTATCTATCTATCTATTTCTATCTCTATCTCTATCTATTTATCTATCTATCTATCTCTATATCTGTCTCTATCTCTATCTTTCCCTTTCTCCTCTTTCCTTTTCCCTCAAACTCAAGTGGAATCTGTCGAACTTGTATCCAGTTTCGTTAATCAATAACTCGATACATCGAATTTTATACTTCGTATACCACGGATTGGACGATGACAAATTTTTCGTTAAATACGATAAGTTCGACGTATCATTGTATTTGAATTCTTTTCCATTTCTACTTTTTTCTCTTTTTCGTTTTTTTTCATTTCCCTTCGAGCATGTTTGTTGAAAATTTTATATTTCTCTCTCTCTCTCTCTCTCTCTCTCTCTCTCTCTCTCTCTCTCTCTCTCTCTCTCTCTCTCTCACACACACATTGTATTATTTCATCTCGTTCCCCCGACGAGATCGTTGAATTTTATTTTTTTTCTCTTTTCTTTTCTTTTCTCGTAAAGATATCTAATCAAGTCGGTATATTATAAACGTCTTGGTTTAATAACAACAACAACAACAACAAC
>OU964970.1:6877942-6885442 GCA_918808275.2 Dolichovespula sylvestris | reverse complement strand
CTATCTATCTATCTATCTATCTATCTATCTATCTATCTATCTATCTATCTCTTTTCCTCGAAATACTGACCAGGATCGTGATATAACGTTAACCCGATGAATCGTAAATTGATAGGACAGATAAAGGGCAACGGAGAAACGATGCGTATCAATGAAAAGGACTGACCTAAACTGCCCTTTTCATAGATAATAGAAAAACGTTGACCAGTTCAACCGAATTTTCACTACTCGTTTATTTCTCTCTCTCTCTCTCTCTCTCTCTCTCTCTCTCTCTCTCTCTCTCTCTCTCTCTCTCCCTTTCTCTATCTATCTATCTATCTATCTATCTATCTATCTATCTATCTATCCATCTCTCTTTTTCTTCTTTCTTCAATTTTTATTTTTTATTGCTTATTTTTTTTTTTTTCTTAAAAATTCGTCCTACGCATAGTTAATATAATAGTCGAAGTATGTTAAAGTAAACTAATGACACTTCACATAGATTATTAGATATAATGGTAGTTCAGAATTTTTTTTGGAAATAATTTTCCCAGTTTTTTTTTTTTTTTTCTTGTTTTTTAAGATAATTAAGCTTGTAAGATTTTACCGCATACCATTCTATATATATATATATTTGGGCTTTTACGTTTTATAATTCTAACTATTATTCTACGATTATTCTTATATACGAATTTTTGTGTTCTTTCTTTCCCCCCCCCCTTTTATTTTTTTATATCGTCGATATAATATCTTCATCACTACGATATATCCTTCCCTTTGTAGTGACACTTTATGGCAATAAAAATGATACGCAGGGAAATAAAAAATTATCCCTACAACAAAGTAAACGATGAATTGTATAAATGCATATGTGTGTGTGTGTGTGCGCGTGGAAAAAAAATTTTTTAAATCTGACAGGAGATAAGAATCCATATATATATATATATATATATATATATATATATATATATATCAATTAATTAATTCGATTTATTTCATTTAATATCATCTCTATTGAAACGAACACTCGACGCGCTTAGGATATACGTTCTCATACACATACATACATACATACATACATCATACATACATACATACGCGCGCGCGCGCACATATACGGAGAGGGAGAGGGGAATAGAATAAAAAAAAAAAAGATGACAAAGAGTAACCAATTATGTTCGTACATAATAAGTAGCGAGACACAAAATTGGAGAGGGTGTAAGCATGAGGAGTGAGATAGAATGAAAGTGTACGTGTGTATGTAAGAGAGACAGACAGACAGAGAGAGACAGAGAGAGAGAGAGAGAGAGAGAGAAGGGAAGTAGTAGAAGAAGAAGAAAGGTAAAGGAATATGTCGCGAAATGGAACGAGCCGTTGTCAAGCAACGCTCGCATTGTTATCGATCATATGCTTGCGAACGAAGTATGTGCTTGAGATTAACGATAGACGAACGAACGGACGGACAGACGGACGGACAGACAGACAGACGGACAGACAGACAGACAGACAAGGAGAAGGACGGTCGGACAGACGGGGAAAAAGATAAAAGTTCCAAGAGAAAATTTTACAATGTAACATCGATTTATTTCTATCAATCTGAATGCTAATTGGACTACGTTTGAAATGAATTTTTGAAAAAAAAAAAAAAAGAAAAAGAAAAAAAAAGAAAAAAGAAAATTCTTTTGTAAGATCTCTCTAGATAATCGTCTAAATTATTATTATTATTATTATTATTATTATTTTTATTATTATTATTATTATATATTATTATTATCATTAGTTGGATTATCTTTTTCAATAATCTTTCCGCGCACGTTAACGTTCTTATTAATTCTTAAACTTGTAAAACCCGCAAAAAAAAGAAATAAAATTTTAAAGAGAGAGAGAGAGAGAGAGAGAGAGAGAGAGAGAGAGAGAGAAAAGAGGAAAGAAAAGGAACACATTTCATAAGGTGAAACTTATGGTACGAGTTAAAAGATCATCTTTAGTCATATTGCAATGTATAATTTCTTTTCTTTTTTCTTCTCGTATTAAAAAAAAAGAAAGAGAAAAAAGTAATTTATTCATATATAATTATATGAAGCGCTCTCTCTCTCTCTCTCTCTCTCTCTCTCTCACTTTCTCTCGGTATAACTTACAGAATTATGCTGTAGTAATGTCATAACGCATGATTTTTTTGTGTCAAAAAAAAAAAAAAAGGAAAAAAAGAAGAAAACAGAAATCATGCAATACGGGACTCTCATAGTATTACATACGGAAATTACGCATTACTATGTAATAACGTGTTTGTTAACGTCTTAAAAAAAAAAAAAAAAAAACAAAAACAAAAGAAAAACAAAAAAGAATAACAAAAATTATATAATGCGAAACTTATTGCACAAACACATGTCGCGTATCACAAGTACACCATACCGAAATTTAATTCTTATATTATTTGCCAGCAATTAACGCGCTCTAACAGCGTGCGCGAATTAATAATCGATTTTGCGAGAAAAAAAAAAGAAAAGAGAGAGAGAAAAGATAAATATATTACAAAAAGAGAACGAATACAAATTTGGATATAATTAAACGATAATAAACTAATAAGGACGGGTCTGTATTAGAGATTCGTTAATTCAACTTAATAGGCTGTATATAACGTCGTGATCTATTTTCCCCCCGTCTTCCTATCTTTTTCCATTAAATTTAAACGATCAACGAAGGGCTGCGGTGCGGTAGAGGGTAGGAGAGGGGGGATGGGAGGAAGGAGGGAGGGTAGAGAAATATAAGTATCGCGTGGCTAAAGAGCGACGTTCTAGTAGTAAGTTTGGAAGAGAATGTGACGCGTTAAAAAGGGTTGAGAAGAAGACGAGAAATGAGGCAGGAGAGGGATGGAAAGGGCGGTGAAGGGGCGAAGGGGGTAAAGAGAAAGAGAAGGGGGGCAAGAGAGAAGGAGAAGGGGAAGGAGGTCTTAGTTCGTCGGCAGGATGTGCATAGAGAATTTTGAGACTCGATGAAAATCGATCGGCGTGTATCCCTCCTTCCCTCTCAGCCAACCAACCAACCGCCACCCTCCCGACCCTCCCAGCCTCCATAACCATCCTACCGCCACCCTTCAACCCCCACCCCATCTCCCATCCCCTTTACACCGACTCTCCTGCCCGGTTAGAGAGACCGGCTGTCCACAGATTGCCGGTCTGCACACCGAAACACATACATACGTATTTACGTACATACGTCACGTATACGTGTTTCTATGTGTGTGTGTGTGTGTGTGTATATATATATGTATACAAGATACGTACATACTCTGTAGAGCGAGGAAGCCACGTGTAACACATTCAACAGAGATTCCATATACATATATATATACGTCTTCCTCTATATATATATATATATATATATATATATATATATATATTATATATATATTATATATATAGCATACATACACGTAGAGACGCGGGTGCACACCCTCCTGCGTGTAAAAGAGAGAGAGAAAACGAGAGGTGGCTACGTGACGATCGGTGCGTGTAGGGAAGAACGGTAGACGAACCAGAACAAAAGACCCTCTCTCTCTCTCTCTCTCTCTCTCTCTCTCTCTCTCTCTCTCTTTCTTTCTCTACTTTCGTGAGATCGAGAGAGAGAGAGAGAGAGAGATAGAGAAACACGAATCCACCAAGTCGACTCTGAGAGAGCGACAAAGACAGTCTTAATTCTCTCTCTCTCTCTCTCTCTCTCTCTCTCTCTCTCTCTCTCTCTCTCACAGTCTTTCTTTCTTTCTTTCTTTCTCTCTCGTTTGGTACTCACTCCCTCATTTTCTCTCTCTGTCTCTCTCTCTCTTTCTCTCTTTCTCTATCCGACCTCAACACTCCCTCCCCCTCCATCTCCCCAACACCCCGCTCCACCGTTTACTCCTGCTTCATCCTGCTTCCAACAGAGCTTTCGAGAGTTGCATTCGCTCTCAGCTCGAGACGCTCGATATTTTAATTCCTACCGATCGACCAACCAACCTTCTTCTTCTTCTTCTTCTTCTTCTTCTTCTTCTTCTTCTCCTCCTCCTCCTCCTCCTCCTCCTCCTCCTCCTCCTCCTCCTCCTCCTCCTCCTCCTCCTCCTCCTCCTCCTCCTCCTCCTCCTCCTCCTCCTCCTCCTCCTCCTCCTCTACATCTCCCCTCCCTCCTCATCTTCCATTTCTTCTTCTTCTTCGTCTTCTTCTTCATCTCTTCTTCTCTGTCTCTTTTATTTTTTCTCATCCCGTATATTTGTCGTGTTTGTGTGTACGTGCGATGCAGAGAAAGAAGGAGAGAGTGAGAGTGAGAGAGATAGAGTGAGAGTGAGAGAGAGAGAGAGAGAGAGAGAGGAAAAGCAACACTATCTTAATGAGACCACACACACGCGCACAGCATATATGTGGCGCAGTCACATGCACACTCATATATATCCCTAGCCAGCCGAAAAATTATGCCACAACGTGCTCTACGAATTTTTCCGTTCGAACGGATTCCACCCTGTCTTGTTTAACGATTGGTTAACAAAGGGAATTTCTAAAGACTATTTTTCTCCTTATGCTGGGTCGACTAAATTTAATGATTCCTTTTTTTCTTTTCCTTTTTAATTGTTTCTTCTGTTTTTTTTTTTCTTTCTTTTTTTTTTTTCTTTGTATTTCGAACAAAGTAATAACACTGTAACGATCGATAATTATCTGCGTATATATATGTTCATTTATAGAATGATTTCATAGATCGATTATATAAAATTAATCCAATTACATATGTATATATAAAATTTATTTGTTTACGAATAAGATTTTAATGTATAAATAAAAAATAATATGAATAGTATTACATTAAAACATATATTTACGTACACTATATATATATATATATATAGAAGCAACTAGTTTTTCGAATATTCGAATATCCATATAAAAGACCGGTTAAGTTAAAGCTCCGCTTAACGATGATCGATAAGGAATCGTGATAAATTCGTATCAATTAGTCATCCATATCGATAACTCGATAATCGCGAATATCAGTTCGGAAAAAGTCACATATGTATGTACGTATACATACATACATATATATATATATATATATATATATATATATGTATATATATATATATACATATATATATATACATATATTTATATTTATATTCAATTGGTAAATACATACGTACATACATATGTATGTATGTATGTATGTATGTATGTTTAGCTTTGAATTTGCCGTGAAAACTTGCCACTCGTTTGTTCCACTTCGATCGAATTTCAAAGTGCTGATCGCTATACACAAACACGTACGTACGTAGAGAGAAAGAGAGAGAGAGAGAGAGCATGCATACATGTATATACATAAATACATTCATACATCCATACATACATCATACATACATACATACATACATACATACACACATGTATGCATGCATATGTATTCGTTGGCGGCGAAGTCCTCGAGAAATCGCAGCTCGTGACGCTATAAGAGTAAAAATACGATACCACGCTCTCTCACTCGTTATCTCTCGTGTGCTTCTGCTAACGGAATATAAGCGATCTCTCGAATGCTTAGATCAGGTGAAAATAGATCTTACGTCAGGATTTAACACGAATAACGAACGATATACGATAGTTTCTCGATTAAATTTTCAATTCATTACGAAAAAGGTTTATCCATTGTTATCGATTATGTATATGTGTGTATATATATATATATATATGTATATGTATGTATGTATATATGTATGTATATATGTATGTATACATGTGTGTATCTATGTACGTTCAAATTACATTAATTTATACAATAATTATATAGTGGTTACTTATATACATGTTATACATAACTACATTTACAAATTAATACAAATTAATGAAAAAGTAATACAAATTTAATTTAATTTAATTTAATTAATAAATATATATATATATATGTTTACATCAATATATAAATTATTTACTTTAATATATACTTTACAACAAATAAAATATTTCTATTTATAAACAATAAGATATATATATATATATATATAAATGAAATTACAAATAAAATTGGTTGTAAACATATTGCATTAATAGATATTGCGTTACACTTCGTACGAATAAATTGAAAGGAGTAAAGAGAAAAAGGTTTGAACGCAGAAATCCGAAAACGTAATAACCAAAATAAACAGCTTATCTATAAGCGATATTAAACGAGTCAATATTTTGCATGTGATCGTTGCTTGACGAAAAATTAGGCACAAAAATTCATAACTTCGTTATCAATTTCGAGTTTCCTCCACGATAAGAACGTCGAGACGTTCGTTAATTATCTCTTCGTTATTTCACTATGTTTATCTATACACACACACACACACACACACACACACACACACACACATATACACACAGAGTCACGATATAATACATACATGGAATGCATTGAAAGAATGTCCGAAGGCTATCGATACATTGTTTTAAGTTCATTTCGATAACGTCGTCCGTTATCAATGATACGAACGTTAATAATGAACGAACATGATCGCATTTCGTTTCGTTATTATAATAATTCGATTAACTTTTTATTTATTTATTTATAAATATATCTATTAATATATATATGTGTGTGTGTGTGTGTGTGTATAAAATATCATTAATTTCTTTTTTTAAGACACCCTCTAAACAATAATAAAATTTTATTGAATTAACACCTATAAAAAAAAAAAAAAAAGAAAGAAAATAAAATGAGAGAAAGAAAGAGAGAGAGAGAGAGAGAGAGAGGGAGAGAGAGAAAGAGAGAGGGAGAGGGAAAGGGAGAGGGAGAGGGAGAGAGATGTAAACAGAAAAAAGGAAAGTTATTAAAAAATCGAGGACCCATACGGACAAGTCACTTTGATTTATTTGCGTATTCATTGTGTTTGTGTTTGTGTGTGTGTGTGTGTGTGTGACAATACTTTTGAGATTTACCGGGATTACCGGAGGATTAAGAAGGTTAAACGGTCCTCACTCGAATTAGGAAGGATTTGAAAGAAAGTGCGAGAGAGAGAGAGACAGATATATATATATATATAGATAGACAGATAGAGAAATAGAGATAGATAGAAGGAGAGAAAGAGAGAGAGAGAGAGAGAGAGAGAGAGAGAGAAGGGAAATAGAAACGTCATGCGCTACCTACTAGTAAGCAAGTTTGTCCTTCGAGTTTCTAACGTGTACGTCGAACACGACGACGACGACGACGACAACGACAAGTAAATGTACGCTTCTCTCTCACGGTAGTAGGTCCGACTTTTACGGGAAACGTTGAGAGGTGTAATATCCGAGGAAGGACAACTCACTGTAGAGAGAAAGGAAGCTCGCCTTAGAAAACC
Organism: Dolichovespula sylvestris; assembly: GCA_918808275.2. Lineage (NCBI taxonomy): Eukaryota > Metazoa > Arthropoda > Insecta > Hymenoptera > Vespidae > Dolichovespula > Dolichovespula sylvestris. The sequence continues at coordinate 6,878,133 of OU964970.1, read as the reverse complement.
TCTCGAAAGTCGTCCTACTATACCAAGCCGAACACCGACCTTCTCTCTCTCTATCTCACTCTTTCTCCTTCTCACTCACCCGTCACTTTTATTTTTCTCTATTCTCTTGCAATTCTCGTTATTCGCCATTCTCGGATCTCTTGTGAAAAAAGAAAAAAAAAAAAAATAATAATAATAATAATACCGTCAAA
>OU964970.1:6852942-6872942 GCA_918808275.2 Dolichovespula sylvestris | reverse complement strand
TTCGTAGAAAAAGAATAAGAAAAACAGAAAGACAGACAGACGGATGGATAGACAGACAGACAAACAGTCAGAGAGAGAGAGAGAGAGGGAGAGAGAGAGAGAGAGAGAGAGAGAGAGAGGGAGAGAGAGAGAGAGAGAGAGAGAGAGAATGAAGGACGTACGATGAGTTTAAGCGCCGTTGGAAAATAAGAGGTTAGGGGAAGAAGTGAGGAGGGAAAAGAGGAGGAGGAGGACGTTGAGGAAGAGAAGGAGAAGGAGAAGGTAGAGGAGGAGGAAGGAGTAGCGCGCTCGAGGTGGACGCGATGTGCGCACAGAAAAGAGAGAGAGAGAGAGAGAGAGAGAGTGAGAGAGAGAAAGATAGAAAGAAAGAAGAGCGCGAGTCGAGCGAAAGGAGAGCGAGGAGGAGTAGAAGGAAAGAGGAAGGATGACGAGCGAAGAGAGAGAGAGAGAGACGAATAGAGAAAAGGAGAAGAGAGGGGGACTCGGAACTCGTGTCGTAGCGGTGCGACGATCGGTCGGGTATCTTCGTGTCGTGAGCCACACGCTCGGCCGGTATCGGCTCGCATACGCGCTCAGTCGTGCTCGGGCCTCGCTCGCGTACGGACGTTTTTCTTCTTGCATCAATCCGTATCTCGTGCGCGCGCCGAGAAAATACTTCGGACTTGGGACATAGAGATAGAGATAGAGATAGATAGAGTTTGAGAGTGTTTTAGCTTACTCCTCTGAACGTCGAGGTCACCACAACACACTTTCTATAATATCACACAGACGCGCACACACACACTCTCTCTCTCTTTCTCTTATATATTCTGTTTCTTGTATTTTCTTATCATCATTATTATTATTACTATTCCGTTCGGATTGATCATTTATATTTTGACCGGACAAAATACTTCGTCCGATACGCGATCGAAGGTTTTGTTATTATCGTCTTTTGAACAATATCGATGACATTTAAGAGAAAGAAAAAAAGAAGTGCTAAAGTTCGCATTTAAATATCGGGAACTGAGATTGGTATATGATGTGTGTGAGAGACGATAGTGTTATTCGCGCGTGTTAAACTCGATATTAATCGAAGTATATAAAAGAGCGAAAAAAGATATATATATATATATATACATACATACATATATATATATATAAATAGATAAGTGTTATTGGAAGCTGCGGAAACATCAATCGGTGTCTCATCTGTCCACCTACTATTATACTACTACTACTATTACTACTACTACTACTACTAATATTACTACGGGGATATTAAAAGCGGTCTCGAGTAACAGTGATAATCACGGACCGCTTTAAACGGTGCGCGAGTGACGCTCTCGCGATCCTAACGTGTTCCGATTAACTTCGTTCCGTTACGCGTATTCCCTCGAGTGTGCGCTCCACAATATATCTATATATATAATATATATATATGTATATATATACATATATATATATATATAAAATATAATATAAAGCGAGAGGACTCGCGGGAGTAGAAAGAAGGAACAAAGAAACGACGTGCCTACTACACTATTACTATTAATACTACTACCACCACTGTGTATCATCTTCCTCGGTATATAAGAGAGAAAGAAGAAGAAGAAGAAAAAAAAGTGGGGAGAAAAAGGAAAGAAAGAGTGAGAAGAAAAGAGAAGGAAACACGAGAAAGGGGGGTGGTCCATCGTTGGTTATCTCTCTCTCTCTTTCCCTCTTTCACACATACACACACTCTCATTCACTCCCTCCAACGCTACTTCGTCCTCTTATTCGACTTTTATTCTTCGACAAGAGAGCAGCAGCAGCATCGGCATCAGCATCCAGAATCAACATCAACATCAACGTTAACATCAACACACCGTCATCGTCATCGTCATCGTCATCGTCGTTGTGGTGGTGGTAGATAGAGTAGTGGTGTCGTGTCAATTGCATCCTACCGTACGACGACGTCGACGACGCGCGCCAGCGGCGACGACTTCGGATTGTCTCTTGAGGTAAAGTGATTTTTAAATGACGTCACGGGAGAGAACATACGTCAAGTTGAGCAACCTCCGCGACCACGTACGCCACCACCGACTACCGTGTTGATCCCCACCACTACTCCCCTCTCCTCTTCCAACTCAACCTACTCCTCCTCCACCTTCACCTCCTGTCCTCTCACCCCTCCCTCCCTCGCCTTACCAACGGCACCACAACCACCATCACCCCTCCTTCTCCTCCTCCTCCTCCTCCCCCCATTCCCGCTATCCTCGATTGCACGTACGCACTCCCATCGTGTCGTACCACACGCATACATATAATATAATATATATATATATATATATATATATATATATATATGGATAGATAGATGGCTAGCTAGCTCTATACCTACCTAAACTATCCATATATCTAACTATATATAGCTATGTGTATCTTTCTCTATCTTTCTTTTTTATTTAATTTTTTTTTTTTTTTATATTTTTCTTCCTTCCTTTCTTTCTTTCTCTCGCACGTGCTCCATAAGAATAATGATATTACGTACCGGCCGCGACATGTCGATGGATAGTATAATCTGGATAATGCGTCGCTGTGGGTTTTTATAAGAACACCCATATTACGCACATACATTTTATATAAATGTGTGTGTTGTGTGTGTGTGTATTTATATATAAATGACACGTATAAATGTTATATGATATCTTCTTCTTACGTTGGTCGCAGGTAACAGGGAATTCCGTCCAACTAAATGATACACACACACACATATATATATATATATATACTATGATCGCGTGGCACGTAAGAATGTTATCTGGGGAAACACAACTCTCTACCTAGAATCGATGAGCAGCATATCGCGGAAACGAACGAACGTCGATCGGATTCCGAATAATCGCTTCGAATATAGAGTCAATTTGAAGTGCTTGGACACTTGAAATATTATATTTTTCTTTCGTTCATTTTGTCGTTCGATTAGTTCCTTCCGATCGTTCTCTTTTGTTTTCCATCCTTCTATTTTCTTTTTTCTTTTCTTTTTTTTCCCACCCCACTAAAAATTCATTAAAACGAATTACATTCGCCAATGCATAACGTTTATTATTACGCGTTTATTGTGTACGATACATTGAAAGAGAACGTAACTAATACATCGGTTTGGTATTTACAAGAAGATATATCTCTAAATCACTCGACGCTATTCGATTTATCACGTCTAGCGTCTGCTTAGGGAATGCCATTAAGCGGATTGCTCTCCGGTGCTATCGATTTTGTACGCTTTATGCATCGGCCCTCCTCATTCTCCTCCTCTCTGGAACGTGCGATCTTTGTAAATCCATATACTCTTGTTCTTTTTCTATGCCTCTCTCTCTCTCTCTCTCTCTCTCTCTCTCTCTCTCTCTCTCTCTCTCTCTCTCTCTCTCTCTCTCTCTCTCTCTCTCTCTCTCTCTTTACTCATCTGTCTCTATCTGTTTCTGTCTTCTAATTTATGCTTTCTATCTCACTTAACTTTGATCTTTATACGTTCTCTTCCTTGCTTCTTTGTCGAACTTAACGCGATAATAAATTCGGGAGTACGCAAAATCTCCCACATATATATATATATATATATATATATATATATATATATATATATCTTTATCATACCCATCGTACAGATACGTGCCTGTGTGTTGTATATATGCATACGTATGTATTTATAGCAAAATTTAGGGAGTGTGAAACTTATTTTTATCGAACATAAGCAAGATGACGCTTACGATATGTTTCACGTTCGTTTTTCGTGTTTCTTGAAAGAGAGTGAGAGAGAGAGAGAGAGAGAGGGAGGGAGGGGCGGGGAGAGGGAAGGATGGAAAGTATGCTCCGATTCCTCCATCTTCTCCACCTCTACCTTCTCTTCCTTCTCCTCCTTCCCCTCCTTCGTTCTTTCTGACGTCATCTTTGTTATCTCAAAGAACGCATATAGTTCTCCTTATCTCTCCTTCTGCTTTTCTTCTTCTTCTTCTTCTTCTTATTCTCCTTCTCCTACTTCGCGTTCGATTTCGCAAAATTTGTTTAAATAACTTAACCTTCGGCGGCTCATTGCTGTTGGATCAGTTGATTAATCTGTTTATTATGTTTCTTCATTATCCGCCGAGCTATCGAGAATGAAAAGAAAAGAGAGGAAGGAAAGAAAAATTTCTTTCTCCATCGATTTTAAACTATCGACGACGCCTACTAAAAATTTTGTCGATTGTGTGTGTGTGTGTGCGTGTATATTCGACACTTCTTTTCTTTTTTTTCTTTCTTTTTAATTTTTCTTTTTCTTTTCTCTTTCTTATTTAATTCAATTTGTCATTCAAATTAAATCAATAAAAATAACTTTTTTTAAATTTATGTGCGTATATATATATATATATATATATATATACACAAATATATACGGTGGTTAATTAATTAAGATATTTTTAGAAAACTATTGGTTATTTAACTAGAGAGAGAGAGAGAGACGATTGAAAGCAGGATTTCTCTGTAATTTTCCGTGGATAAATCTATGTACACTGATTTTACTGTCGCGTAGTACGTGGATAGAAACGTTATATACGTAAGTATTAGGAGTTGGTATTAGAGCGTGTTCGTATAACGACAGTTCTTGAACTTCCCACGAATTCGATATCGAAGTTGAAAGGGAAGTTCCGGAGGGGCGGGAGGGGCCCTCGTGACCGTTCCCTTCGTTAAACCTAACGCAAAAGCTTACCTTCGATCGAGGGCATTAAATGCATACGTCAAAAATTTTCAAAACTCCTTCGAAACCTTTCGAACTACAAGACTTTCTTTCTTTTTTTTTTTTTCCTTTTTTTTTTTGGTTTTCCTCCCCCGTTTTATTTTCCAGGTACATGTAACGCGAATATAAGAAAATATTTCGTTTCATCGCGAAATAGGACACGACCTTTCGTTCCTTTTTTATTTATTTATTTATTTATTTTATTATTATTACTATTATTATTTTTAATGCGATAATAAGAGCGAATGAAGGAGGAATTTTATCGTAGAAAGAAAGAAAGGAAAAAAGAAGAAGAAGAAGAAGAGGAAGAGAAAAAATTAGCGCGAATAAAAATCGGCGTATCAAAATGGCGACGATAGCGGCGACGGCCATTTGAAAAACATTTTTTATTTTCTTTTTCTCTATTCTTTCCTTCTTTTTTATGGAAATCCTAATACATCTACTACTTGTGTCTACGATTACGAGGGGGATGGGATGGGGGAGGGGGGTGAAGAAAAATAATCGATGAAAAATAAATCGGAAAAAAGTATCGGCCGGAATGAAAATGACTCATCGAGATGACTGGGGTCAAACTTCAACTTTCCCCATTTATATATATACATATATATAAATGATCTTTCTATTTTTTCGATAAGATGGAGATGCGTACAACAGAAAAAAAAAAAAAAGAAACAAAAAGAAGAGAAAAAGATAAACAAGTGTCAGCTCGTTGTCACAGATTGTAAAGGTATATTACGAACTGATAGCATTTTAATTGCTGTAAGATTTTGGACCGTATATTCTCTTCTTTATGAACTCGATAGAAAAAAAATAACAACCATCCCCCCTCCCTCTCCCCACTCTTTCCCCAGTCGATGATGATCCATAATATATCGTTTCGATCACTTCGTCTAATTAATATTTCCCTGTTATCTCTCCACTTTTTTGAAATCCATATTTTCCTACGAAATTACTCCGGTGTGTGTGTGTGTGTGTGTGTGTGTGTGTGTACACAAAAATCATGTAATAGAATATATACTTTCCATCGGAGTAAGACCGAATAGAAAAACAAAACGAAACGAAACGAAACGAAAAAAGGGGGGGCGAAAGAAAAAAAAAACGAGATAAGACGCGTGTTTACGTCTTTTGTAGTAAAACGAAATCCTTACGAGGCGAGGAGAGAAGCGTTATTTATTGACGACTCGTTGTTACATATATATATATATATATATTCTTCGGTCACGTGATTAGAACGACGATAAATCTTTTACAAAGTAACCGATACTCACGAACGCGCTCTTTCGTTTGTTCCAAAAAAGAATAACGTATCCGATAATTACTTGCTTATCGCAAAAAAGGGACTTTCGAATTTGTAAACAATACGAACGTTTCCAAGATCGAACGAAGCCAAGCCAAGCCGAGGATATACGTTCAATTATGATAAATGAAAGATCGAGAAAACTCTCGGCCGGAGAGCTTGAGGTTGAGAGATGTGGTGGGGTGGGGTGTGGTGGAGTGGGGGGAAGGAAGAAAGAAGAACTCAAAGATCAATCACTAACATAATATCTCTCTCTGTGTATGTGTGCGTGTGCGTGTGCGTGTGTGGGGACGAATGGAAACGTGTCTCTTTAATAAAATATTAGTCGTTTATATCTAATATATTATATATTATCAGACTGAGGGATGGGGGGGGGAGAGGCTTCTCACGTTTCGTGTTGCCATTTGATCGCATTAAAACGACATTAGAAATATGCGGTGATAATACCATTTTTGTTTTCTTTTGATTTTTTTCCTCTCTCCATCTTTCTTTCTTTCTTTCTTTTTTATTTTTTTTTTTTTTTTTACTTTTTCTATCTTTTTTCCCGCGATCCCCCCTTTTTAACATCTACCGTCAGATCGATTTTACGAAAATTAAATGGAAACGAGGGATAGGAGAAAGGAAAAGGGGGGAAATACAAACGTATAAATATAAAAGGGAAAAAAGAAAGAGAGAGAGAGAGAGGAAGAAAGGAAAAGAAAAATGGAGGGAAGGAAAATAAGAATACGAAGAAGAAGAAGAAGATGAAGAGGAGGAGGAGGAGGAGGAGGAGGAGGAGGAGGAAGAAAGTAAAACCCGTTAGAAATTATCCGAGGTTGCATGCACGCTCATGTGTGTCCGTTCCTATATGTGTGTATGTACGTGTACGTGTATGTACGTATGTATGCGCGCAGAAAAGAACGCTATAATCTTTCGCGGTTCTTGTCCTCCTCCTTCTCCTCCTTCTCCTCCTCCTCCACCTCCACCAGCACGTCGAGTTACGAAGTCAGGCGAGAGAGCACGGCGATGAAAGAAGAACGGCGGCCGCGTGAAAGTAAAGAAAGTGGGCCGCACGAAGTAGTCTCTTGAAGCTACTACCAACAAGCACACGGCAGGCACACACCATCTCTTTTCTTCCCTAACCAAAGAGACATACCTCCTCCACCTTCACCTCCATCTTCACATCCACCTCCACATCCACATCCACCTCCATCTTCACTTCCACCGCCCACCATTACTTCCGTTTTTCGTGATCGTCTCGATCCTCGTCAAATCCAAAATAAAAAAAAAAGGAAATGGAAGAGAGAGGGGAGGGGGGGCATAGGGGTTCGATCTTTCTCACGAGATTCCATTTTCTTTCTGTTTGTGGAATATCACACGCAAATACGTATCTCTGCGCGCGCGCTCGCGAGAAATAAAGAGAGATTGTGGTGGTGGTAAAGGATAAAGATAGGACACATCCGTACGTATGGAATGAGAGAAACTACTATAAAATAGTTTGTTTTCTATTCGGAGCAAACAGTTTTTTCGTCAGATGATCTCGGAGTAAAAATTAATAATTTAAAGAGGGAGAGTAAAGGGGGAAATGAAGCATGATTTTCTCTCTCTCTCTCTCTCTCTCTCTCTCTCTCTCTCTCTCTCTCTCTCTCTCTCTCTCTCTCTTTCTCTCTCTTTCTTTTTCTAATAGCGGTAGCAGCAGTAGAGTCGCGGCAGTAGCTGCTGCTGCAGCAGCAGCAGATATACGTGAATTAATATTCGAGTTAGTTTGGAGAGACGCCAAAACGGATCTGAAAGTTATACTGGTATTACGATGAAACGATTAATTTTTGAAAGAGTTTAGCAATGCGTCTGTGTGTTAGAGAACGAGACGAAAGAGAGAGAGAGAGAGAGAGAGAGAGAGAGAGAGAGAGAGAGAGAGAGAGAGAGAGAGAGAGAGAGAGAGAGAATGGTTTTGGCTGTGAAAAAATAACGGTACCTATTTGTTTTTCTCTGATGACTGTCCAATAAGGTTCTCTTAATCCTTTTCCTTAATAATGGCAACCCCGTATTAATATGTTTTAACCGAGGATTAGATCGAGATGCATATATAATATATATATATATATATATATATATATATATATATATATATATATAAAGTGAATAAATAAATAAATAAATGAACAAAACAGAAAAATATTATTCTTAGAAAATGATTAAAGATTTGTCCTTAGAAGATGCTACACAAACGACGAACAACTTTCTAGTACTATATATGTATATGTATGTACGTTTCACACACACGCACGCACATACACACACACACACACACACACACACACATTCCCTTTCGCGCTGAGAACACGAAGGATGTGCTCGGGTAGTAGTAGACAGACACTAGATACGACGTTGAGTATGGTATAATCGATAATGAGTGTACACGGCTAATGGATATTTGATCGTAGAGATTACCTAATGCTAGGCGCAAGTTCAGCAAGAAAAACAACGTATCTATAGATTTATATATATGTACACACACACACACACACACACGCGCGCGCGCGCGCACATCGAATGTGTGTGTGTATGGGTATTTTACGCGTACATTATACGGCACATGTGCGTATACATACACCATACGTACGTACGTACGTACGTACGTAAGTAGATCTCTAGATACGTACGTGTGCGCGCACTGGGAAAAAAAAAAAAGAAATAATTAACGAGAGTCATTTTCCTCGATATTTTATCGATGGATAATAGGTTAATAGAAAATCTTAATAGATCATTATCATTTCTTCTCATACTTTTCCTTTTTTTTTTCTTTCTCTTTCTCTTTTTATTCGTCATTTCTGAACGATTCATATCAAATACTCTCTCGCTCGCGCGCGCACGCACGCACACACACACACACACACAACATACACATCGTCGTCTTCCGAGATACGTGTGGGTATGCAATCATTTTTATAAGTCATTATTATACGTACACATTTCTAACGGAGATGACGGCGCTATTAGAAGAAAAAAAAACATTTTTATTCTCGTTAACCGAAGTAGAATAGATATTTATATGTATATGTATACACACACGCATATATATATATATATATATATATATATATATGTGTAGACGTATACGTGACATTTTATCGAATAAAGAGAGAGGGGTGGAATGCTCACAGAGAGAGAGAGAGAGAGAGAGAGAGAGAGAGAGAGAGAGAGAGAGAGAGAGAGAGAGAGAGAGAGAGAGAGAGAGAGAGAGAGAGAGAGAGAGAGAGAGAGAGAGAGAGAGAGAGAGATCAGCATACATGTTGGGAGGAGGAGGAGGGAGGGGGGGGGGGTGACATATAATTGTGATATTCGAATCGCCGAGATGCAAATTAATCGTAGTCTGTCAGAAGTTCTAGAAAGTCTTGTCGTCAAGGTGATTGTTACGAGTTTGGAGCAGGGCCAATATCAACGTAGCTAAACGGCATCGTAGCCGAGGAGAGGATCAAGCTTTTACCGTCTCCTCAACCCTCCCCCGCCCCTCCTCCCTCCCTCCCTCCCTCTCTTCTACTCACCTCCCCCGCCAACGTTTCGAGAATTTCCAAGTGGAATTCAGAATCCAAGTTTAAATTGACCGACCGTGATAATAAGATTATTATTATAAATTACTCTTGGTGTTTTTTCTTCTCTTTTTTTTTTTTTCTTAAAAAAAAAAAAAAAAAGAAAAAAGCTGAGAACGTCGCAAAAAGACGAGAGGTCTTTCGGACAATTGAAATTCCCCGCCGTACGAACTATTCCATCCCGACTTAATCAAAGGCCCAAAGGGGAGAACTAAATTCGACCATGCATACGAATACGTTTTTTATACCGTAACGATAGGATGATTATCATTGGGAAAGTGTGTTTAAAAATGTTCAGTATACGTCTATGGACGGAGATTTTATATTCTTTTCTTTTCTCTTCTCATCTCGTTTTGGTTTCTATTTTTGTTTCTTTGCATTTTGCCATCTATTTCTATCGAAGTGTGAGGACGCGAGAAAGGGATGAAAAAAAAAATAATTTTTGGAATTCAAATTTCCCGCCATACAAACGACCCGAACGTTCTATAGTAATAGCAAAGAAAACCGATCGACCATCGGACTCCGGTTTTATCCGTTGAATATTTATCGTTATCTTCTCTCGATCTCTCTCTCTCTCTCTCTTTGGCATATCAGCTTACAGCTTTACACGATCATCGTCAGAATACTTTAGTTCTTTCCTTCCTTGCTTTCTTCCCGTTCTTTCTTTTTCTTTCTCAACTTCAAGATGTCGACTATTAACCACCCTAACCTTTTATGTTTCCATGGCATAAATTCTTCTTCTTTTTTTTCATTGTTATTATTATTATTCTAAAAGTATCAATAATCAAATCTTAAGATATCTAAGTCAAAAATAATATACAAGATATATATATATTACTAATCGAATATAATAAATAAATTTAGTGAAATATAATTAATATATTTAATATATATATATATAAATTAATTTGTTTGAAGTAAAATAATCAACAAAAAAGTAAATTTATTTTTACTAAGTTATAATATATATATAACTTGATCAATACAACACGCAACTACAGATACTACAGAAGAGAGAGAGAGGGAGAGGGAGAAAGAGAGAGAGAGAGAGAGAGAGAGAGAGAGAGAGAGAGAGAGAGAGAGAGAGAGAGAGAGATGTGGGAAAGAAAGAAAGGCTGATAAAAATGTTCTCATCAAGCTTATGTTCCGCACGAAATCCGATATATATATTCGTAGAACTAACCCAACTAGTAGTATACTACTACCACACCATCATCACCCTTCCTCCCTCCACGGTTCAGCCTGTCATAGGGAAGAAAGCAAGCGTTATAATAGCTACACTAGGCGGTAGCCGTGTTCTCGCCAAAATCCATGACCCCTCTCTCTCTTTATTTATCTCTCTCTCTCTCTTGCTTCGAAATCGAAAGGTCGTGGCATTCCGTGTTTCCCTCTTCATTCCGATGGCCTCCCATTGCTCTTTTTTCTCTCCCTTTCTCTCCTTTCTCCATCGTCGTCACTATGTGTACGTGTACGTACCTATGTATGTATGTATGTATGTATGTATGTATGTATGTATGTATGTATGTATGTATGTATGTATGTATGTATGTATGCATGCATGCACATATCCATGCGTGTATATACGTACGTATGTAGGTATATAGACACACGGAACCTTCCCAGGGTCGCGTGAAAAATAATCCAATTAGCGACAATTGACATGACGCGATCGTGGAAGAGAATCGTGCGATTCTTTCGCACTTCCGTGATATGTATTATATTTCGCATATGTGTGCGCGCGCGCGAGTGTGTGTGTGTGTAATATATTCGTCTTTTCATTTTATTCGCAAGAAATATATCTAAAAAAATAAAAAGAAAATAAATATCCATATATATATATATATATATATATATATATATATATATATATATATAAAGAAAAAGAAAATGATTCCTGTCATTAGCATTATTAATTCGTCGTAAAAGAAAATAAATATTAACGTTTCTATCGAGCTTAATAGATTTTGATATCTATTTATTACGCGATCGTTTGATTAAAAAAAAAAAAAAAAAAAAAAAAAAAAAAAAAAAAAAAAAAAATCGCACGAGATTATATTAACACGTATATATACATTTTAATCTTGCAAATGAAATGTATGTATGTATCATAAACACGATTATTGGCATAGGCTTACTTTTTTTATTTTCTTTTTACTTTTTTCTTTTTTCTTTTTTTTTTTTCCTCTTTTGTCACTCCATAATGAAAATTACAATTTTAACTTTAGCCGAGTTCAAATCGTTCAATCTAAAATATCGATTTGTTTTATGATCATCGATCGGTAAAAAATCGTATTTATAGAATCGAATTGAAACGAATAATTTGTACGAATAAAGGCTCTTGATTTGACCTACATATATTTCCAAATAGACGAATTCCGCGTTTTATAATCGTATTCTTTTTCTTTCTCTCTTACACACACACACACGCACACACAAAACTATAATTTATGCGAGTATGGTCGGTTGTATAATTCTCTAAGAATACTATACTACATTTACACTAGTCTATTATTACTTGTACGGTACATAAGTACTATAGTATAATTATACTATATAAAAAAAGATGACCTATAAAACCTTATATAAAGTATGAAATTAAATCATTCAACGATAAAATGAAATCGAAAATAAAACATACAAATAATAAAAAAGCAATGGTGGGGTGTAATAGGAGACGGGTTAACGAACGATGCAAGTCTTCAAAAATTAAATACACACACACACACACACACACACACAAATATATATACATAAAGAGAATACGATTTTAATACGATTTAGAGAGTATTGTTCTTGACAATCTCGGATATTAAGAAATGGATCGGTTGGCACGTTTCCATCAGGTAAGCCTGATAGAACCTATTTCTCTCTCTCTCTCTCACTCTCTATCTCTATCTCTATCTCTATCTCTATCTCCCTTCAGTTGCTATTTTCTTTTCTTTTTGTTTCTTTTTTATTCTCTTTTTTGTTACATTTAATATTCGAAGTAGGAAAGAGATCTGCCGTAGAGCAGAATGAAAAAAATAGTAGCAATAATAATAGTGACAGTAGTGGTAATAGTGGTGGTAAGAGCGAAAGGGGGGAGGGGGCGCGATACGAACGCGCATGCGCGTAAGATAGATAGAGATCAAAAAGAAAGAAGAAGAAAAAAAAAAAGAAAGATAAGAAGAATCTGTAACGAGTCGCGCGAAGAGTAAAGTACCGAGACTTATTTTTAGCGGTTATTTTAAAACGCTAACACGCGTTGGGCGCGCCGACAGAATAAAAAAGAAAAAAAAAAAAAAGAAAAAGAAAATTCGTTCGACGCGAGACTCTAGACGGATAAAACTTTTACGACAATAATCGCGACAAATAAACAATCTACCTTCTTACACTTTATCTTATCTTCATTGATATATACCTATATACATATACATATACATATATATATATATATATATATATATATATATATGCGCGACTGTCCGATATTTTTATTTAAAAGAAACATTTCGAATAATAACACTTTTAAGAAATTAAACAGTGATTTAACGAGATACTTCTATCTTTCTTTCTTTCTCTCTTTTCCATTTCTTTTTTTGCCTCTTTTTTTTCCTTTCTGCTTTTTTCAGAATTTAACGGGAACTAAAATTAAACGATATTTAATCGGCTTCTTCGATGTCGAAGAAAAAAAAAGAAAAATAAAAATAAAATAAAAAAATAATTCCATTCGTTCGGACAACGTAACGCCATTTTTCTTTTTTTCCAATTCAATCCAAGCAAGGAAGCAAGCAAGAAAGGAAGTAAAGCAAGAAGAAATGAGTGTCTTGAAAGGTGGAGATCGTAAGCGAGAGGCATGAAAATACCGAGTGCAAAAGCAGGCAGGCAGGAGCGTGCGCGCGCGAGAGAGAGAGAGAGAGAGAGTTCGTATAAAATGTTAGCGTATGCAAAATATGGTAATGCGTGGAGAGTAGTCAGGGCGTATAAGTGAACCGTCGTTGTACGGCGCACGACGGAATATAATGTCGCCGATAGAGCCCAACGATAAAGACAATCTTCGTGGATTAAAACGCCTCGGATAGAGGATATGCGGCTTCGCGAGCATAACCAACAGTGTATCTCTCTCTCTCAAAGTGTAATCATAAATTCGATTAGAATGCAAACGCATCTCTCTAACAACGATATATATATATATATATATATATTATATATATATATATATATTTTATATATATATATATATATATATATATATATATAAAAGTTAAAATTTATTTATATGTATATATATATATCATATATATATATATATATATATATATATATATATATATATATATTATATATATATATATATATATATATATATAAAAGAAGGTGTCTACCATACCGTTTCTAAACGTGTGTTGTTTTCTGTCGTTATTTTCGTCTTATTCGATTTTTATTTACGTATTTTACTTTGCATATTTCTATATTTTTATATTAATATTATTATTATTATTATTATTATTATTATTATTATTATTATTATATAAAGAAAGAGGAACTATCAGTCGCGTTCGTCTTTTAAAATTTATTAAACGAGTAGGGATGCGTGCAATTTTTTTTTTTATTTTTATTTTAACGAAACAAACAAAAAAATATATATATATATATATATACACCCCCCCCAATACAGTATTATATGTCCAATCAATTCTTATTCTTTACGATTAAAATGTATGCGCGATTTTTTTTTTTTTTTTTTTTTTTTTTTTTTTAATAAAAAGAGAGGGAGAGAAAGGAAAGAAAAGAAAAGAAAAGAAAAGAAAATGATGACACGACGAACACCGTCGGGGTAGTGTTTGCGAGGATGGGGAGGGAGTGGAGAGGGGGCCTTGCGGATGGAGGGTGTAAAGTGTAGGAGAGATGACGAAGGATGAGAGGAGGGGGAGGGGGGTGGTACGTCGTCCGTTACATTGAATTTTTAAAAGTATATATCCCGTTCGTTGCGCACAGATAGATCGAATGAAGGAATTATTATAATTATTGTGATTGTACCTTGTAGGAAATATTTTCCTCTTGATCAATCGAAATTATGGTTGTAGCGTTAGGAGGGTGAAGAAGGGTTTATATAGGGTATAGGGTTGTTATATATACGCGTGTGTACTATATCTATCCATGAGCGACTCGGGCTCATCGATCCAGCCCTTATTCCTCCTCTTGCACAATGTACATGCACACACACACACGTACACACACAAACAAATACAAACAAACACACACAAGCAAACACGGGGACAGAGATATGTTCACGACGTGTTCCCAACTTCGTTAGGCTCGCACGTGCGCGTATTTAACTCGGGACGCGTTTGGGGGCCCGCCTTCTTTCGAAAGCTATTAGCGAGTACACGGCCGCTTCTTCTTCTTCTTCTTCTTCTTCTTCTTCTTCTTCTTCTTCTTCTTCTTCTTCTTCTTATTCTTCTCTTTTACAAACGTTGTAGTTAACGAAAGTACATACGTATTACGAATCGTCAAACCGCATAAATAACCGATTTGATTCGTTGTAATATTCTTTTCCTTTATTTTTCTTTTCTTTTTTCTTTTTGTTTCCCTTCTATTTTCTTTCTTTTTCTTTTCTCTTTCTTCCCCTTACTCCATTTACAATTGCGTAAGCAAAGGTAAAAAAAGGAAAAAAATATAAGGAGAAAAAACGAAAGATAAAAATTTGTAGATTATTTTTTTTTTTTTTTTCAAAGAAGAAATATTAACCCCGACGACTGATAATGATTTTTAAGAAACGAAAGGGAGAAAGAAAGAAAGAAAGGGGGGAAAAAAAGGAAACGAGAATAATAATTGAAATAAAATAAAATAAAATAAAATAAAATAAAAAAAAAACAAGACAAGCATAAAAGCAAAAAGCAAAAAATATAAACGAAAACATGAATAATATCTAATTAATGATTCAATAACGTGTCAAGATTAATTAGTATAACGAAATGACACGAGCATAAAATCATAGGTTTAAAGAAAATTAATTCCAACCTCGTTAATCTATTTTCTCCAAAATCCACAGAGAAAATCTCACGTATGTTATTATATACGCGTACATAGTTAATAACTCTTACATACATACATACATACATACACACAATATATATATATATATATATATATATATATATATATATATACGTGTACATACACACACACGCACGTATTCTCGCGCGTACGCATTAATCGTAAACATCGGGTAACGCAAATACACATGCCCAAACCCCGGGGCACATAAATACGTACGAAATATAGGCAGATATTCGTTATTATCGGTATTCAGGTGCAGGCGAGCGGTAAGCACGCGTTACGCGATATTAATGCAGAAGCCCTGTAAGTGATAAAAGCCATATAGAAATACATGCTTTACTCGCTCCCATATGTACACGTAGTTTCCAACCCTTCTACCCTTTTCTTTTCCTTTTTTTTTCTTCCTCTTTTCTTCTTTACCACGAGGAGAAAGAAAGAGAAAAAGGAATTGACGAAGAAGGAAGAGGAGAGGAGGAGGAACGTGTAGAAACGTATACGCGACGAAAAGACAACAGCTGCGCGTTCGCTCTTTTCCTTTTTCTCTCTTTTTTTCTCTCTCTTTTTTTTTTATCCTTCCTATTTGTTTCTTTTTTTTTATTTATTTATTTATTTATTTATTTATTTATTTATTCTTTTTTTCACATCTTTTTCGTTTCTTTTCTTTTCTTTTTTTTTTTTTTTTAAATTGTATTTTACAAGAAATCGTACGAACGAGCAATACCCTTACGGGACGAGTTCGAAGGAAGGAAGAGGAAAAAGAAAGAAAGAAAAAGGAAAAAAAGAATTATTTCAACTCTGTAAACTATATCTCAAACCATACTTTCACTGTTAGGACACGGATATAATAGCTACGTTCCTGAATCTGTTAGATAGAGAGAGAGAAGGAGAGAGAGAGAGAGAGAGAGAGCTTCGCATTTGTTCGCTAGAGTGCGCCGTAGAGGTGTTTGTACGTACCAACCAACGAACGAACGAACGAACGAGCGAGTACGAGCATAACGAGTGAGAATGAGAGAGAGAGAGAGAGAGAGAGAGAGAGAGAGAGAGAGAGAGAGAGAGAGAGAGAGAGAGAGAGAGAGAGAGAGAGAGAGAGAGAGGACTATTTAACGCAGGGACGAAGACCCAGAGCTTTCAGTGAAGCGCCATCGCGCTCTTCCGAGAGTCGCTGTGGTGTTTTGCTTACCATAAACGCATCGCTATCTTTTTTCTCTCTCTCTCTCTCTCTCTCTCTCTCTCTATCTATCTTTCTATGCCACTCCAGCAAGCTCGAAGAAGGGTGTTCTCTAACTCTCGTAAATTTAGCGCACTGATCTCATTCCACGGTGAATCCGCTGACGAAAATAGCGCCCGGCACTAACGGCAAGTCGATGTGGAAGAGAGAAGCCACGCATTTTATAAAGACGTCCGTGCGTACATTTACCCCGAAGGAGATCCGAGAAAGAGAGAGGCGGGGAAGGGGGAGGGAGGGAGAAAGGGAGAGGGAAATACATGTTCCGTCTTCCTTTAGTGGACATGGCGATTAAAAGAGACGAATTCTTTCGGAGAGAAAGAGAAAGTAACATTACGTTCTCTCGCTCACTTTTTCTTTCTCCGTCACTGACCTTTCTCAAAGAGATTGAAAATTATTTTCTTACTATTCGTACCATCTCGCACATACGCAAACAGATATATTAAGACAGTTATTTGATATATATATATATTTGATCTCACGTTTTTCTAAAGATTAATTATAACGCGCGATAGATATCTGTCGTTAATAAACAAGCCAAGAAAGAGATAAATCGCAAGATTATCAGAATGTATTTTTTATCGCCAACAAAGAAATTGTGTACCTTTCTAGTGCTTAGAATTTTTCTTTTTTTTTTTTTTTTCTCCTTTATCAAAATTTCCGTCTTCGTCGTCGTCTTCGTCGTCGTAAAAATTCTTTTCCATCGCGAACGCGAAAACCCACGCGTAATGTTAGGAATCATTTAATCGTATAATAATACCGTGCCGAACGCGAAATCTTGCGTTAAAATCTTTCCACGAATTTTGTCTAATAGAAATAAATTCTTTCGCGGTGAATTTTTTTCCGATATATATATATATATATATATATATATATATATATATATGTATGTATGTATGTATGCATGTATATACATATCGCGGGTGAAATATTAGAATTTTCAACGGGGAAGATACGAAAGGTATTATATATTCGATCTTTCAAATTCCTTCTTTCTTTTTTTTTTCTTTCACATTTTTTTTTTTTTTTTTTTTTTTTTTGAACGATCCAATTATCATTTTCGAAATAAAAATTGACAAGCGTCCGAGTGACGAGTACCTTTCGAAAAAAAAAAAAAAAAAGAAAAAAAAAGAAAGAAATAAAAATTAAATCGAACGACGAACAAAACGTCTCTAGCGTTGAGAACATGTTTCCATCATTTTTATGTGCGTGCACGTAAATAAAATGCGGATTCTCGTGTAAGCTTGTGCTGACGACGCGACGATCATAGAGCCCCCCACCCCCCTTTTCAAGAAAAAAAAAGAAAGAAAGGAAGACAGAGACACAAAGAGGGAAGGTAGGGAAAAAAAATCGACACGTACATGACGTTTATATATATGCGAGACATATCTTTTTAACGATAAGAGAAACTAAACAGACTGCCGTGTAATATATACACGTACAAACACATGCATACGTACGTACGTACGTACGTACGTACGTGTAATAAGTACATATATCGCGTTGTGTGCGTGCGCGCGCTTCTGTTTTTCGTTTCGATCGTATTACAGGATGATGACTCGAAAAAAAAGTTCCTAGATTGGCCTACAGAGGTTCCCTCGTAAGGTAACTTTTAAAAATCAATTGCTATACATGGAGAATTATTATTATTAAAAATTCGGTTACGCGAGCCAAAGCTCAGTGCAATCGTACGATTAGTTCAAAGTTTGGTGCTATCGTACGATTTAAAAACAAAAATTAGCTCTGACGTCGGTCATTAATTTTTTTTTTCTCCCCCAATAACCCAGACACTTTTATCTCTCGATTCATCTAGAAACTTTTTCGGGCATATCCTCTATTCACTTATCTTACTTATTCTCTAATTATATTAGGGTGTCCTCTAAGTTCCTTCCGCGCCACGCTACGAATGACCATGAGAAAAAAAAAAAGGAAAAAAATTTATGAGACACCTTAATATTATCTTATTCTATTTTGTGTGTGTGTGTGTGTGTGTGTCTATATATATTATGTTATTACATATTTTCAGATATATGTAATAGTTTTTATTTTTTATTTTCTTTTTCCCCCGAAATTATTGACGCGTCTGTTGCATATAACCCTACGTCAGGTACCTCTCTCTCTATCTCACTCTCCCTCTCTCTCTCTCTCTCTGTCTCTCTCTCCCTCTCTCTCTTTCTCACTCGTTCGCTCGCTCACTCACTCACTCTCTCACTCTCTCGTGCGACGATAATTATTGACGCTTGCGTTACGTCACACTTATATGCGTGACGGACAAATTCTTCTCTCGAAGGAGGAAACCAGCTCTTAGAATTAACGTCATTAGCTTTTTAACATATTCATACTTCATTTTCCTCAACAATTCATCGTCCTCCTTACTGGTCTCTTTTTCCCCGTAGCCCTCCCATTCTCTCCCCCCCCCATCCCTAACCCCAACCCGCAGAACCACCTACCAGCTCGCGGCCGATCGTATTGTTGATATGCCCCCCTCCCCCCAGTTAATATCATTGTTAAAAAAACGTGCATCGAGAATCATCGTGAGGCATAAATTTTCAATGACGTTTGAAATATTTTATAAATAAGTCGAACGTAAACGAAGAATCGTCGCGAATATGCGTACACGCGTATATGTGATTTAGATTATCGAGAGTGAGAGAGAGAGAGAGAGAGAGAGAGAGAGAGAGAGAGAGAGAGAAGAAAGGTATTATTTTTTTTTCTTTTTTTATTCTCGACGACTTAGAAATCTGGAAAGTAATCGTAAAAATTTTTTCGAACATATCCCGAAATCGTATACATATATCGTATACCTATACGTATCTTTGTATATTATCGTATATAGAAGTAAAATATTTTCCGTTTCCCTCTCTCTCTCTTAACAACTTGGAATTCTTGAAAGCAATCAAATTTTTAAAACACAACGTGTGTGTATGTATAATATATATATATATATATATATATATATATATATATATATACACGCGCGTATAGGATAAGTATGTATAAGTATATATATATACATATACACACACGTACATACAATATACGCGAGTACATCAAAGATTCTTCATGAAATGGTTTACGCATTCTTCATACTCGGAAAAAGACGACGTTGGATCGACCTCGGATGCCGAACAAAGGCGC
>OU964970.1:6830442-6847942 GCA_918808275.2 Dolichovespula sylvestris | reverse complement strand
CTTTACGTGAATTAATTCGATTTGCACATCGATATCGTCGAGATTATCATCCGACTTGGACGTTGTTAAAAAAAAAAAAAAAATGAAAGGGAGAGAAAGAGAGAGAGAAAAAAGTTTAAAATGTATTATTTTGTCAATGTAATTGTATGTTAACGAACCAAAGCTACTCTCTCTCTCTCTCTCTCTCTCTCTCTCTCTCTCTCTCTCTCTCTCTCTCCCACCTCTCTCTCTCTCTCTTTCTGTTGAAGTTAGCGCAACTCGCAATTCGTTTCGACGCTTCTTGTTCGCGAAACGTCGGAGGCACATTGTACCGAACTTCTTGATGCAATTTAACAGGAAAGTGGAGCCCCTCCGCTAGCAAGCTAATTAAACGTAACCAAGAGACTTACTTGCATGGAAAATTATGGGAAAATAATGCGCACGTTAATTTCCGACTACTAAGCGACAATGACAAAACGACTAGGACGACTAGGACAGGACAGAGAAAAGAGATAGTAATTTCGCCAAGTTGAAATTTTCAAAACTGGTTCCATCGCAATTCTAAACAAATTTTCTTCATTTTAGAAACGAACGTGGAGTTTTCCTTTTCTTTTTTTTTTTGTTTTTAATTAATCAATTTATTTATTTTCTTGGAATGAACGAATTCGATCTCGAATATAATAGTTGAATAACACGATTATGCATTTTGTACATATTATATGCGTGTATAAAAATAAAAATAAAAATAATAATAGTAATAATAACAATTATTATTATTATTACTATTGAGGAACTTCGATTGATCGAATCGAATAAGCGAGAACTCGACCCTCTTATCGTAGAGACACGAGAGGGGGATGGGGAGGAGAGAACACACACACACACACACACACACACACACACACACACACACACACACACACACCGTTATCTCGGTCTGTTCTAAATACGAGAGCTATTCTCTCCATTTTTCTTTTCTGTTTTTTTATTTTCATTTTTTCATTTTTTTTTCTTTCTTTTTTTTTTTTTTTTCTTTGCTCCCCCCCAAAGTCTTCGCTCATTGCGGCTGCGGGAGAAAGTCGTTCGAATGGTCACGGCCTATTTAACGGTGGCTCCGTACAACCTCGACGGTCGTCGTCGCGCGTATACGCTCTCTCTACTACATAAATCGCGGTAATAAAGTACTATCCGACCGTGGGCACTTCTTTTTTCCCCTCACCAATTTCTCGACGTCCTCTCTCTCTCCCTCTCTCTCTCTCTCTCCTTCCCCCTCCTCTTTTTCTTCACCCATTACTTTCGTAATAACACTCGAATAAACATCCAACTATTGTTATAATAATAATAATAATAATAATAATAATAATAATAATAATAATAATAATAATAATAATAATAACGAACTCGATTTGATCCTGAAAATTGGACGCTCATGTAAATTAAAATTATATGTGAGTACGTGGTATTAGAAAAAAGAAAGAACGAAAGAAAGAGAAAAAAAGAAATTTCTTTCGAGTCGCGTCAGAAGAAGAGGAAAAAAAGAAAAGAAAAACTAACTGCGAATTGAAATTAAATGTGTATAATACATATACTAAATATATATATATATATATATATATTTGATTAGGTTAAAGAAGAAAATGACGAAAACAAAAAAGAAATATGTCTTCTTAAATCGTGCGCGCGTTTATACGTCTCTTTCGAATTATTTTCGAAAGATTCATTAAAAAAGAAAAAAGAAAGAAAGAAAGAACAAGAAATTCGTCGTATGGTGGGGGGTGAGGGGTAATAACAAAAAAAAAAAACGGAAAAGTCGTAACAACAGCAGTAGTGCAAAACGGTACCGCGTCCTACATATGCGGAATCTATTTCTCTTACCATTTCCTACCATCTCGATTCTACTATATACATTGATATTGGTATTATCGCACTTCCGAGAGAACATGATTTTCCTACTAATACATGCTTAAATACCTCTACGTACATACATACATACACACATATACATACATGTGTATATATATATATATATATTCATCTTATCGAAACTAGAGAAGTATCATCGAAAGTACATAAATAGTAGGACATGTAAATGTTCAGAGTATATAAATGCGCGCGCACACAACAAAGCACTACTAGGTGCGTTCATCAACGCGACAGACAACGAATTCTCGAAGAAGAAAAAAAAAAAAAGAAAAAAAGATTTAAACGAAAGGGATCTAAAATAAAAAAGAAAATAAATAAACACAAAAAAAACATAAATAACAATAACGATAATACGTCGTAAGGAAAAAGGAAAAAAAAAAAACGAAAAAGAACAAACATAGAAAAAGAAAAGAAAAGTGGGGGAAGAAAGAACAGTAAGATAATTGATCGGTAAGTTAAGTATTAATTGATTAATTAATTAATAACGCAAAGGGGACACGCTTGCATACGCATATAGTACGTACGTACGTACGTACACACACACACACACACACACACACACATATACGAATATGAATTGCTCGCGGATAGAAAGAGCACGCGTGCATCCGGATAATTCTTTAGGACATGTAAGTGGTGTCGTCAAGTTACCGTACGTATAATACACGCGACACTACTACGTACGTAAGTACGTACGTACCTGTCGTGCGAGAGGAAGGTGAAAGAAAGGAGTAGGTAATAAAGATGGGGAGGGATAGAAATGACGAGGAGAGGGGGTGAGGAGAGTTGAGACAGCACAGGCAGGAGGAGAAGCGTGTGCACGCATGTGCCAAAGTACGTACGCGCGCTGCTGCTGTTGCTGTCTCTCTTCTTTGTGACGTCACTCGACGCTCGACAATATTTGCGTCGGCATCGTCCTACCCGCTCCCACCTCTCCACGTCTCTCTCTCACTCATATATATATTATATATATATATATATCCCTTTGCGTTTCTACTCCCACCACCATTTCGCTATTCGATGTAGTGACACTGTGTTGCATATATAGAGCGCATGACATACATACATATACATATACATATATATGTATGATGTATGTATGTATGTATGTATGTATGTATGTATGTATGTATGTATGTATGTATGTATGTATGTATGTATGTATGTATGTATGTATGTATGTATGCATGTATATACACGTGACATTACACACGCGTTGACACGCACACATACGTACAAAACACACACACACACACACAATGAACACACCATCAAGTAGGAAAGATTACTCATGACGCGTGCGCCGTTGTTTTAAGTACCTTAATGTGACAAGCTTTTGATAACTCGTCACGTTATGTTTGCATGAAACAAAAACGATCTGTAGTCCCGACGAAATCGGCATCACGAAAGTGTTTTTAACCTAACAGTAACTTAACCGTAACGTAACGTAACTCAACGTAAATCAACGTAACGTAACGTAACGTAACGTAATGTAACATAAGGTATATTCATAGATACCATATGTATGTACGTATGTATGTTGTATGTTATCCGTAACGATCCCTTACGTATCTCTCTCCGTTCGACCGATCAAAAATCGCGTTTTTTAACGACAACCAATTAAATTCGTGAATAATTGATGATTATCAGGTGGTGAACATTTTTTTCTTCTGGCGGTATTATTCGAGATCGATCGGTAATCTTATCGATGATTATTGACTGTTTCTTTTATTTTTATTATTATTATTATTATTATTATTATTATTATTATTATTTAAAAATAATAAAAAAGAAATTGCTTGTGTGTGTGTGTGTGTGTGTGTGTGTGTACGTATTTATTTATAGTATAATTAAAATAACAATCGAAGAGACATTGTTGTATGTGTGTATTGGAAATACGAGAGATTTATATAGATAAGAATTTTTATTTTGGAATGATAAGAGCGACTGGTATTATCGATGAATGGCAATTAACGATTGTTAAAACGTTTCGGAAGAAATTAATCAACGATACGTACAGTACAGACGCACACACGCGCACAGAAAGAGTCAACGATATATACGTCTCGTATCGATTCGAACGCCGATCAACACAACATGTTAATACATAATACATGTGCAAATGTCCCTTTTTTTTTTTTTTCAATGTCACCGACCGCGAATTTCAAAAGCATCGAAAATAAGTGTATAGGGTCGTTGTATATTTCATGCAAAAGTCAGTCGTAGGAAATAAAAGAAATTAAGTCGCAGATTCGAAAAATTAAATTAACCAATTAAATTAATTAGACGAAGTTATTAGTGATGCATAATCGATCAAACAAATCTTTGCATTTAATGCTTACTAATCGATGCATATTATAAATGCATATATATACGTACCTATATACATGTGTATATATATATATGTATATATATATATATGTATATTTAAAAGTGGTAGGTAAATAGAAAGCAAAGTCGATTGTTGTCAAGGGAAATAACTTTTCATTCGCTTATTTTCCAGATAAAATAATATTGTTTATTGCAAAGTCAGCGGTAATCTTTCTTTTTGTTTTGCTTCATAGACTCCCCCTCTCGCTGTCGATTTTTGTAAAACCGGTCGATAAGCGATTTATTTCGAGCTACAATAATTATCGACTCGTTCAATAAATATACGCAAGTAACAAACACACACGCACGCACGCACGCACGTTATTTTAATATATACTTTCATTCATCGAAGAAGAGAGAGATGAAATTTAGTAAAATCATTGAATAAACAATTAACTTAAGTGACAATAAAAAAAAAATTATCAATTAATCCACACGATGAATATATTCATTAGCACGTAACGTACACACAGAAAAATAATCAGAGAGAAAGAGATAGATAGATAAATAGATAGATAGATAAAGAGAAAAAGCAAGACAGACAGACAGAGAGAGAGAAAGAGAGAGAGAGAGAGAGAGAGAGAGAGAGAGAGAGAGAGAGAGAGAGAGAGAGAATATCGTATCCCTGTCGTTTTGCGATAACCTTGCGTATTGTCCTCGTCTCGAATACGTGGCGTCGCAAGTTTCTCTCTCTCTCTCTCTCTCTCTCTCTCTCTCTCTCTCTCTCTCTCTCTCTCTCTCTTTGTGCGCGTGTGTATGTAGACTTGCAGCGGAGAGTTAGTCGCAAAAAGAATTTTTACAAGAGTACACGGAGAGACGAATGTATATGTGTATGTATATATGTGTGTATATATATGTATGCATGTATATCCATATAATATCTATGACTGCTACGTAAGAGAAGTCGGTAGAGAGAAAAGAATCCCAATGAAGGTAGAAGGTGCGATCGAAACCTTTTCATTTTCCTCCTGAAAATGGAAGCGTCCAATAAGCGGAAGAGAAGCTGGTCTCGTACACTGCTGTGCGCTGCTATTGCTGCTACTTGCTCGATAGCCGTGCCAAGGAAAATACTAGAGAGATATATACACGTTGAGTGGAAGGGGAAGAGAGAGAGAGAGAGAGAGAGAGAGAGAGAGAGAGAGAGAGAGAGAAAGACCCCTACCAACTAAGTAGAACAAACTATCCATCCGCATATTTATGAGACACTTTGTTACTTTCGATAATCCAGATTAACGTGACTTTTTTCTTTTTGTTTTAAAAGCAAAAATTTACGATTTTTGTTTATTTCTTTTCTTTCTTCTGTATTTTTCTTTTTTTTTTACTACATAATATATATGAAAAAAATATATACCAAGTTCCATCGATTTATTTGTCACATAATATAAAAGATATTTTTGTCATCGTTTATATCAGCACTGCCGACAAAACTTTTGTTACGTCTGATAATTCCCATTAGGAATATCCAACTGCGTTAAAAGAAAAAAAAAAAAAAAGAACGAAAAGTGAAAGGCTATGGAGGGAAGAAGAGTTGTACGTGTTTCGAGAACGTGAAAAAAGAAAAATAAAAGGAAAAGAAAAAAGAAAAATTAATTACGTTTGATCGTACGTCCAACGATCGTCGTTTTACTTTTTCTTTTTTTTTTTTTTTTTTGTTTTAAACTGGTCGGATTAAAAGAAAATTACATAGCAGTAAAACGTAGTTTGGAGAAGATTTTTAACGCGTATCGATGCGAGAGAGAGAGAGAGAGAGAGAGGGGGTCAAATATTTTTCGACGATGCACGTCCGGTTCACTGGACGCATTTATTTATAAGCGCGCGTATAAAAGCGCATTCACCGATTTCTTTTTAAGAGGCGCGCGCGCGCGCATTCCTTTCAAGGCCCCTGCGGAGAGAGAGAACGGACACGGGCCAACGTTCCTTAGAGACATGGCCGGCCTCCGTTCCTCCTCTTCCTCCTCCTCCTCCTCTTCTTCATCCTCTTCAACGTAACCAAGGAATAGAACATTATTTTTATATCATATTTCTCTATTTTGATCCTATCAGATCAATGTAACGATCTTTCTTTTCTCCGACCACGTAAATAAGTAAGTGAAAACTTTCTTGCGACGCATATTTCTTTTGTTCTTTTCTTCTTTTTCTTTTTCTTTTCCTTTTATTTCGAGCTATCATGCCATATTTTGAAAATGGCGCCCGAGAAAAATCGCGTTTAAATCGAATATACCGATTGATATTGGTTTCATTGTCAATGAATTAATTGTATCATCCTTCGCATTTTTTAACGTCGCGTAAATAATCTTGCAAATATATTTTCAAAATGGCGTTCGAGAAATAATCGTTCAAACGAATATCGATCGATATTGATTTATTGTTAATAAATCACGTGAATTATTATCTTTCCCGTTTAAAGTTTCAAGTGAGCCTATACTTACTGACATATTTTGTCTTTCTTTCTTTCTTTCGAACGTATTTTCAATCGTGACGTGTTTTCAAAATGACGTTCGAGAGGAATAGATATGTCGAATATCGATTAATATTGATTTAATGTTAATAAATTGTTTGAATTATATCCTTAGTATATGTGTATGTTTACGTGTATATATATATATATATATATATATATATATATATATATTTCAAGTTCCACGAAAATGCAGTTCTAACAAGATCTAATTTCATTTGAGGTTAAAGTTCCGTTTAATCGGCAAACGCTGTAGAACAATGATGTAAGAGTAGGATGGATGTAACGGTACGCGCACTCAGCTAGGTACGCGTACATACATGATATATACATATGTATGTACTACGAGCTAAACTGCGAAGCGCGCCAAGCCTCGGTCCGACGTATGGTATGTCTCTATATGCATGATATGTATATACGTTACATATATACGTGTAGTAAGTACGTGTGTATATGCGTGCGAATGTTGGTACCGTCTCGCAGAACGGAAATCGATCGAGGAGTCCATTGCCGAGAGTGGAGGGGGAGGAGAGCCAAGCTAATGAATTATTTCATTATTGAAATGAGAAAAGCAAATTAGTCGAAAACATTAAAATCTCGAATATCTCTAATTATGAAAAATCAAAAGTTTTCGATCGATTAAGTTGATACTTTCTAAGAAATTATTTCGAATCGAGAACGTATACGGGTTCGTTTATACTTTTGTGTCTGCTGTGTGTGTGTGTGTGGTGCACAAATGAAAAGTTTGCTACGCGAAATACTTTTTCTTCCCCTCTACTAAACAAGGTCGAATGGTAGATAATATATATGTATATGTATGTATAACTAATAAGAAAGAGAGAGAGAGGGGGAGAGAGAGAGAGAGAGAGAAAGGTAAAAAATAAAATAAAAAGAAAACTGACGCGACGAGTATATAATACGTTTAAAAATGAAAGAGAAGGAAAATGAGTTCGATTTTAGAGGGTTGAAGAGCTATGGGGGTGGGATGAGGAGGAGGAGGAGGGTTCTAAGAGGACGCACGAGTCAGCGACTTCGAAGGTAGACTTTATAGGTTAGGTAATGCGTATATATCTTATGCCGTGTTTTTTTTTCATTCGCAGAGAAAGTTAGCCTAGGCGTACCTCGAGCGTAAAATCGCCTCCTCCTATCTCTATGGTGCACCTCCTTCCTTCCTTCCTTCCTTCCTTCCTCTCGTACTTCTCATCCTCCTCCTCCTCCTCCTGTCATCTTTCTTCTTCTTCTTCCTCTTCCTCTTCCTTTCCTTTCCTATCCATTGGAATTTTTCTCTTCTTTCAAATATCTCGCGAATATCATCTTCGAAACTTTCAACGAAATGATCACTCTTTCTTACCCGACGCCATCTTACCTTTCTCTATCCTTAATACGTATCATTATATTTCTTCTCAATCTATTTTTCGATATATGTGTAATCAAATCGATTATATTTACGGTAAACGTCCGTGACGTGTCGCTACTGTCGCGCATCACTTTGACAATGTTCGCGATATATTCAAATTATATATATATATATATATATATATATATATATATATATATATATATATGTATGATGTATAGATAAATGGAGATAGAGATAGAGATAGAGAAAGGACTATGATAATCTTTTGCGCTAAAGATAGTTTTCCGAATTTCCGAAAATGAAAGGCGATCCCCAATCGAATTCTCGGGATATATGACTAAAGTACTCGTAATTCGAGACAACGCGTTCTCATTTCTATTTCGATCGCATTCGACAAATATTATTAGAGAATTACTTTCGAAACATGAATCTTAACGCAATCGACGATTCTATAACGTAATAAGCAAAGCGGACGTCGAATAATACACGTCACGGCACGTTTTCATGGAGTCTCGAAATCGATCGATCGACCGATCGATCCGATCGATAGATAGATATCTAAAGAAAGTCTCACTCACTTTCCGAAACAGGTTTGTGTGTGTGTGTGTGTGTGTATACGTACGGATATGCATACATAAGTACATACATACATTCTCTTTGTACGCAAGTCTTTACTACTTTCAAAGTACTACATCGTACTACTTTGGTCTTCTTGAATATCTGTTTCCCTTCCCCTCCTCCCATTCCCCTTCCATAAAAGAGTAGGTCAAAATAGGTAGACGATCGTATCGACCAAAAAAAAGCTTTTCGAAGATTCATCGAGAATTGATCGAGATCGTAAGTTGCACCAAAATCGACGTTATCGATAATACGTATTTTAAGAAATGAACGTTGACGAATGAACACTCAATATTCGTACATGAAATAAATAATACGAAATATAATAAACGATTAATAAGCACAATAATAATCCGAGATTGAATATTGAAAAAGGTGGATTTTATACGAAGAAAAGTATATCCAAATGCGTTAATGTACGTGCGCGCGCGTAATGTCAACCTAAAAGAAAGAAAAAAAAAATAAATAAATAAAATAAAATGAAAATCGAAAAAGAAGAATCCTCTTTTAAACGGAAGAAAAAAGAGAAGAAAAAAGAGGAAAGAAGAAGAAGAAAAAAATGATTTCTCAACTTATCTCTCGGATCTCATTAACGTTCCGTCACGTAGTAAAGGAAAAGCGAGTAGGTATCGAACGGTCGAGATTCCATAAGGAAGAAGGCGAGAGAATACTGACCAATAATAAGTCCAGTACTGCGTTACCTTCTTTTCCAAAGTCTGATATTAACGCGAGATCGAGATACATAGAGAAACTATTAGACGATCTTGTTTGGAAACCGCGAACGTTTTCTTTTTTCTCCACCCCCTATTTGTTTTTTCTTTCTTTTCTTTCTTTCTTTCTTTCTTTCTTTCTTTCATTTCTTTTTCCTTGTTTTTTTTTTCTTTTCTTTTTTTTTTTTTTTAGCAACAAGTGTCACGAGCGCGAGCGCAACGCTTTAAAAACACAAACGCACACCCGTTATGTATGATTCTTTCGTTTTCCAACGGAATTCGTACGAGACACGACAACGATGGCTTCTCGTCGCCATTCTACGCGATTGTCGCCATCTATCGACCGATCGCCCTAACTAAAGCTCTTGTCGCACTTGATTATTTCGAGAACGCACGCGGCGGGGCCTATTCGTGACTCCCACCATCATGATAACACCAAGTGTTGGAAGTTAATTAATAACGCTGTTTACTAGATAACGAGTATTAGTTGAAAAAAATGTTTCTATTTCTTTTTTTCTCTCTCTTTTCTCTCTCTCTCTCTCTTCTTTCGCCACTACTATTTTTATTTTTATTATCATTTTCTAATTCATCGACAGATTCACACAACTAAATGAATAAATAAATAAAAGCAGAAAGAAAAAAAATATATTCCCCACAAACATTTCACGAACTACTCATATTTTTCTAATCATTATAAATGCATCGTGTGTATATATGTATGTATCCTATGTATGTGTAGTATATTGTCTGTGTGTGCGCGAGCGTGATATATATATATATATATATATATATATATATATATATATCGAATATCGATATTCTCATAAAGCAGACAACAATGTCATATATTTGTCAAACAGATGATAGATTATCACTCGTTTCTAAAAGGGCAAGTTGCCCCTTAAGAAGAAGTAACACGAGAACCCATCGTATTTGTACAAACGATACATACGAAATAACCTATTATATCGAGGGATAAGCTATAAAATATAATACGAGTTGTAAAAGAATATATCGCTGTTTGTATAACTGCGCGCGTTCGCTTGGAAAATCCTGAGAACGAGTGTCGCGTTTAAATTCATCGAAATAAGATCCTCCTACCCGTCCCCTCATCCCCGATGATGACGAGTTGTTCAGAGAGAAAGAGATTTCTTGAGAATGATGATATCGGTGGATGGTACGTTGGCTGTTTTACCCCACACCTACCGCCACCCTTTCGCCCCCCCCATTCGAAAAATTCGATTTCACAGAAATATATACCGACCTGTAAACGTTTTTTTATTTCGCGATAAATCATCGCGTTGATATTTATAATCTCTGATTTACGAATAAAATTCGATTCCGACGATTTCAACTGGTTGCGCGCGTTCGTTCGTTCGTTCGTTCGTTAGCTCGACTTTCTTGTTAGTTCCTTTTTTGCTCGTTTGTCTCTTTTACATTCCTTTTTCTTTTTTTTTGCCGCAACTAATCGCGTCGAAACGGAACAACAATCGAGTGACGAAATAATTCAGATACGTAAAGTAGTACGACGAATGGTGGTAGTAGTATCTTTAAAGTAGAACGTACGCTTGCTTACATTTACACTTGCTCGCTTACCATACTTACTAACACATATATTATATATATAAATATATATATATATACTCACACAAAATACGTGCAACACACATATACGATTTTGTCATCCGGCTATCACGAATGCGCTCTTCTCTCTCTTTCTCTCTCTCTCTTTCTCTCTATAAAGCACGGATAAATAAATAGACGCGTCGTAAGTTAACGTTTCGGCTTGCTTAACGATTTAATTCTCCCTCGGTTTGGTCGTAGCCATTTAATTATTAGTTAACCCACAATTGACCCATTTAAAATGGAACTCTCACTATTAGGTAGGAAACTACAGAAAGGTCCAGATTTCACACGAAATCACTACGATTTGTACTTTCTACTTACTTACTTACATTAGTTGCTTACATTACTTACTTATTTACTTGTACCGCATGTTGTCTTCTTTCTTTCATTCTTCCTTCTTTTCTTTCTTTCGTTCTTTCTTTCTTTCTTTCTTTCTTTCTTTCTTTCTTTCCTTCCTTCTTTCTTTCCTTGGTGTTTCTTTCTCTTCTTTTTACTCCATACTATTCCAACCAAGTCGCATAATTGTATCTCATTTCACAAGTAGCTTTCTATTAACGGAATGTAAAACCACGATATGTCGTGTCGCATGAAGAAGCTCCGCCATCTTGATTCGTACATGTCTCTCTCTCTCTCTCTCTCTATGCACATATATCATACATGCATGCATGCATGCATACATATACGCATACGTAATTACTTATCTTCCAACTGACGAATTTAATTCATTTTATTATTATTATTATCTTTCCTTTTCAATTTTTTTTCCAAGGAATTAATTGTTTTGTATAGAAAATACAAAAAAAAAAAAGAAAAAAGAAAAAAAAAGAAATAAAAAAAAATAGAAGAGAGAAAAGAAAAGTAGTTTTCTGTCTTATCGATCGATCTATCTATCGTGCGTGTTCCGTCTTAATAAAGATATAAAAATAACCATGAACTATGACGGACTCGTTTAACCGATTACACACTTATGCATTTATGTATATATTTTTATGTATGAACGAATAATGCAGGTAAATCACTTATAACACAGTTTTCTACGGGCGGAGGTGGGGGGGATTTTCGTCGTTCGATACGTTAAAGGGTATCATCACCTTTTATGCAGGAAGCGAAACAAGTCGCGTCCAAAAAAGCACCGAGGCGAAACAATCGTGTCCTCGTTTTCTACTAAAAACGACGCCGCTTACCGAGGCGATGAGAAAAAGCACTCGTAGATACTTATACACCTTCACGCGTACGCACTCTCTCACACACAAGCGCACTACTAACCGCTAGCGCGCTCGAACGTGCAGCATGCACGCACGCACACAACACACACACACACACACATGCGCGAAGACGAGCGCGCTCGAACCTTTAAGCCTACTTTCGTAAATGCGATATTTTTTTTCGTCGTACGTATTTTATGAAAAATTCACGAAACGTACGTTAATTAAAAAAATATGTTAATATATATATATAAATTATTAAAAAAATATATATATTAATATTAAAATAAACGTAATATATTTCTTGGAACAAAAATCGTGAGCGACAAGTTGTAATTTTATACGAAGATTAAATTTAATGGGGATATTTTAATGGTTGCCTTAACGGTGACGATTTTCGACCAATCACGAACGAGTATTTTTCGTATTGTAGAAAACCATTGACGTACGGTTTTATTACTTGAGATCTCTCGATCAAATAATTTTTTTTCCTTCGAAATACTGAAAAAAAGAAAAGATACATGTTCTCTTATCTATCCGAGTATATGGGGGGGAGAGATGGAGGGGAGGGGGTCGAGAAAGAAACGAACGTGTCGTGTATAATAATAATTCGAAGAATGTTATAAAGAAAAAGAGAATGAAGAAGAAGAAGAAGAAGAAGAAGAAGAAGAATACTTTGAAAGTGACGAGATAGTCGTTTCGAAGAAATCCAATCTCGTTTATTACCTCGAAGTTATATTCCGAAACCGATTTGTCTATGAAAATGAAAATTTTCGTTTTATCGACCGATGGTCACAAGCAACGAGCTCGTATTTTTTTATCTTTGCCGTTGTTAACCTTCAAACTTTTACCGGCTGTCTTTGTAATATTTTAACACATTTTTCACGTATGAAATTATTATATACATATATGTAAACGTGCGTGCGTGCGTGCGTGCGAGCGTGCATGTGTAATCGAAAAATAAAGTCACAATTAAAATATTACGAATTCGGGTAGAATTTATAATGTCAAAATCAAGAAAACATTATACGACGTTAATGAAAGGGATGACGGCCTCAGAGAAACTTTTAGACTATTTTAAAGGATCTCTTACTCCTTTTTTTTTCTCTCGAGACTTTTTAAACCTCCTATAGTTTCATGCAAGTTTCATAATCCGAAAGGGGCCGAAAAAAGGCAAAAAAAAAAAAAAAAGGCTGGGGAAAGACGTTAACCTAAAAAGTCTCAAGAAAAAAAGAAAAGGTAACCCCGATGTTTAAAGTCATCCAGAAACTACTTTTGACCCTCACCCTTGACACCTTTGACCCGTTACTGTGTTGTAAAATAACGAATGGTATCATTATTTTGTACTTTTAATAATTAAATAACAAGGATGCACGTGCATGGTTGCTCTCGCCGTAAACGATTATAGTCATGGCCGATTAATGATATGGTGTTAAAGAACGTCGTTGTGTAACAGAAGTTGTGAAGCGCGCATTAATTGTCGAAGTTAAATGACAATTAGATTTTACATTATGGAAATATCTGGGGACATACATATTTACGTATTAAATAAAATAAGTAAGAGAGAGAGAGAGAGAGAGAGAGAGAGAGAGAGAGAGAGAGAGAGAGAGAGAGAGAGAGAGAGAGAGAGAGAGAGAGAGAGAGAGAGAGAGAGAGAGAGAGAGAGAGAGAGAGAGAGAGAGAGAGAGAGAGAGAGAGAGAGAGAGAGAGAGAGATCCGCTTAAAAAGCGGCCAACTACACTGGGTGCAGTATATATTATATACTTGCTAGGTTGATTGTGTATGACTGCTGTCTATTACACGTCATTTTCATAGCAACCGTATGATTCAATCGTGACGCATTAAACTACGAGTTACCGTCGTCGAAAACTGGATAATACGTAAAAAAAAGAAAAAAAGACCTCTCTTTATGGATCGGCACGCTGGATAAAACACATCGTTGCCTACCATTTTCTTTCAACGATTATACCCAACGGAAGATCATTTTCCAATGGGTGGACGTTATATATATATATATATATATATATATATATATATATATCTCGCATTAGCATAGTTTAATGCCAACCAAGATAATTCATAATTTACATAGTCTCGCTCTTCCGTTTTTTATTTTATTTCTTTTATTTTTTATTTTTGGTAAAATCTTCGAAGAAAATTATACGACTTTCTTATCACCTACATAAAGAGAGAGAGGGGGGGGTGGAGGGAACTTATTTACAATGTCCGATAGGGACGATTTTGTAACGTCACTTCTTGTTGACATTTTATGATATTTTATCGAACCCGTGTTATACAATCAATACATATAATTCTCCTAATAGGTATCCCTTTAAATAAGGTCAAGATATTCAATAAAAGTAAAAATAATAATTTAAAGGTTGACGGAAGGAGAAAAACAAAAAATTGATTACGTTTTCTTTTTAATGAAGAAAATAATGGATATCTCGTTGACGTTTAATCTTATCGAACGCGTTATATTATAATATATAATACAACTCTTCGCGCCTTTAAATCAATCTCGAGATATTCGATAAGAGTAATAAAAAGTTTAACAATACATACAAGAAATACGATATATTACGAAGAAAAAGAGATATCGGTTCTCTCGTATAGAAATGTTCGTCGTAATTGTTCGTCGATGATATATGTATGTATGTATATGCCGTAATATTATCGAGTAGTACGAATTATAACTTATTATAATGAATTTCTTCAAACGTTCGAAACGTCGAATAGGAGGAACACAACGGACTAT
Organism: Dolichovespula sylvestris; assembly: GCA_918808275.2. Taxonomy (NCBI): domain Eukaryota; kingdom Metazoa; phylum Arthropoda; class Insecta; order Hymenoptera; family Vespidae; genus Dolichovespula; species Dolichovespula sylvestris. Next base: position 6,832,935 of record OU964970.1, on the reverse strand, counting down.
CAGTAATATGAACCTTTCGAAAGCATTGAAACGTGTTGCTCAGTGTGTGCGCGTGTATCGCCAACAAGAGATAATTTCGTCGACCTTGAAGCAAATAATACGTTCGAGTATGCATAGCGTCGTCGTCGTCGTCGTCGTCGTCGTCGTCGTCGTCGTCGTCGTGGTTGGTTGTTGTGTATTCTTCTTTGTAAGGCAGGCAGGATATGATGATGGTGTTTCGAAAAAAATAATGAAAAAAAAAAAATAAAATAAATAAAGAGAAGACGTTTCACTAGCGTCAATTCGATCGCGTTTTGTTGAAAAGACGGAAACGAGTATCTGGGTCAGTCGTTGACAATAGGGGGGAAAAGAAAAAGGCACCTCCGCCGTTATCGACTTAGTCTATCTTTTATAAGAACATGGATCGTTCGCTTATCAACGTCTACATTTTGTTTACCTTTTCCCTTCTTTCTCTTTTTTATTTTTATTTATCTTCCATTCTTTTTTTCGCGTGATAACCCCTTAGAAATGTAAGAGGAGTTTAAATTTTGGCGTTATTAAAGGATCTGATTCGTCGTGATTTTTGATCTTATCAAATATATATGGGATTTTATTTAATTTCGTGATATATATATATATATATATATATATATATATATTTAGTAAAAAATTTACATATACCATATCCTAAAACTATTGTGCAATGAACTTTTGATACGGTACACTTCGAAGTTACACGGTAAAGAACTGATCGTTATATATTATAGCTCGATCAAAAATAATCACCTTCAAAGAGTCCATGATTTGATATATAACTGTGACGTAAAACGTCAAGTTAGGCACCGATCCAGGTAATCTCCGTTCGTCCGTTTCTTCTCGTCCTTCCATATCCCACACCCGACCCCACCCCCTTCTCTCTTTCCCCTTAAAAATATCAAATATGTTGCTCCGAGGTTATCGCAAATATTGATTCGAAACGCGGATATGATTACTACTCGTACGTTGTGTGTATGGTATTAAAAAATAATCTATAAATCGTTTTATTTTCATTTTCCATTTGCAGGCGCTAAGATGAGATTGGAGGAGGATTTAGTGATTCGTAGGAGCAGACCAACGATGATTTCGGCAAAGTATCGTGCGAGAGAGGAACGCCGTCGGCTACTTAAAATATCCGCCGGAAAATTGCGTAGAATCGAAGATCCCGAGGCAAGTTTGTGCAGATCGGTCCTAATAAACAATGCGGTTAGACGATTGCAGCGTGAAAACCGGGACGAGAAGACCAGGAACTATGGTCTTCCTGTGGTCACGTATTTGAATGACTCGACGAAGGAGAACAATGTATCCGGCAATCTTATTGTCGACGATGACTCTAATTCGAGAAAGAGGTGAGCGAAGAATTATTATCATTCTCGTTTATTCCCAAAAGGGGGGTTAAAATGAGAGATAATTATTAAAAAAAAAAAAAAAAAAAAAAAAAAAAAAAAAAAAAAAAAAAAAAAAAAAATATTATTATCGTTTGGTCGATAAAAATAGATTTTTCTGTGTGTGTGTGTGTTTTTTTTTTTCTCTCAATGTTTCCCTCCCACAGGCTAGCCGATGATACGAGAAACGACGGGCTTGGTACGAAACGTCAAAGGCACGACGAGTTGGACCTACAAGACGACGTTTTCAGTGACTTTTACATCCTACCGCCAACACCCCGATTACTTTCCCACATCGATGACGTTCACGACGCGGAATCGGCTCATCATCATTTGGTCTATACGGAGGATCGTTTGGGCGGCGGTACGATCGTCGACGTACGTGGTCCAACGAACATGGTCGACCATACGTCCACGACGAATGTAACGTCTACGACAACGACACCAACGATACAGGCGGCATCGCCAACGGCAACGACGACGATGGCGCCGAACGTCAACGGAAATCCCTGCAACAACTCCGTCTTTTTCCCGGCTGACCTGGACGACCCCAGTACTCAACTGGTGGCGAACAGATCGACGGACGTAGGCATGATGGAAGTCGCCGATGTGGTCGGTTGCGATCCCGACAGGATCTGTGACTTTGCCAGGTTCGCGGATTCAGCGAAAACGTTGGAGGAACGATTGGTCGAGTTGCAATCGCTCGACGAACATTTTGACTTGGCCAAATTTGAAAGGAACAACAATCAGAGCTGCGGCAGAGCTTTCCACGATATTCAAACTTTCCACAGCCTCGTACCGGGTTTGGAAACCTAGAGAAAAGTTATATGCCATGAGCATCCATTCCTTGTCGCTTCTAAATCGTTCTACGATCATATAAACAAGAGAAAAATGAAGAAGAACAAGAATAATGACAACGACAACAACAATAACAGCAACAGTAATAGCAACAGCAACAGCAGCAGCAGCAGCAACAACAACAACAACAACAACAACAACAACAACCACAATAACAACGATGATAGCGACGATAGCGACGAGGACGATGATAATGATGATAATGATGATAATGATAATAATATTAATAATAATA
>OU964970.1:6812942-6825442 GCA_918808275.2 Dolichovespula sylvestris | reverse complement strand
CGCGAAGATAGTTTGTCGGTAATGTATGTATTTATGTATGTATGTATGCATGTATGTATATATGTATGTATGTATGTAATGTATGTATGTATGTATGTATATATGTATGTATGTATGTATGTATGTATGTATGTATGTATGTACGTACGTACTTATGTATGTACGTATGTGTGCGTGCGCGTGTGTAAGGTGACACGTGTTCGTCGTTATCGATTATTTCGATGATGAACTATGGATCTTCGTAATAATATCAACGACGAAATTAACGTTGGACATATTGTCGAAGAAAGCTATAGAACGATTTCGAAATCGGTTCGAGTTTAAATTAGAAAGTTGTGCTCGGAATAAGATCACTTTCGTATTCGCTAAAATAAAAACATCCAAAGATCGATAGATCGATCGATCACTCACTTGATCCTCGATTTCAAAAGTTTCGTTGAAAATCGACGAAAAATCGGTCCTTACGGAAAAAATTATTCGCGGCCGCCGTGAAACATAAGCGTTGTGCGTTTCTCGTTATCCATAATATCGCGGCTTTTGTTGTGAATTATTCCATTTTTTTTTATCTTTTTATTTTTATTTTTTAGTTTCCTTCATATTTAAATGCAGTATCTTACGGATCATTCATGTGTGTTTGTGTGTGTGTGTGTGTTTGTATGTGTGTTTGTGTTCGATACAAAATCGTATAAAAAACGTTGGTGCGATGATTGACATTGTCGTTACGACGTTACGACACGTGCGACGACGACGACGACGACGACGACGACGACGACGACGACGACGACGACGGCGACGACGACGATTACGAAAAAGAAGAAGAAGAAGAAGAAATTTATATTAATATATTATTAATATATTATTAATATATTATTATATTATATTAGTTATGTGTATGTGCATATATATATATATATATATATATATATATATATATGTATATATACACACACGTATGCATGTTCCATACAACATGCGTTCTTTAGGTAAGGATCTCGATCGTCAAAGGTGAGATCTGTTCTACGCGTGCGATGTGCGACGTATGTATACTAATTTGTATTATTATTTCATTATTCTTCCTGTTGTTATCTATTTCGGTCGTCAGAAAACAGAAATCGAGTGACGAGCAAATTTGCCGAGCACAACTTTCGTACAAAAGAGATCTTACATAGATAGGTAGGTAGATAGATAGATAGATAGATAGATAGATAGATAGATAGATAGGTAGATAGATTAGATAGATAGATAGGTATAGGTATGGATAGATCATTCGTTCTCGATCTCGAGTCTCCTTCGATTCGATTTCTAGGCAAAAAGACCAAAAAAAAGCAACAAAACAAAAAGAAAAGAAACCAAAAAAAGAAAAAGCGAAAATTAATTCGCAACCGACCACGCTATTAAAACGACGGCTAAAAGAAAATTCATCGGATTCTCGAAATTGAAATTTTTTGTTCCGTTCTATTTTTTTCCCCTTTTCGTCTCAAATCTAATATATTATATATATATATATATATATATATATATATATATATATATATATATATATATATATATATATTAACACGCACGCTCTTATTGCTTTGCTGTTTATCTCCGACGAACAACGTTTTCCATTACTCTTCGCCATTTTTCTTTTTTCCCCTACTCTCTATCTCTCTATCTTTCTCTCTCTCTCTCTCTCTCTCTCTCTCTCTCTCTCTCTCTCTCTCTCTCTCTCTCTCTCTCTCTCAATTCAAGAATTCTCATCGATTATCTTGACTTCGATACATACAACCTAGATTCGTGATTGGTCGATCGGTACGACGCTCATTATCCTCCTAGGTATCCCCAGCTTAATTCGCTGTTTCTTAATTATTGTTATTTTATAATTCTTACGAATTGGAAAAAGGAACGTGCCGAGTTTAACGCGTGGCGAAGGATTGACAATAATTCGAGAGATTTGTGTTTGTTTCTTCGCTCCTTTTTTTTCTTTTCTTTTTTTTTTCTTTTCTTTTTTTTTGTATTTTTTTCTGTTTTTTATTTTTGTTACGAATTTTTATTTATTGCACCCTATTACCATTAACTCGTTAAAGTACAAAAATCATTGCATTGAATAATAATATTAATTGTGAACACATCGTCTTGTAGTAATCCCATTGAAGATTAACATTCATAATTTATATTGTTATAATATATATGGGTCTCGCCACGCGTTTCGAACTCAATATAATTTCAGACGTCGCGTTGCGTCTGAATTTCGAACATCGATCGCGGTACATCCCCTTCCTTCGTTTTCTCGATCGTAACGAATAATCCGATGAAAATGATTCAACGAATAATATTACGTTCGATCGGGTATCACATTGCTTTTTTTTTTTTTACTATGAATCAAGTTCCCTTTAGTATGAAGCTTTAGACTGCGAGAAAATAATAATAATAATATTAATAATAATAATAATAATAATAATAATAATAATAATAATAATAATAATAATAATAATAATAATAATAATAATAATAATAATAGTAATAATAATAATAATAATAGTAATAGTAGTAGTAATAGTAGTAGTAGTAGTAGTAGTAGTAGTAGGTAGTAGTAGTAGTAGTAGTAGTAGTAATAGTAACAATAATAATAGTAATAATAGTAATAATAATAATAATAATAATAATAATAATAATAATAATAATAATAATAAAGTAATCAATAAAAAGAGAAAAAGCGCGAGGTACCTCGATCAATTCAAACTGTCATTCGTATAATCAAGAAAACGATAAATAATTAATAAGAGTGGGCGATAATACAAAAATAAGAAAGAAAAATCTAGTTGTCCGCCGCCATTGTTTGCTTTCTCTTTTCTTTTCTATCTCTTTTTTTCTTTCTTTTTTTTTTTTTTTTATTATTATTATTAATCATCATGATAAACGAGAACACACGCGTAGGAATGTGAAAAGATCTCGAAAAGCGAACAACTTATTCTTTTGGGATCATATTAAAGGGCACTTCATTTTCACGGTAAAAATCGAATTCGACGTCGATATGCATCGTTCGCTGATCATCCCTAAGTTTTTTTTTTATAATCTCTACTTCCATCTCTCTCTCTCTCTCTCTCTCTCTCTCTCTCTCTCTCTCTCTCTCTCTCTCTCTCATATATATATATATATCGTTAACATCACCATACACCATCGTGCTCTACAATAATTACACTTTCGGCCAGCAGAAAAATAGAATTCTGAAAACTTAAACTCACAGTACTCGTTCGATCGTGTACCTTTGTGTTACTTCTTTTTTTTTTGTTTTTTATTTCCTTATCTCACTTGAATTATCTTTATCCTTTTCTCATCATCTTTATCAGTCCATCTATCTCTTTCTCTTTCTCTCTTTCACACGCAATACAGACAAATATACACTCACACGAATGTTCTCTCTTTCTCTTTCTATCTCACTCTCACTCGTTCGCGAGTTAACGAAACATTCATTATCGAATTAACGAAACATTGTCGAGGATTACTTTACATTACCGAATTAACGAAACATCGTCGATTATTTCCTCCCTCGTACGGGCATTGAAATTTAAAATTGGCGCCAGATCGAGCGCGAGTATGGACGATCGATCAAATTCGATACGACATTATCTCGTCGCTCACGATAATCCAAGCGAATTGCCAAAAGAGATGTTAATTCCAAAAAAAAAAAGAAAAAAAAGGAAACAAAAAAAAAGAAACTGAAAAAATTAATAAAAGGAACGAAAAAAAAAAGAAATTATAAAAGAAACACAAAAAGAAAAAGATAAAACGAAGCAATTGTGTAAAGATGTTTTCGATACATTCCCCGTATACTACATGATGTTTACATACATATATTACATGTTACAATATTAAATCGATAAACATTTTTTCTATACGCGTTTAAGAAATCGACATGTGAAGTTTAATCGACGTTACATACAATGATCGTTTTATCGCGAATATAAAATTACGTGTTATATGTTAATAAACGTGTTATGTTGATGCGACGTATGACTTTGTTAATAGAGAAAAAAAAAAAAAAAGAAAAAACAAACAGAAAAAAGAGAAAAACAGAATGCTTTACACATATATTAAAAAATTAAAGAGAATTTTGTATGCAAGGTTATAAACGTAAAAAAATTACGTACTCGTTATACGTAGGACGATTCTCGGAAATAATCAAATAATATTAGTAATTATATTAATAATAATAATAATAATAATAATAATAATGATGATAAAAATAATAATAATAATAATAATAATAATAATAATAATAATAATAATAATAATAATAAAAATGATAATAAATGTCATAATAAATTGATCGTAATGATAAATATTTAATATTCGAATAAAAAGAAACATGTGAACATGCGTGGGCGGTGATAAACCTTTCTTAGAGTAAAGAAGATATACTAATACATTGTCCAAAAAAGAAAAAAAAATAAAAATAGAATAAAATAAAATATAATAAAATAAAATAAAATAAAATTAAATAAAATAAAATAAAGAAAAGAAAAAGAAAAAGCCCATTCCAATCTTTAGCGAGATACACAATTTCCCTTCGTTTGATTGAACGACGGAATAATAACATAAAAAATATCTCCACAAATATCCTCTCTCACTTTCTCTCTCTCTCTCTCTCTCTCTCTCTCTGTTCCTTTCTCACAATAACGATCGTAAAAATCTCTTCTTTTATATCTTATATCTCATCGCGCATTAAATATCGAAACATAACACATTTTGCGCAACTAACTTTCAGTGGGGATCGCAATTTGTATATTTACGAACTTCATGTTTTCGAGGCACTATATAAATATAAATATAAATATAAATATAAATATAAATATATATATATATTTATTGATTATATATATATATATATATATATATATATATATATATATATATTACAAAATAATTGTGACGACGTTTGTTTGTTTCTCATTGATAATTGATAATTTTAACACACGATAGTAAACAAATAAACGAAAGATATATATATATATAAATACATATATATATATGTATGTATGTATGTATGTATATATGTATGTATACGCATGAATATATCAATATAATCTCTCTCTCTCTCTCTCTCTCTCTCTCTCTCTCTCTCTCTCTCTCTCTCTCTCTCTCTCACACACACACTCAAAAACAAAAAAAAAAGAGAGAAAAGACGCGTAAAGGTGTGAACGTAATCGATTCGGATGTCGACTTGCAATGATGCAAACGATGAAAGACCCAATCTAAAAGGAAAAATTTACTATTCGAGAGAAATGAAGATAGATGGATAGATAAATAGATTGACAGAAAAAGATATTGCTCGCTTGCTAATATAAATTCGACACGCAGAGCACACTCTGCAGTTTTACAATCGTTTTAAACATTTTATCGTCTTATCCATTCGTAACAATAATTATATCGGTCGTCGAGCTATCGCCAGTGATTTTACACACTTTAATGATTTGATATACATATATTCATATTATATATATATATACTCATATTTATATATATAGATATATCAAAAATATCCTTAGTAAAATAGAGCATTTATATATGTATAACGTACCTTCAAGTACTTTATTTATTATTTTTTTGTTGTGTTATATAGTTTTATCCACTATATATATAATATATATATGTATGTATAACGTGTATTATTATTTCATTATTATTACTATTATTAATATTTATATATATATATATACATATATATATATATATATATATATATATATTATATTATTATAATTATGTGTTTTTATTATACATGTAATATCCATCGCGGCACATTTTTTAGTTGCACCTCCTGCGTACACATATATATGTATATATATATATATACACACATATATGTATATGTATGTATATATATGTATACGTACATACACACACTTATATGCGCGTATGCGTGTCGCCACGTGAACGAATTTCATGATTAAATAAAAATCGCTTTATTATTCCTTCACCCATTCGTTGCTCGGCTTCCATTTCTTTTTCCTTTCTTTCTTTAACTAACATAAGAATCGATAACTAAAGAATTAGAAATATGTATATCTATATGTGTATATATATATATATATATACATATATATATACACATATACATATATAATGTTATATTCCTACGATTGAATATTCTCCTGAAACATAACTTTCTTTCCCTTTCTCTCTCTCTCTCTCTCTCTCTCTCACTCTCATTTTTTATTTCCTATCTTTCTTTTCCATTATTTAATCACGACGACCTCTTGAACACAAACGATTAATGTTAAACATTTTCATTCGTTATTAATCTATTAATCGTCAACGAACAATATTGATTCGTTCGTCATAACACGGAACATCGAGAAGTGACGTGTCGTATATCGATCTTTTTTTTTATTATTTTTTTCTTTGGAACAAACTCCAATGAAATTAATCGATCGAAAATGATAGAACACACATTGAAAAACAAGATATACATCATAATTTTCTCACGCTCGAATTTATGAAACAATGCCGAGAGAAATCAAGTAGAATCGATAATATCACATAGAGAACAGTTTTCGTATTCGATTTGTTTGTGCATATTTTTGTGTAAAAAAAAAAAAAAAAAAAAAAAAAAAAAACAAAAAAAAATTGATATATAATCGTTTTCTACGAATACAAATAATTCCCAGATCTCTCGAAGAAATTTTTCTTCCTCATATTTTTATTACTTTTGCTTTCATTTTATCCTACGTCCTTTATTTATTTTTTTTTTTTCTAATTTGCTTCCCTTCTTTCTTTCCATTCGACATCATAACAATTTATTTTTTATATTTTTCATTCAACGTTATTAAAAATTTTTTAAGGGAATATATATATATATATATATATATATATATATATATATATATATATAAATTGTTCCGAAGAGAAGAATACATTTGTTATACGTCGTAAATTCCAACTTGGCAAAAGAGAGATCGGAGAAGGAATTTGTTCGTAAAGTTAGAGCGGAGAGAGGGGAAAATGGCAAAGGGGAAGGAAAATGGGACGAGGGGAAGAGGGAAGTGGGGAAGGGGAACGAGACGGGAACTACTTGTAATTTACAATCGTCTTTATAAATGTTTGAACGAATAAAATTCCGAATTGATTCGATACTCGGTCGAGCGAAAATTCGAGTAAATTAGATATTCGAATAGAAAACTATCTCAAGGCGTCTACTTTCTTTCTGCACGATTATGATTCCATTTCTTTCTTTCTTTCTTTCTTTCTTTCTTTCTTTCTATCTTCTTTTTTTTTTTCCTTAAGTAAGATATGAATTTCTCATAAGTTAGTTTTATTGCTCCGTATACTTACAAAATTCCCTTTCTCAGTCTCTCAAAGTCGAATATCTCCCCCCCTCCCTCTCTCTCTCTTTCTCTATCTCTATACACACACGCACACGCACGCACACACACGCCATTTACATAGGAAAATAATACATTTTTATCGATTTCCTTCGAAGCAATCTTTAAATCGTGCTTTTAACCGTACTCTCTAGCGAATATCCTTAACCCCCGTTTTTTTTTCATTTTTTAATTAATAGTTTCGAAGTTTATCTAACGATTAAGTTGCATTTTAAAACGAAGAACGATAATAGCTATCTCTCTCTCTCTCTCTCTCTCCCCCCTCTCTCTCTCTCTCTACTCCATAAATTCTTCGTATAAGTTAATTTTTTTCAAAGAATATATATGTACATATATAATATGCATATATATGTACATACTAAAAGCGAGTGTTAAGATATTGGTCTATTATTATTATTATTATTATTATTATTATTATTATTATTATTATTATTATTATTATTATCATTATTATTATTATTACTATTATTACTATTATTATTATTAATATTATTATTAATATTTTTATTAATATTATTATTAATATTATTATTATTATTATTAATATTATTACTATTATTATTTTTATTATTATATAGTCACAGATGCTTTTCTAGAGCGAATCTCTTCTCGATGCTCATTTCTTCATCGTAGAAATATGATTATTTTTCTATTAATATAAATAAAAACGGATATTAATAATAAAAGAAAAGAAAAGAAAAGAAAAGAAAAAAAGGAAAAAATATTAAGGGAAAAGAAGGGAAAGAAAAAGACAAAAAAAAAAAAAAGAAAAGAAGAAAGAAAAGAAAAGAAAAATTATAATGTGACTTAGTCGGTCCTCGACAAAATTCGAATTGTGGAAGAGATACTTCTTCATCGTACACCATGAATTTGCAAAAAAAAAAAAAAAAAAAAAAAAAAAAAAGAAACGCAAACAAGTCGTTATTAGGAGTAGAGACTCTCATCGACTTAATATTAATATTTTCACGTGGCGACAAAGAAAACGTAGAAAGTAAAAGTTCGTACGAATTCTGATCCCGTTTTGTTATTTCTTTTTGTTGTTGTTTTTTTTTGTTGCTGTTGTTTTGTTTTCCCCTGTTCATTACTGCGCGTACCCCAAGAGGCTACATTAAGGAATCATACACAACGCGTTTTTTTTTTTTTTATAAGTCGTAATGGTGATCGTTATCGGCTTAATATATGAGTTAAAAACTAAAATAATTATTCAATATATGTACAATGCGATAATGTAGTAACGTAATAAATAAGCTCAAGGTATACATTCTACTTCACACGTATAACATTCGTCCATATAATAATTACAAATCATCATCATCATCATCATCATCATCATCATCATCATTATCGTTATCTCATCATTACCATTATCACCATCATGACCATCATCATATCATTATCATCATCGTCATTATGATCGATACATGGGCGAACAGGCCAACATTACAATACACAATTTTTTCGGTTCAGAACGATAAAAGGCTTCCTCCTCCTCCCCCCACCCACCCACCCACCATACCACCTCAATCCACTCGAAGAACATTTCGGCAAGGCCAAAAAAAAAAAAAGAAAAAGAAAATATGCTACTACCGCGTCGAACTTATAATATATAATTCTTTCAAAAGAAAGATATAATTAAATCGGCTAGCATCATCATTGGTCGTCGTCTCATTCTATACGATTATTCGACTTATTCAATAACGATCCACATCGATCCATTCGAATCTATTCGAACGACAAACACACCAGAGGCAAAGACCCTTTTTTCTCACGTTCTGAACCGTTATATAGAATGTATATGCTACCTATTAATTCGTTAAACCTTTACACACAAATAATGAAATTAAAGAGCGATGCGTAACGAACCGGGGTTTATAATTACCCCAAAAAAGCACAAGGTCGTCGGAATTTTTTTTTTTTTCATCGTACCATCATTGTTCGTATTGTTCATTGATCATCATTATTATTTTAATGCACATCGTATACCGATAAAAACTAACGACTCCATCTGTGTCATTTTTTATATATAGGCACTTCTCATATAGTGGGAAATCAAACAAATTTGCATGTCCCGCTAAATTTGTCTTTACAGGTGAGAAAAACTTTGGTTGATGGGATAAATCTTTAGAATCGAAATATCTTATTTTTCTCTCTCTTTCTCTCTCTCTCTCTCTCTCTCTCCTTCTACCTTTACCTTTCTACCTCTCTCTCTTTCCCTTTCTTTTTTTTTCTCTCCTTCTTCAATTTGCGCACGATTACTATATATATATATACCTCTCTATGTGTATATATTTCTATGGTCTGTTTAATTCACGATTGACGTACGTACGTATATCCATTACGTCCATATAATTTAATAGTTTCTTTCTCGTCTCTTAAGTAATATAGTGTGTAAAATCGTGTATTCTCATTTATTATTCGAGTCCATAATGGTGGCTCGTAGATATATAAAAATGTGTCATTCACGACGCATTTATTTAAAGCACGCTATTTCATTCGCCTGCAAACAACTTTATATCCGTCTCCTTTATATCTTCTTACAAACTCGTCTTAGGAATCTTAGAAAAACAAGGACATTCGTGAATATCCTTTATTCGCGTTTCATCCGAAGTGAACTCTCTCGAGCGAATCTGTTTACGCGGAGAGAAGAGAGTTGTGTGTTTACTACGTACAACGGACGGGCCCAGCGAGATACGGGGACAAGTTTTCTATTAAAGAAGGCGGTTTCTTTTTTTTTTGTGTTTTTTTTTGTGTTTTTTTTGTGTTTTTTTTTTGTTTTTTTTTTTTTTCTTTTTTGTTGTTAATACATTTACTTACTTTTCCCCCGCGCTTTCTCGGCTTTCATTTCTCGGTAGGTCTCGTTACGGTTTGTGGTATTACCGTCAATGACTTTGGAATTTTTGGCAAAATTGGAATTGGATTAGATGGCTTAGTAGTCACTTGTATAGACTTTGGCAGATTGAGATTATGTAATAGGTTTTGGGTAGGACTGTTCTCGTTCGACAAACGTATGTCGCATATAAGCGGCTCGAAATCACCTCTGCTTTGACGATTCAACATTTCCTGTTGCATTCTCAGGTGCTTTTGGAATTGGGTCTGAGCGGCCAGCTGTGCCTTCTGATATTGCGTAGTAGATTTGAAGTTAGGCGGTGAATTCGGATTACCCGATACGCCGCTGCCGCCGGTAGGACTTACGCACTGTTTCTCGTTCAGCATTTGTTTCTGTTTCTTAAGATGTTGGAGCCGTTTAAAATCCGGTTCGCTCAATTGGAACACCTTACCGCCGGAGGACATCGGCAATTTCGAGTTATCCTTACGTTTGACGTTTCCATTGGTCGAACTGGTAGACGGTAAATTGAGTCGTTGCAAGCTGGGAGGCGGTTTCTTTATTATCGATACGCCAGGATTTAATTTGAGTACGCGCGGCGGACTTCCCTTCGCCGTCAATTGTATCGCCGCCGGTGACTTCGCGGTACAGCTACCTGTCGGTAACGAGAGCCTGTCTCTTTCGAGTACGTATCCGCCGCTAAGACGACGGGAATTATTAAATTCGGACGATATCGGTTCCATTATCGGTTCGTCCATTTTTTCGGGACCCTCGTACGATATCAATCTGTTTTGTACCGACGTAGAATAATTGATCGCATTGCGCGACGCATTAGGCGCCAAGATCAAATCCCCGGCTCTGTAATACTTTTCCAAAAGTATCAAATGTCTCAGGAATGAACTCTGATTCCCGTAAGGTCTTTGCAACTCTTGCCATAATAGTTTCGTGTCCCTGTCGTATTGTATCATCGTCGCACACTTTTCCCAACCCTGCGGGGTTATCTCTCGGACATTGGTAAACTCAATATTGGCGTGAAGGTTCATTTCTTCTTCGCCCGGGAAAAGGGTACGTACGCTTATCGAAGGATTCGCTCCGAGCCGTTGGACTACGGGAGTTATGTCGTTGTTCGTTCTTGCCCTTTTAGGTAATTTCGTCAATGTCACTTCCTTGTCCATGGCAAGGATCTCTACGACCTCGTTCGGACCGTCGCAGGGCGGCGTCGTCGACATTGTCGTCGTCGTCGTCGTTGTCGTCGTCGTCGTCGTCGTCGTCGTCGTCATCATCGTTGTGCCATCCGACGTATAATTGTTCACTTCGAGTATTTTCCTTTTCTTCAATTTCTCCACGGTACCCTCGACCCCAAGGAATTGAACGTCCGTAGGTACGATCGCCTCGTTCGTATTAATTTTGACAGAACGATTGTCATTGTCCGGTTCAGAATTTGTACCCTCGTTTTTAATTGACTCGGGGGTCGACTTATCCGAGACCAAATTTGCCGTGACGTCTGGCGACTTCGAACTGCCATTCTTAGTAGTAGCCGCCTGCGTGCATTTAGCCTTTTTACGTTTATCCTTGTCCTTCGATTGACCGTTAGAATCATCGTCCTCGTTCTCGAGTACCTCGATGTCGTGGTAATGTAAGATCCTATAATTATTGGAACGTTCGTACATCATTTTTATCAAGAATTCTTCGATAATGTCAATTACCGATGATATATATATATATATATATATATATATATATATATATATATATAAATAATACGATTACGCCACGTACCTCTTTCTATAGCTCTTAAAGAAAGATCTATGATTCATATTCATATTCTCAGGATCCTTGTATTTGATTTGCAACTGTGTGAAGTACCGGCACAACTTGCAAACAAAAGTACCCGCTGCGAGTGAAACGGGTATCGCCTGTTGCGAGAGCCGTTGATTTAATTCAATCGTTTCGGCGTTTGACAACTGATGCGTATGATTTCTAGCCAATCTCCGATTGCAAAGTGCACAGGTCAAAAACCTTTCGATTTTACCGTAATGAATCACGCAGAATGACATCGACGTGTGTTGACTCGATTCCCAATCAATATCAACCTGCAATCAAATATTATTGTCTAAATGAAACATACGCCGTGTGTAATTAAAAGTTGAAACATTATTTCAACGACAACCGATACGATCAGGTTCATTTTTTAATTCGTTAGAAAAGTATCGATCTATCGGATTTATTACGCGCGCGTGAGAGAGAGAGAGAGAGAGAGAGAGAGAGAGAGAGAGAGAGAGAGAGAGAGAGAGAGATACCTGATTTTG
>OU964970.1:6731474-6812442 GCA_918808275.2 Dolichovespula sylvestris | reverse complement strand
AAGCAATGAAGGATAAGGGATTGATTAACAATGTAGTTATGCCCACAACCAGGATTACCGCAAGAGTGTCTGTGGTTAGTAGTGAACTTTCGGTTCGCACCAGAGCTGCTATCTCCCAAACCACTGGTTCCAAACTGAAAATAAAAGAAAAAAAAATACAAAAGTCAATAACGATCAAGATCTGTATATGCCTCGGCGCTTTATAATACGCGTTTCTTTTGAATATATTATTATCCGAATCTCACGATAATCCTTAAATCTTACCTCCTTTTGTATGGTGTAAAATTCAGGCGAATCTCCTTCTCCGTCGGTGCGTCCTTGCTTCAAAACCATTTTCAAAGGTGATCTCGATCGTTTCTTGTCTTTTTCCTTTTCCTTCTGTACACGAATCACAGTTTTCAATGTACCTGTATATTGTTCCTTCCTCGCCTTCTGATGGTTTAATCTCTCCGCAGCTTTTTCCAACGATTCCAAACCCAATAATCTCAAGATAGATTCTTTCTTGGCCTTATCCTCCGGCGTTTCCAAAATTTTCGCGGTAATGTTAACGCTACTAGATGATTCGTCCGAGGTAGATGTCTCGTCTAGATCCTTTTGAGATGAAGCTTCTCCGATTTTACTAGATTTACACTCGTCCAACAAATTCATATTACTTCCTTCCTTCGATAAATCATTTTCTGCTATATGACTCGAAAGTCGTCCTTCTTTTTTCGTTCTGTTCGGTTCGTTTGGTATTACCAAATCATTTTCAGATTTACTACGCAAATTATCACCGTTATCTTGAATTTTGTCTAAACTATCGCGGCCACCTTCGGAGAAACCTCTAAAACTGTCGGAACATTTAGCAAGATTGTCGTAATCATTAAGGAATGATCTGTTGTTTTCATTTATCTTGGCAACTTCATTGTCAAGCAATGTTTCTTCCTTTTGTTGGTCGGACTTTCTGATATCTCGTTTAGTTCGTTTATTTTTCAACGTATTATTCAACTGCTGTTGATCCTCCTTACGTTTTTTCACTTCTCTGCCACGTCTGGTACGAGTATGTGGCTCTAAAACATCACTAGTTTCAAAGTCTGCGGTGCTATTTTGAGATATGTCTGTTTCAGGAGTGTTGCAGATAGTTTCATTACTAGCTTTCTGTTCAAAATTTTGTTTATTATCATTTTGTGCATTCAATTCTTCCGTTGTCTGGCAATCACTTCCTGTACTAGATTTGGATGCATTTTCATGTTCTCTGTTACAAGAGGTTGGTCTTTTCTCCACTTTTTTTTGTTTATCGCGAACCCTTAATACTCTTTTATTTTCTTCACTTGTAACTTTGGGTTCGTCCGTATTCTTTTCTGATGATAATTTATTACCTTTTTCATCGACGACTGTATTTAGTGTATTATCCACTTTCTTATCGACAGTATTTTCATTTGAGACTACTGTTGTATCAATATTTTGATGTTTACTATCATCTTTATCGTGATTAGCATCCTTGATAGAATCATTTGTATTATTTATTTCTTTCTTTGAAGTACATACCGGAGATTTGGCGGAGGCGCATATTGAATTTGAGTCACTATTTATGGCTGGCGATACATGAGAATTATTTCTGTCATGTTTCTGATTTTGCAGTGATTCAGAGGAAACAGTAGGCACTACCTCAACATTCTCATTGATATTATGAACTTTGTCATGTTTGTTAGTTTCATTTGATAATTGATCCGTATCTTGTCCAGTCAATGTCTCTTCTACTTTATTAGTTGTAAATTTTGATGCAGAATGTTCATCCATTTCAACGAGAGAATTTTCTTCATCTTCAACATTATTATTACATGTATCATTTAATTTTATATCTTCACCTGTTGCCTCTACATTTTCTACCATATCCGATAAACCTGTTAGTTCATCCCCTTTCACTAATCTTTCAACATCAGAATAAATACTTTCTAAGGTTTCTGATTCCTCTGAACAACGGGTACTAACTAAACTTTCTACTTGAGGTAAATTTGTCTTATCCACTTCATTGTTTATTTCTACAGTGGTACCTTGTGTATTTACCGATTCGTTTATTTCTGTAGAAGATAATGTAGTAGACTCATTAGTAACTTCATTTATGTTTTCATCAGTTGTTTCTACAACAGATTCTATAAGAGAGTCATGCTTTTCACTTGGTTCATCCGTTGTGGTTGCCAATTTCTTTCCAATTTCAGGCTCTTCAATGTTATCTTGAGAATTTTTATCATTTGATTTCCCTGATTTTTTCAATAAAGGAGATATTTTCTTATTATTATCTATTGATTGACTTTCAATATCTCCTATTTGTTCTTCTACCTTAGATATTATATTTGAATCCTGATCAGCTTCAGTACTTTCTTTAACATCTTTACATATATTTATTTCTTTACTAACTGTAGGATGTGAGGATTCATGAGAATTGTGAGTTTTATTGACTGCTTCAATATTAGGAGTCTCCCTATCTTGAGTGTTTTGTGATTGAGTTTCAACCAATTCAATGTCACCCATGACTAGTTTCTCAATCTCTTTGGCAGTGTCAGCCACTTTCGGTACTGAGTTCTCAGAACTTTCCGATTTACTCTCATTTTTAGATGCATTGGGTTTGTCTTCATCGGTATTCTCTTCCAAACCCAATTTCTGAGATTCAGTACTCAATGGTGCAATGATTTCCTCAATCTTTGGAATTTCAAAATTTTTACTCAATCCTAGATTCTTCTCTGGACCAAATATTTTACTTTCAATTGATTTTGCAATCGTTAATTTTATATTCTCTATCATCTGATCTATTTGTGACTTTGGATTGCCATCGGATTTCTCTGTTCCATAAAAAGAATTTACTGTTTTTCTCATATCTATATTTAAACTATTCCTTCGACCTTTAGACCTATCTGTGAGTTTTGACAGAATTGTGTCTTTCCTAACTTGGTCTAAACTACCGGTTTTCTTCATTTCTTCTGGTACATCTACATTTTTAGATGCTACACGTGCATCATCAACCTTGATATCATCTACTTTTGTTTCACTATCCGTACTTCTGGCTTTTGTCTTTGAACGTAATGTTGGTCCTATTTCACTTAATCTATCTACTCTCTCACTATTATTATTGTTTTCTATTTCTATACCAGTTTCACTTTCGGCATAATTCTTGGAGGCGTCATCTTTTATTATAATTTCATCTTTAATTATTGCAGTTATTTGAGAGTAATTACCACTAGATTCAGAAAAACAGGATTCTATATCTATATTCCCATCAGAAGTCTGTTCTGTCGAAGTTTCAGATGCAGCAGGTTCATCCGAATTTAATCTACGGCGTCTTTTAACATCTACATCATTTGCAGCTGCTGTATCCGAGAGTTGGCGCAATTTTCCATTTCTTAAACTCCTTTGGCTTAACAAAACATTTGACCTCTTTCTTAATTGAATTGTAGTTTGAGTATGATTTCCTTGTTCAATGTCTCCACATTCTCCTTCCGACATAATTCTGTCATCGCAATCAGGTTCCTTCTTTATTTCACTTTCAGGAATAATATTTTCATCCACCAACATTTTCCTACTCCTAGTTATTTTTCCTTCTACTTTTTCTACAATACCTTGCTGATTATCTACTTCCGAATCACACAACATTGAAGCTATAACTTCGTCGATAGTAAGATCAATAGAGCTCTTGTTATCCAAGACAGATTTAGATAATTTATTATGCACGCTGGAATTAGTTTTGATGTTATTAAGAGAATCGGTATCTTTAGTGCCTCTTTTACCTTTCAGATATTTATCCCCTTCTATGATTTTCGTATAATTTTCTTTTTCCTTTATCGTACTCTTTTTCAGTCCTGTATTTTTTAAAAGTTTGGCACTTCTAGGGGAAGAGTCCACAGTATCACCTGGTTTAGTTCTCTTACTATACTTTGTATTACTTTTTGTATTAGAGTTAACAAGAGCGTCTTGATCTTTTTCTGAATTGTCCTCGTTATCCTGCTCGCCGCTAATTCTTGTGAAGGACTTGGTTTTCTTGGTCCTGAGATTAATCTTGGCACTTTTGTTGGTTATTTCAGCAGTTTTGCTATTTTCTAGATCGTTGATATGATTTTCTGTAATTCTTAAATTGATATCAGAAGATCTTTCCTCTTCTTCCTCCTCTTCTTCCTCCTCTTCCACTTTCTCCTCTATTGACTTAACTTTTCTCGCTTTGATACCTTTCTTGATATCAGAATTTATTCTGCATAAATTTTTACTTCCTACTTTTTTGGTAACTTTTGTCTTAATGAAATTATTTTTTGTTACTCTTAATTTTTGTTTACGTTTGAGGTTCTTTAAAACCTTCTTTCTTGGCAAACTTGCCTCTAATTTTGCAGGAAGTTGACTGCCCGTTGCTACTGCTTCAAAAATATCACGTGCAAGCTGTTGTTGTCTTATATTGGTCAAAGACTTGCCTTTTCTACTTTTGACCTCATTAGATGGCAAGCCAGAGTCATTATTCGCCTTCTGTTTTGATTTTGAAGGCGCTAAGGGTCGTTTTTCTCTGGATGCCATCTCACTTCCACCCACATTGGGCTCCTGAAAAATCACCCCTTGCTAATTTTTTATTAACGACTAATAAAATTTTAACTACTATTAAATCTTATATATCGAAAATATATAAATTAATTAAAAATTTTAATTCTTATTAATTTTGATGTATCAAGAATAAGTTATATATATATATATATATATATATATATATATATATATATATATATATATATATATATATATATATATAGTAAGGGCTCTCAAGTATCCAGCATTTATGTCATAAACCATAGAAAAAATAATCAAATAATGAAATAATAATTAAAAATAAAAATTAAATATATCCGAATAATTAAAATTATATGTAAATAAATAAATAAATATATATACATACATACATATATATAATATTTTATAAAATATCCTTTCTATATTATACTTTTCATTATTATATTATAATTCGTTACTTGAAAATCTTACAAAGAGATCGAAGATATTTTCAATTTGTTAATATTTCGATTTATATTTTTAACATATCGCGTGTAATATATTTAATCGAGACGCGATCAAAATTTTGATTTAATGAATGAAAGAAGAAATGAGAAAGAAAGTAGAATTCGAGATATAGTTATGTTATATACATATATATACACACACACACATATATATAATATATATGTGTATGTATGATAGAATAAAAAAGTAGAAATACCTTTCCTCTTAAATATAAGGCAGGAACAAATGTATTGTACACCAAGTAGAAAAACTACATAATTCGTCTTGACTGCGAATAGGTAAGCGACCGGTTGGGAAGTAGGGTTGGTAGATGCGGCCCTGGCGGTCAGAAAAATTACGTGACAAACTTTGCATTTACACGGATACACGAAGCGCCTCTTCTCCGTCAAGGAACTCAGGTCCGAAATATTTCAAGCGATATCTGCCGTAATAATGAACAGGTCAATGAAATTCTTGGTTCAAAAGAAAGCGCGTAAGGCGTATTAACTTCCGAGATAGAAAATCTGTCGATTAATGCGACCAAATTAATGAAAATCGAGGGAGAAATAGTGGCGAAAAAATCGCCACGAATAAACAAAAGGTCGGCCCCGATTCGAGATTTCTAAGATCTAGCTTGACACGATAAAGTTAATATCTTTTAAAATGATAGGTCGAAAAGTCGGGCGAACGATTATACTCACCTCTGAGGCCGAAAATGCCGTCGGAGATCCGTGATTAATGTGAGAAAAGGGGGAAAAACAATGTCGTGAAAAACACAGTCCCGTTGCAGGGTGTCTGAACGCTGTCCTACTGTTTTGAGGCTACCGCCACCTGCCGGTCGAATGCGCGACCTCTCCCACGTCCATAGCCTATTCAAGCTAATCGCATGACATTATTTCAAAGAATTTAACCCCATAGGCTTCCCAATTGTCGCTATTTATCAACCCTTCACGTTCTACGAGACACAAATTCACTCTACGACCAAAAAATCCTATAGGATGTTAAACCGATTAAACGAAAAAATCCTCGATAAAGTAGCTAACAACGCGGCACTTCTAATCCTATACAACGTTCACGCTAACTGAAGCCGCAGAATATTATTGAAATTCTACCTTACGACGAATGCTCGATGTTCCGATCTTCTCCCCTCGAACGTATCCTACCTAATAGAAACTTTCTCGCGAGAATCGAAACTTATGTAGGAGTAAGAAAGCGAGGCGATAAAGAAAGCACGGTGAAACGCAGAGGAACGAAAAGGAAGACGCGCCCGTGCGCACCAATGGCGGCCAGCGACCCTTATTTACCGAGCTCAAAATGGCTGCCCTTCGTATTTTCACACGCTCGTGCTTTTCAGCGATTTTACAAGGTCCCGTCGCTCTACAATCGGTGAAGTGCGCTTCCCCGGCTATCACCGAGGTACTAATTTTTACAATTACGTTTTTATTTACTTATACAATATCGCCTTTACTTTTAATTAAGCCCAACAACCTTATCGCACCGTCTAACTGTAGTTAGTGATTTTCTCAGAACAGCGATAGCGAAGGGCCTCACGTATTCTTACGATGTGCGCGTGTATCCGCTCTCTTGCAATAATTTACTAACACTATCCTATGACATTATTCTCTCTTATCGCATTTTTTACACTATTCTATTTCTCTCTATTACAACGCAGATCCTTTAGAAACATTTAAAACAGTTTTCTTTTATTCAATAATCTAATACGATGTAATAACTGCGAATAATTGAAAATTGCAACATTGTAAAATGTCTTATTTCTATTGATTACCTTGCACCAATTGTCCTCCTCTTCAAGATTTTATTTTTTAATATCAATTACCATACCACAGAACACATTATGGAACATTAGAGGAGCTATTCAATCTATTTCCTTTAAATTTGTGAATTAAAGTAATTGACCTTTTGTAAAATATAAAAAGAAAAAAATGTGGTTATTTCATTGATAGACTTGCGCTATAAAGTTAAACCGCTTATATCATTGAAATGTGTTATTTTGATAGAATTATGTACATTTTGACTAAAGTATTAATAAAAATTTACTTTTTTTTAGATTTATAAAAGATGGAGTAGTTACAAGTCTTCTCCTATATACAAAGATCCTTCTCATTACACAGACTATGATATATCTAACGATCCGGTAGAATGGAGCTATGTAGAACGTTTAATGAGATACAAGGTCATACCGCAACCAAAAACTACTGATACAAATTTACCTTCAGGATGGAAACCAGCTACTGGTTAGCATGCTTTTTTTATCATATAATATTATACAACTGATATATATATATATATATATATATATATATAAATCTGATATAATAGATAATTATTTTAATTTTTACGTTATTTGACAGTAAAACCCAGTGACCATCCTTATTTTATACAACGTACAAAAAATCATATGCTACCTATTTATCTACAAATAAAATTTAGAGGAATGAGAAAAGTAACACAAATACGTAAAATACAAGGAGATATTTGGAAATTAGAGGAAGAATTAAAGATGCATATAGAAAAAACAATGAATAAAAAAATTGGTAGTAGGATAAATGAAATGTGTGGTGAAATTAAGTTTAGAGGAGATTATGTATCTTGTGTTAAAAAGTGGTTATTAGCTAAAGGCTTCTAAATTTGTCAATGTAAATTTTGTTTTATATTATAAATATAAGAATTAGGAACACATATATATATAATGTAAATATGATTACATAGGAACTGTTACAACAACAAAATACTTTTATGTATATTTGTAAAAATAAAAACTTACATCATCTTATAACTTCTTTTGTTTAATACTCAATAAAAACAACTGATAGGCTCAAATTAAAAATCTTATAAAACATTATTTAAATCAATCAAATTATTAAACATACTAAAATTGATTATAATGATAAATCGATGAAAACATGAAAACTTGTGACATAACAAAATACCATGATCATTTTTTATATAATTCACTCATATAGATTAAAAAATATACAATAACGGGTAGAAACGCTTTTGTTATGTTCCATTCACAGGAGAATTTATTTTCACAAAGCAATTATAATAAAACAAGTATCCAGTATATTTTCATGTTTCAACTTAAGAAATCTTCAAAGTCATAGTTGAGTAAAACTTTTGATTGAATTCTAATTATTGTACATGTATGAGATAACATAAAAATATTTTTTTTTTTAAATAACTTTATAGGGATATTAGATGATAAAACTCAGATATTACATGTGCTAAAAAATATATACTGGAAATAGGACTAAAGGCTTTATAGGGACGAAGTTTAATAAATTCTGTCAGTTTTTACATTTATTGCCTCTGAATGGAGCGTTATGTATCTGTAAGCAAATTTAAACTTTACTTGAAGACTTTTCCTTGATTAAATTTACGCCCTTCTTTATCAGTACCAATCCAACTAAAGTACTGATGCACCAATTCCTTTGTCTTTTCATCGGATGGGTCTAGTTTTGTCCAACTATATGACTCATAATCCACCTGCCAGTCTGAACATAACTGCAAAAGAACCAATATAATTTCAAAAACACATTCATTAATTTTTTATAACAGTTAATTAGTAATCATTGCATAAACATACTGTAAAAGCAAGTTCTTGTCCACGCCAAATCCATATACCACTAATGGTGCTATCATTGTCTGTACCAAATAAGCAAGTACTAGCAAATGAAGCTTTACGCATTTTATCTAATCGTTGATACATTCCAGTAATAAGATTGCATGACATAAAAACCTAAATATAAATATATATATATGTATATATATATGTTAATATGCACACTCACATATATAAATTTAAATGATGTACTTCATGGAATTACGATTATATACATGTACTTACTTTAGTTAATTCATTATTGTATTTATATTCACTCAACCAGATACTATAATGTTGTGGATCAAACTTTTGCCAGAAGTACGGTATAGACTTAGATTCGTCTTCATTAGAATAAAATCGTTTGAAATCATCAAGATCAAAAGAACCCTTTGGTAAAGTATCAAAAGGATTTACTGCTTTAGGTTCTGCAGCTAAAACTGCATCTGCTAGATCAAGTTCTTCTGCTGGTTCGTTCTTTGCCTCTTTTGATTCCTTTGATTCTTTTTTGGATTCCTTTTCTTTCTTTTCTTTTTTCGATGAAGACTAAAATAATATATATATATATATATATATATATATATATATATATATATATATATATATATGATACACACACAAATATGCATATACAATTTTTAAGAATATCATAAAATTAAATATTTTGAAGACAATTTGTATACCTTTCCTTGCGTCTCTGCATACTTCTTAGGATCGTATTCAAGTGTTTTCTCAGCCAATTTA
Organism: Dolichovespula sylvestris; assembly: GCA_918808275.2. NCBI lineage: Eukaryota > Metazoa > Arthropoda > Insecta > Hymenoptera > Vespidae > Dolichovespula > Dolichovespula sylvestris. The sequence goes on along the minus strand of OU964970.1, from coordinate 6,803,069 downwards.
AAGGCACCAATTACAGCAATAGATTCAGGTTGATAAATAACAGTTTGGAACCATCGATTCACATTTTGATACGGTTTGCGTAGATTTGGTTCAAGAACATATTGATATAAATGGAGTAAAGTCATAGCTACACTAATATCTGCTAAAGTTATTCGTTCTCCTACCAAATACGTTCGTGTAAGTAAATGAGAATTTAAAGCTGTTAAAGCTTTCTTTACATCTTCTTTAGCATGTTCAATAGTCTGAAATAATAACATCATTTATTAAATTAGAGATATTTACTTCTGCAATCTAATAAAAAGAAAAAAAAATTATAATATAAAAGGCTATGTGTACGCAACTTGAAGTACACAAATACAAATAAATATATATACATGTGTATTTGTGTACCTACAGTAAATGCAAATATTTATTTACCTCCTGTTGTTACAAACAATTGTCTGAATTAACAATTGTTGCCTTTGAAGGAGGACCAAAATCGATACTAGTATTATAAAGATGTATGCATATAAATATATTTGTAATCATACATAAACATTTAATACCTGTTTATTGTATGGCATAATCCCAAGTAATGGAAATACCCAAGCACAACTGGCAGGAAGAATTTCAGAATCAGCGAATCCAAACCATTGAATGATTTCCGTTCGCTCAAGTTCGGTTTTTCCTCTCAATTGCTCATTGGAAACTAAAAGTGATAGTAATAAAAAAAGGAATAAGATGATGAGATATAAAACTAAAAAATGATTCTACTAACCATAATAAGCAATTGCATTACTTTCTGTAATACATTTTCCGTTACATGTTTCAAAGGCTGGTACCTAAAAATAGACGAATTTTTGTTAGAATAGCGAATACAAATTTAATTGCATTTACTTTTTAAAACATAAGCTATTAAGAAATATAGCAGCTGGTTGGGAATTAACAGGACAACTGTCAGGAAGGAAAGATAACATGACATATGGTCTGACTTACTTTACCAAGAGGAAACTTTTTTAAGAAAGCTTCAGTCTTGTTAGTTTCTCCGAAGACAAAGTCTTCGGCAATTTTAATCTGCGTGCCGGAGTATTGAGCAGCGATCAGAGCCTTATATGCCCTGAAATTTTCTGGGTACGTGTACAACGTCTGCAAAAAACATTAAGATATAAAAATTATCATATGTTAATAATCACATTTTATCTATCATATATAGTTATTGATTCCTTTTAATGTCGATGATTTTAGCTGAAAATTGCATGAATCTCACTTACTCCAGACGCCATTGTATCCAGTTAAGGGAACAGGAAGTTGAAGGCCGGTAAAGACCACACTGCTCGAGTCTACTCCTCTAATTGAGATTCTACTATCTGATTCCTTTTTTTATTTTTTTATTTTTATTTTTATTTTTCAATTATGATTTTTTGTATCAGTTTTATAGCTAACTATGTTAATATACACGCGATGTAACTATAAAATAAATAAGAAATAACAATTATATCTTTATACTCATGGAAATTGCAATGAACTGAGAATGGTTAAAGGAGTATATTCAAATGTTGAATATGTACTGTACACGATTTTTTCCATTCGTTTTATTAGTTCTGTTGCAACGCTTCTTATTCTTAAGGGCTGCTGATTGGTCTTCGGTTGGACGCTATCTTCATATTATTGGCTGAAAAATAAAATATTCGACTAATACTAATTTTATCATGATGGACCAATTGCATTCAATTTGTTTAATAATTGTAGGATTTTATTTAATTTTCTCTGTATCAACATTAAAAATTGTATTTTTAAACAAGGATAAATATAAAATAAATACTAAATATAAATTTTGATAAAATTGTATCGGATATAAATTTCAATAAAACTTTATGTCGACATGTGTTCCAAAATACAAGAAACTTATTTGAGTGCTATGCTGAACGCATCGTAAGATTCAGAATTTACTTTAGCAGAAACTTATGCCAATGACATTTAATTCCCCGTAACGAACATGGCCGCGCTCAAGGATGTTGTTTCTTTGTACCAAAATTTAAAACAAGAGTGGACAAGACCATCTTGTAATTTAAAAAAATGTGGCAAATTACTTAATCAATTAAAGGTGACATTTCATTACCGTTACTTAATGTTTTTTTTTTTTTTTTTTCAATATAACCTCATCGTGATATAACTAGTAATTTTCCTTATTTTTTTTCGTATATTACTTTAATCATTTCTGTATACGTACATGTTTAAAGAAATTTGTTTACATTGTTTAATTTATACAGGTGGGTCTCACGCATTTAATGTTCTTACCTACATCTAATAGTACGGCAAGCCAAAATGAATTGCTCATAGCTAGTATGTATTTTTTTGTCTTTTTTTTTTTTATATGATTTTTAATGTTTTCTATTATTGATGATGTGTTTATCATTAAAATGTATGTCTTTAATTACAGGAGATATATTAGAAATTGGTGCTCAATGGAGTATAGCTGCAGAAGATATACCATCTTTTGAAAGATACATGGCCCAATTAAAATGTTATTATTTTGATTATAAATCTGGGTTACTTGAATCTGCTTACAAGTATCAACTTCTGGGTTTAAATTTGTTATTCTTATTATCTCAAAATCGCGTAGCAGAATTTCATACAGAATTAGAGCTTCTGCCTTCCGATCAAATACAATCGAATCCTTATATTCGACATCCATTAAGTTTAGAACAATATTTAATGGAGGGTTCATATAACAAAATATTTTTGGCTAAAGGCAATGTGCCAGCTGCATGTTATAATTTTTTCATTGACATATTATTAAATACTGTTCGCGATGAAATTGGTGCATGTATGGAAAGTGCATTTGACAAGATTTCTATTAAGGATGCTTCCAGAATGCTTAATTTATCTAGCGAGAAAGATATGAAAGCTTTTGCCACTAAAAAAAATTGGAATATAGCTAAGGATGGATATTTCTACTTTAATACGACACACGAAAAGAAAGCAGAAGAACCAATACCAAGTGCGGACTTAGCTACACTTGCTATAGATTACGCCAGAGAACTTGAGATGATTGTTTAATAAATTTATATATTTTTCTGTACTTTAATTAAATAAATAAAGATAGTGGATAAGAGAAACTACTATAATACTTTTCTTATATTTAATAAAATATTATTTCTAATATTATAATTTGATTTCATAATTATTAATTTTTTGTTTCGTCTATATTAACATGTTTTTGTCAAATTATTTCACATATTACTATTTGAATACAAACTATGTATTCATACATTATTTTATATTAAACCATGGATAGTCTATCTAATTCATTATAATTTTCTTGATAATTGGTTTATTTTATTAAATAAAAAGTGACGATCTAAATCGGCATATATTTTATACTATTATCATTAATATATATACTATTACAATTTTTGTTTGTCGATATAACTGAAGGATTCATCTAGTAACTTTTTACCACGTGTAAACAGAAAAGAAGAGCAACACTGATTCGGGCATCTTGTCATCTGTCAATATTTTTAGTGTTGTAAGAAAAAATTATATGCAAAGTTCTTCAAAAGAACTTGCATCTAATCAATGTAAATGTATTCTCATAATTGTTAAAATATTTTTTATTTGATACTTATTTATTGATTGTTATAAAAACTGCGAATATGCCTCGTGAATATGAAGGTGTTAGATATATTTCGGATAAACAAATGGTAATATTTGACATTGGCAGTGCATATACAAAGTAGGTAAATAATACTTTACATATAACAATATATTTTAATGTTTGATACTATGATATAAAACACAAATTATAGATTTGGTTATGCGGGAGAAACGGTACCAAGAGGCATAATTAAAACAGAAGTCAAATGTACAGAATCAAAGGAAGTGAGAAAAGTCTTTGATTATTCAGATGTAGAAGATTTGTATCAGCTTCTTGTTGAATTTCTCCATTTACTTTTCTTCAGGTAAAGTTATAATATGTATCAAGTTTAGATAATCATTTTAATATTTTTATTTTATACAATAGGCATGTTGTGGTCAGTCCAAAAGATGCAAGAGTTCTTATTGTAGAATCTTCGTTAACTCCTTCTCAATTTAGAGATACCCTTGCAAAAGTAATGTTCCGGCATTTTGAAATTGGCTCTTTACTTTTTCTACCAACGCATTTAGCCACAATTAGTACATTAGGAACCGATACGGTCTTAGTATTGGATGTAGGTTATCAAGAGGCAACATTAATTCCTATTTATGAAGGTGTACCAATTTTAAAAGCATGGCAAGCTCTTCCACTTGCCGCTCAAATTGTACATCAGTGAGTTATCTATTATAATTAATATCATGTCGTATTTCTATTAATGTTTAGATAGAAAGAAAAGAAAAATTTTTTTTTTTTTAGAAATATAAAAAAATATTTAAAGGATAATTTGCCCGATTATGATTTGACTGAGGAAATAATTGAAGATATAAAAGTGAGAACATGTTTTGTTACTACATTGGAAAGATCTAAAAAATTAGGGACTGAAGATGCTCCCGCTCCTCCACCAGCGGTTAAATATCCTAATATAAAGTCTGTTACTATTTTGGGAGAGATTAGAGAAAAAGCTTATGAAATGCTGTGGGAAAGAGATAATGATAATCTTAGTATACCAACTATGATTTTGGATGCTATTGTTAAGGTAAACTAATATTAAATTATTATTTTATTTCTAATAACAATTATTTACTTATATATTTATTTGTAGTGTCCAATAGATGTAAGGCGAGCCCTAGCAGAGAATATATTACTAATAGGTGGTACAGTAATGGCCAAAGGTTTTGCAAGTCGTTTAAAAGCAGAATTGTTATCTTTATTGAAAAGTGAATTATATTCTGAAAAATTAAAAATAAAAACATTTAAATTTCATACAGCTCCAAGTAAACCAAACTACACAGCTTGGTTAGGAGGAGCAATATATGGTATTGCAGATTTTCCTTCAAGATGCTTAACAAAAGAAAATTATTTGAAATTAAATAGAGTCCCAGATTGGAATAATTTAATAGATAATCAAAGAGAAGTTATCTTGTGAAATTTAATTTATATAACAAAATATAACTTATATATAAACTTATTAAAACATATTACATATTTCTCATGTATTGATGTTTTAACATATAGTTTTAAATAAATACATTTCTTAGTATATCCTTAAGAAATTTGTATGAGAACTTTACTCTTTAAATGTGTGTCCTAGGGAGTCAAAAATATAAAAATCTAGACACATCATTTTAATTTCATATCACTGTAATTTTATTAATACAGGATATTTGTAAGTTTTAAAAATTATAATGTTGTGAGCAATGTAAGTTTTTCATTAAGTTGCAATTGTGTTTTTATCAATTGCGACAATGCAACTACCATCAAAAGATCTTTTACATTGCTGTTGAACATTTCATCGAATTGATCACTACTCATCTTTGGTACTGAATGTACCATGTCCAAGAGAGCTCGACCAACCTAAAACAGTTTAAATGTACAATATCGCTTTTATAACAATAATACAAAAATACACTTACTTGATTGTCTGGTGGTTGCTTTCCAGCAAGAACATCATCTACATAATTAAGAACTTGTTCTAGCATCAAGGATAACTTAGAACTAGCTTCTGCAATTTGTGCAAGATCCATCATTGGTTCTATTCCCCCACCAGCTTTAACACCAGGTATTGGTACATGGGACTGCAATTGTGTCTTTGAACACAATTGCAAACCAACGATTTCAGGTTCATAGCAAGTAATCTACAAATAAAATAGAAGTATTATAAAATAATAATATTTTACAATTTCTATGAAATAAAATATATTTTAATTTTATTAACAACTTTATATTTCTATTATACCTGCACTTTTACTGGTGTAAACATTGAACCTTGTTTTCCTTTTGGTACTCCTAATGGGACACATACATAAGCCTTAATTGCCATCCTTGTAGTATTTGTTAAAGTAGTGTCAACTGTTAAGTGAACTGGATTATTACATTCTCGTACATAATATTCATGAATAACAGACGAATGAGTAGTAACCTGTAACAAACATATATTTTCTTCATTTTTTTTCTTTTTTTTTTTTTTCAATAATAAACATTTCTTTACAATTCCATTTCTCTTTGGCACAATTTTAATAAATATATTTTAATGAAAGAAATATTAATAACCTCATTGCCTGTTGCCCACCAGCCGACAATATTTTCTTGAGCATTGACCCTGTGATTCAAATCATACAGATCTACGCCATATGAAAGATCAGCTTCTACTTGACTTTCAGATTCTTTATGTGGTACACAGAAACAATTAGTTACTTCAACGACTCCCTTTTCCGAAGTTCCTGCAATGATTTACATATTACTCATATACAATATTAATGCATACATAACCTTCACTTTAAGGTTACCACGAGTATGATGACAATTAATTCAATTTATGTCAAAAACAAATCTTACCTAATAATGTACCAATTACGCGCAAAGATTCTGCCTTCCGACGTTCATAAGCATCTACTATTTGGAATAAAACTACGGGATGAACTTTTACTGTTAAATTAAGAGCCATTGTTACTTTAATGCAAAATTCTCCGGGTTAGAAAGAAAAAGGAACGTCATATGTCTACGGTACATAAATATCGACCGAACGATTACAGATATTTCGAGAATATTGAAATCGATGACAGTCGATTCTCGAATTATAAAATTACGAAATAACTAGCATAGTACTTTTATATATTTTTATTTAAAAATATATAGCATGTGCTAATAGATTAGTCAATCATAAAAAATATATATAATCAATTTTTATTAATAAATATATATTAAATATCACTTGTTATTGTCAATATCATTTGTCAATATTAACAAATAACAATATGTTATTTAGTAACTTCATAGAAATGCTTCTTTTTATCTTTTGGCGGGAACTGCATGGAATATGCTTTGTATATTTGTTTTTTTTTTTTTTTTATGTAAACTGATACCACATTCTTCTAATAAACAGAATATGTCAGAAATTAAAGTATATTTTTACACTGAAAAGTTATAAATATTTGAAATGAATAATATAGAACCAAGTGTGTGTTAGATTTTAGTTTTTAATATTACAGTTGTACATGTAATTCATGTGTTTTTAATAAGTACATTTAAATAACAACATACGTGTAATATGGAAACTCCAGATGTATTTCCATTTCCCTTCACACCGTATAAAATACAGCAAGAATTTATGAAGGAATTGTATAAATGCATTGAAAGTGGTAATCTGGGAATATTTGAAAGCCCAACGGGAACAGGAAAATCATTATCTGTCATTTGTGGTGCCTTAAAATGGCTAATAGACCATGAAAAATTACAGAAAGAAGAACTTAATTCAAAAATTAATGATTTAGATAATAAGATAAAAATGATTGAAGCTACCTCCAATGATTGGTTTTTATGTCAAACAGAACAAATGGAATTTAATCTTCAAAAAAGAGAACTACAGTCTAAATTAGATGCTATTTCTAAATATGAAAAGAAAATGCAACAATATAAGGAAAGAATTAAAAAGAAGAATACTAAAGAAAAGAAGGCATTTGTTAAGTTAAAATCTAAGCCTTCTGATATAGAAAAAGATGATAATGCATCAGTAGATCCACAAAATGATGAAATTGATAAAGAGCTATTATTGGTAGATGAATTATCAGATTCAGAAAATTCAGTAGAAGAAGAAGGGGAGGAGGAACAAAGTTTCCATACAAAAATTTTTTTTTGTTCAAGAACTCATTCACAACTTTCTCAATTTGTTAAAGAATTAAAGAGAAGTCCTTATTCAGAGAATGTAGCTGTGGTAACATTAGCTTCTAGGTAATTTTTGTATTTAATAATCATCATATTATACAAATTAAAATAAATAATTTGATTTATTTTAGGAATAATTATTGTATTAATAAAAGTGTAAAAAAATTGAAACATATTAATCTTATCAATGAACGGTGCTTACAATTACAAAGAAAAAAAACTACATGTAAAGAGGAAAAACATGTTAAAAAATTAAAAACAACAAACAGTTGTCCATTTTTACCAGGAAATAATGAATCATTGATGGCTGAATTATTATCGGATATTCATGATATTGAAGAAATTATACAAAAAGGAGAAGAACTTAATACCTGTGCATATTATACAGTAAGAAAATCTATTCAAGAAGGCCAATTAATATTAGTACCGTATAATTCTATTTTACATAAGAATACAAGGATTAGCTCAGGAATAAATTTAAAAGGAAATATTTTAATAATTGATGAAGCTCATAATTTACTTGAAGCTATTGAAAGAATGTACAGTGCTTCAATTACAGGAAGAAATATACTTCATGCTTGTAATCAATTGTCACAGTATCAGAAAAGGTATTACATTTTTATATAATTGTGAAAATATAATATAATATCATCTTATACATATTATCATTTATACATTAAAGTGATTTATTTCAGATATCAAGCTTTGTTCAATGCTAGAAACGTACTTCATTTAAATCAATTAAGCTTCTGCCTGAAAAAATTTTTAACTGTTTTTGGAGCTACAACAAAATCTCTTCCAACTGATAACATCAGTGGTGACTTATCATCAAAATTATACACAATACAGGAATTTGAAAGAACAACCGAAATTGATACTTTGAATATCTTTGATTTAATCAGTTTTGTGAAAAAATCTAAACTTATTCATAAATTAAGAGGTTTCATAGAACAATATGGTAATGATATTAAAATCCAAGAAAGTAACAAGAATAAATCTGGAATTACTCAGTTCTTAAAGTCAATTAGTAATGTTAATAACGAAGAGAACATGATATCCCCGGAAGTAATACAAAATGCAGATGAAACAAATAGTCCATTAACATTAATTCTTAGCTTCTTAGAATGTTTGGAAAACAATTGTGCTGATGGGCGTATAATTGTTATACCTGGCCCTACCATTGGACAGGGAATTTTAAAATTCCTTTTATTAAATCCAGCAGCTCACTTTCATGATGTTGGTATGTAAATATGATATATATATATATATATATATATATATATATATATATGTATGTATATATGTATATATATATTTCTTTTTGTCAATATAAATAATAGTAAATCTAAAGATATTTCATTTTTTTTTATAGTAACAGAGGCCAGAGCCATAATATTAGCTGGTGGAACCATGGAACCTGTATCTGAATTTACTGAACAATTATTTTTGGCAGCGGGTGTAAAATCGGAACGAATTATAACATTTTCCTGTGATCATGTAATACCTCCAGAAAATATTATATCCAATATTCTCACCTGTGGTCCAACTGGGATAGAATTTGAATTTAATTTTAAAAATAGACAAAATACAAAACTAGTACGTGTATACTACTATGATAGATTTTATACGTTATTTGTATTATTTTTTTATAAAAAGTATTAAAAATTATGATTTTTTTTTAATTTGCAGTTAGATGAATTAGGAAGAATGTTGACGAATTTTTGTAATGTTATACCAGCCGGTATTGTCGTATTTTTGCCATCTTATGATTATGAAAATATAGTGTATGAGCATTTATATAAATCTGGTGTAATAACTAAAATTCGTTTAAAAAAACAGATCTTCCGCGAACCGAAATCTACGTCTCAGGTATATATTTATTAAGAGGTTTTTTATTTTTTTATTTCTTTTTATTAATATACGTATATTTTTTTAGGTCAATGATGTTTTAGAGCAATATGCACGATGTATAAATTTTCCACAAAATCCACAAAATGGATCATTATTATTTAGTGTTATCGGTAATACAAAATACCTTATTATGCACTATTAATCATTATGACACCAAATTACAAACATATAGATATACAATGTGTACGCATTTTGTTTTAGGTGGTAAACTAAGCGAAGGATTAAATTTTTCTGATGATTTGGGAAGATGTATTATTGTTGTTGGAATGCCATATCCTAATATTAAATCAATAGAATTACAAGAAAAGATCAAATATTTAAATGTAAATGTTGTATGTATTAATTTTCATTTTAAAGTTAATTTTTAAATATATTTGAATAGAATTTTTAAACTCGTTATCGTTGCTTTAAAAATATTTTTAAATAGAGATCAGATGCTGGACAGAACTTTTATGAAAATTCCTGCATGAAAGCAGTAAATCAATGTATTGGACGAGCTGTACGTCACATCAACGATTATTCAAGTGTAATATTAGTTGATATACGTTACCGTTACAAGATCCAGGCACTACCTCGATGGATACAGCGCTCGTTAACAGTCAGTCATTCATTTGGAAATACAATAGGTGCAGTAGCTAAATTTTTTGCTGCCAAAAAAAGAAATACTTAGAAGATGTATTATCAGTGTATTGTAATTTATTATACTACATACACGTAAGTATATCTTCTTACCCATTTTAATTTTGTTTAAGTATTGTTTTATGTGTTATATATTTCCATATTTTTACATATAATTAGCAAGTTGTACTCCAAACTTATATGTAAGATCATGACAATAGACTTGACCCGGATACAGAATTGGACATGGAAAATGTGCCTGAAAAAATTATATTTATAATAAAAATAAAAATAAAAATAAAAATAAAAATAAAAAATATGTTTGTCATTGCAATAAAATAGATTATAAAAATATTAATAAAATACGTGAATATGCAAACATTTACATACATAATTAATAGCATTTGGATAATTCTGAGGTTGAATGCTAAAAGCACAATTTTTTTTGTAATGTGCTCCTTTTTTTCCTGTAAGAAATTGAAGTGGTTTTACATCAGATGTTAACAATTCCTCTCCATTCTCTTTATTTTCTTCATTTGTACTCAAATAATTGTTAATATCTTCATCTGCCTTTAAATGTAATATTAAATATCTGTCTTAAATGTTGAATGATATGAAAAAAATTTTTCATTATTCACCTTTTGTTGACGCAGGTAATGATCATATGTTACAAATGTGGAACGAGTGAATTGTTGTAACAAACGCCCACCAGTATAAAATTGAAGACCAGGCTGATCTGAATAGACCTCTAGAACACTACACATATATAATAAATATAATATAGTTCTATACTTTATAAATACAATTTGTTTACCGTCCGGATTTCATATGTAATGCTCGAGCAACGAATGAACTATCAGATTGCCAATTTTTTGTTACACAAAAGTTGTGATCAAAACCTTCTCCTGGAGGAACCTACAGTATAATGAAATACTACATGTATAAGTTCTTTATTGTTTTCTTAATTTATATTTTTGTATTTCTAAATGTGATTTTATAGTTGTAATGAATTTTCTGTCATTTTTGGTTATCTGTTTTTGCTATTATTTAAACATATTCTTATATGTATAATTTTATATATAATATAATACTTTCTCCATATATTCTCCCAGAAGCCTTGGTATACGAAGATCCATAATTGTTCCACCTACTCCTCTGATAGCTCCTGTTGGTATAGAATCTGAGTAATCTGAAAAAGTCCAGCGATCACAGTTCAACAATATTTTATGTTTCCTTAATTCTACTTCACCAGCATCCTATAAAATATATATACATTACATTTAAAAATACATATACATGTGATAAGATAATTACATATATTACTTACATGTCCAGCAAGATTAAACAAAGAACCATGTGACATATTTATTATAGTTGACTTAGATGTTGTTGCGCGCATATGTATTTCTAATTTATTATCAGGTGTTAATTTGAATCTGACTGTAGCTAAGACTGCGCCCGGATATCCTTCTTCTCCATCTTCACTTAAATAACTCATAACAACAGAACAGTCATCAATATGCGAGTTCCAAATTTGTCGACCAAATCCATTTGTCTAAAATGAATTCTAGACGCATTTATTATCATCTTTATTATTTCTTAATAGAAATATAAAAATTTATAAATTTTTACCCCTCCATGTAAATGATGGATATTATCATTCTTAGTTAATTCATAATCTTTATCTTTAATACTAAAACAACCATTTCTGATACGATTTGCACATCTGCCTAATACACATCCAATAAATGGATTAAGTACAGGATTCATGTAACCTGAAAATTAAAGTTCTTTACAAGTACATGAATAAAATGAATATGTAAAACATATTTTTATCTTAGATATTATACTTTTTAAATCATCAAAACCAAGAACAATATCTGTACTATGACCAAATTTATCGGGACATTTGAGAGATACAATAGAAGCACCCCATGTGATAACAGTAACTTCCATTCGATTATTATTTATCATGGTATAAGACTTAACAACTATAGGCTTTAATTCATTAAAACTTTGATCACTATCTTCGGTTAGGGATTCAAAAGATTCATGATTATATTTCAAAGCCTCTCCTTTGTAACATGATAAATCTATACAAACCAACATATACACATAAATCTATAAATGTATATAATATTTGTATATTTATTCTTCTAAGACATAAAATATACCAGGATAAATTTCTCCAAATATACCCTCTATGATAATAACATTTTTACATCCACAGCCATAAGAATCCATGATATTTTAAAAATTTAATGTTTCTTTATTTTGATTATTAATTAACTGTCGTTTTATTATTAAAATTAGAAATATGATTTATTAGTTTAAAAAAATTTTTAATATCACTTTATTGTATTAACAGTAAATAAACTAAAAATTTGTTTTGCTTATTGAAGTTTTATAAATAAAATACAAGTTGACAGTAGAATATCGTTGACTTGCACAATCGCAAACGGTGATAAATACGTTTTATTCTTTAATGAATATAATACACTGTAGCAAGCATTGTACATTCTTGCGGTTGAAAAAATCCGAAATTACTGACGTAGAGTAAATATCTTTGGTTCGATTTTTTTCTAACATTCTCAATAAAAAAAAGGATAACAGAAGCTAAGAATTCAATAACCTTTTCGTCGTTATTTAAAATCTTTTATTATAATGATAATAATTAATAATAGTAATAATGATAATAATAATAATAATGATGATAATAATAATAATAATAATAATAATAATACGTCGCGTATAATATACGCTTGATGTTATCATAATAATAATTATTATTATAATGCATATAGTCCGATTATTATTTGTAATTTATATAACTAATATTTATAGAATAATGTACAATACTTGAAAAAATACATGAGCTTTTAGTGCATACATGTCATATTGAAAATTGTTCTTTCACGTTTCGTATTTTATTATATCTCAAGCATTTTTATATGAGCAATTGGGAGTAAGAAATTATTTTTCATTTGCTAATATAAAATTAGTGTCAAATTAAATCTTTCGTGTCCACCAAAAACAAAAACAAAAAACAACAAAAAGAAAAAGCTTAAATTGCAATGTCCAATATTATATCTGAAATCTTTTTTATTGTAATAATTATTTTAAACTTCTTTTATCATCATGTTGTTCTTTTGTGAATATCTCTTCTTAATCGAAGATCCACTCTGCATTACTTTTATTTAAGGCGCACACTAAAGCAATCATTTGTTGCTTAAAATACACGTGGAACACATTGCACTCAGCTGCTTAATAATACTCTTATGACTATCGAGTAGTTTAAATAATTCTCATATTTATTTTTTATTTTTCTTCTCTCATTCTTTTATAAGCCTGCTCATAATAAAAACAAAAAATTGAATAAAAATGCAATTCTATGAAAATGATCTATATATATGTATATTTGAAGAACTGTGATATCTCCCCGTCATAATAAAATTATATACATATACATACATACATATATATATATATATATATATATATATATATATATATATATATTAAGTAAAACTATATTATCCAACTACAGACAAGTACACGTACAAACATGAGGGGAATTATCACAGTACAAATATTCAATCAGATATTTCATTTACAATTAATTTCTTGGTCATGAATGTTATTGTACAAATTATTATATTGCAAGCAACACATGCAAGTTTGAATGTGAGTTATATCATTATATATTTACAATCTAATTTTATTTTATAAGAGATAAGTTCAGTGTGTGTATATGTATGTATGTGTGTGTGTTGTGAGTGATTTGGTCATATTACATTTAAGAATATGAGAGAATTAAAATATAAATCGCACAATTCTATTTATGCAAACAATTTTTATGTGCATCATATAGCATTTGAACATTTCGTCAAATATATTAATACTGTTAATCAAAAAAATAAAAAAAGAAAAACAGTTTTTATAACCGATAAATGTTTTTTTCTTGTGTGCAATTATTTTAAACACACCATTGAATATGTTATGATAGAATACAAAATCTGATTCTTTTTCTATATAATTTAATCTAAACAAGTCATAATATATAAAAAATAAATATAGCTTAGACTAGCACAGGTGGCGATCGTACGCCGTTATACAATTCATACATTGATAGCTGCCGAGCATTATATCTTATAGAATTAAATTATCGTAACTATTAACAGTTATTGATATTAGCATTCTAAAATTTTGTTAAACGTTTCTCGATTATTTTGGAAGCATTTTGAATTTTTGTGTCACTTACATTAAATATGTGATACTAGCACCGCAAAATGTCTTTGTATGGCACAGAAAGGTATACCCATTATAAATTATTCGGCTTGATATTATTATGTGATATAACCAATTTACCTAAATCTTTTTCTATATTACATAATATCTATGTGTATATAATAATAATAATAATAATAATAATAATAATAATAATAATAATAATAATAATAATAAAATGTAAGATCTCTCAAATGATTTATTTTGTGTAATAATGTGTCACTTTTCTGTACTTAACAAAGATTGAAATGCATACTGAACTTCCATAAATCTTTTCTCAACAAAGATCTCACTAGTGAAATATCATATTAGCATTTTAAATCAAATCAATCCGGATACATTTTATAGATAATATACCACTGGTATTAGTATAATAGATCAAAGAGATCTATTGGTAAAACTATACTATTACTACAAATTTAACAATTTAAAAACATCCCCTTGTAAAAAATGATGCTTTAGAAGCACTTTCCTTTTTATTTTATTCCTACTGTATTTTATGTACATTGCAGTATATCCTAAAATACTGATCTTTATCAATCAGGAAAGTATCATGTCTATCCAATTGTACCTTTTTAAAAGAAAAATTCATATATATTTTTAATGCTGATGTGATTTCATTTATAATTGTAGAAATAAAGATATTACTTTTGATTTGTATAAAACATAGTATAAAATATACATAAAATATAGATAGATTTTGATTGATTTTTAATGTAAAATTAAAACCATATGTTAATTATTACCTGTCATTAAGATTTGTAGTACTCATACTACATATATGTAAGAGAATTTTGCACTATATGAGTGCATACTACCAACTGTCTCCTATGTTTATACTTTCATACTTTAATTTTCATGTGGCAACTTTGCCTTATATGTGAGGGATGAATACTGATCTAATCCAACTCACTATGCGTACCATATAGTAATTTCAGGCACTACTTATTATTAATAAATTAACAATACATATCCTTACAATGTTTAGTTAGTTCTTTTAGTAGTCAATAAGTATATTAAGTGAATGACACATTCACTATTACCTTTCACACTTTTCAATTTTAATATATATCAAATTGAAAGTATAATCTTATTTTATGAGTGCATTGTATTTTGTATGCACATTTGTATTACTATTGGTTTTCATATCTCCAAGGTGTATGTAGTATATTCTTTGATATAATTCTATATGCGCCTAAGAGATATGTATTATACAAATTGTACAAGGAATGTAGGCATAGTTGCTCTAATACAAAGTGATAATTATCAATTAGTGCTTATTTGTATGTACAGTATCGATTATTTATATGAGGTGTTTAAATTCTAAAGTCGCTTATAAACAGATTGTACCCTATACAACTGTATCATTTGTAGAGTACTATGCATGTTAACTAATAGTATCTACAGGCACACTAACCAGTTCAATGCATGCTGTGTTACATAAAAAAAGAAGTACTCTGACAAGTGTCTCAGCTGGGTACAGAATTTATCTTCAATGATAATTTATAAGTACATACAAATTCTTACTATACAACTTTTTATTATATATGTACCTATTATTTAGTATCATATATCTAATATCTTTCAATTTGTATGAGTATGCATATTCATTGTGTCATATTTAACTTTACATGGGAAGATAATAAAATAATATTAGAAACCGCGGCGAAATACGTCATTTAATAACATTGTGTATCTTTATGGCTCTTATTATTATATAAAAAAATTTTAGGTGCCATATAATTCAATGCCTACTATAATTCAAAATAAATACTACAAAGGAAGTAGAATTATCATAAATGATATTACGTGTAATTAAAAAATTACTGACGAATAACTGTGTCACAAATAGTTGTAAAAAATAATATTTATATATCTTATGTAAATTTCATTGGAATGTTATTTCTACAATACTGAACATTACTGCAACACACACATATATTTATATGTATATAATCGTGCTAATTAGGAAAAAAATATAGTTATTAATTTATTAATTAAAAGAATATATAAAAATCTAACAAACATTTTTTATACAATTTTACTTTTAAGTGAACACAAATTGTAATATAATAACATGTATATTACTATTTGTTCTCATTTTTTGATCAGCATTGATAAGACATATACATATATATGCATGGAATGTATATATAAAGATATTACAAATAATATATGAAACTGTTGTTTTAAACCATATTATATAAATGTAGTTGTATGATGGTCATTTGAATATATATATTTCTATTATTTTCATGAATTATTGTGTAATGTAAATTGTAGTGTAAGAGACACAATGGTTCTTTGTTCATTATAAATATACTAATATCTTATTAGAATCTTCTTGATTATCTCAACTAACAAGTTAACTGGAATGTAAAATATGAAATTCTTAGTGTACAAGATCTTTTTGCAATTATTTTTATATGAAAACATTTCACAGGAGGCAGTGTTTTAATGACGTAGATCGTAATATATCGCACTTATAACATCCTCATTATAGTATTTCGCCGCATTCCATTAATCTTTCAGTTACTCAAATCATGTTGTATGACATTCTCAAAATTAATAGATTATATAGAGGCTATTAAGTCTTGCTATCTTCCCATTATTTTAAATAAGCCAGTGCTATGATAAAAATTCTCTTTCTAATTCAGAGATACTTGGTTTTCTATTTCTATTCGGACGTCGGTTAGCTTGTAAAGGTACCGTTGCATCTTGCGTTTGTCCATGAACAGGAATATCTAATAATGTTTCTCTATGATCGCGTGAAACTCCATCTCGATCAAATGTTACAGGAGAAAATCGAACTCTACTTATTGAAATTTGACTATCTTTTGCTGAAACATAACTTGAATCTTCCGACGTCAGTGAATCTGGTGGTGTAGGATTCGTGGGCGTACAAGACCCAGAATTATTTTTACTTGTACCTTTATTTGGGGAATTATAAGAATAATTAGATCGTTTCAAACTTGAACGTAGTCGAGTCACTACCTCAAGATTACTTGGACGTTCTCCAGAAGTCGAATTTGATTCATGAGAATTTTGACGTGATAGAAATGTCGAACCATATTCATGATTAAGGATACCAGAATTATATAATGCTATATTTGAAATAATGTTGGATGATCGTTGATAATAGGAACCTGGTGGATATAAAGAGTAATTTTCTTCATCCTCTAAACGAAATGTTGGATTAATGTTACTCTGACTTGATGTACTTGCATTGGAAACGTTCGACGGGGTACGATGATGTGTATACGAAGGAAGTCTTGATGCAGGTCGAGCAGTACTGTTTATACTACTCGGATTGTCATATGCATGTGGAAATTCAGGACAGTCTAACATTCGGTCACTATATATATATATAAAAAAAAAAAAAAAAAAAAAAAAAAAAAAAAAAAAAAAAAAAGAAAAAAAAAGAATAAAAAAGAAAAGAGAGAACAAAAAGAAATATTTTATTTCTTTGCTTTTTTTAGAGGAATATATTTTGAAATAGTATTGAATACTTACTGATAATCTGGATGTACAAAATAAGATGTATCAGGCGGGTTGCGTCTTACCGATGGAACAACTGCGTACACTGGTGGTCCATAGTCAGGAAATGGTGCAACATTTCCCATGTAAATCGTAGGTCCCCTTTCTATACGTTCAACTCTACCCGTATCAGATGGGTATGCATCTTCATTACTTGTACTACTACTTTTTCTACGTGGGCTTGGTGTTGGGGCATTAGAACCTGAACTACTGACATAATGTTGCGGTGAATCTGTAAACCGTAATGGTTTATCTGGTATGACACTAGGTGGAAGACCCGGGGCTATACCACCCATATTACTTAAAAATGGCCTGTAACAAAAAGTATTATTTAATAAAAGTAAATTTCCTATTCAAAAATTTATTATATTGATATACATTATTAAAGTTTTGAAGTTTACACTCAGACCATAGAGGTGTACCTATAATGACGGGCTGGTCCATGATAAGTATTATGAGGATAACCACTGCTCGAACTAAACTCATAGTCAGGACCAAGATAACCAGAATTACGATTTGATCCAGCTTCTGCATGAAACCACCATCTCGGTAGCTCATCTTCGCATTCATTTAATCGTGGATGTAGTCTTGGATGAATTGGAGATATGTTTGACATTCGTACATCATACCCTGTTGCCACACCAGCCAACATGGCTGCGATATTGTATAACACCAGCTCAATTATGCTTAACTTTGGTTTTTTCATTTCACCATTGTAAAGAGTAGGCATAGGAACAGGCATTGGCATGATGTAAGGTCCAGTCAATCCAGGTGTTAAAGAATAATCCGGTGTTATCCAGTCGGTTGAGAGATCAGATGGTAATGCTGTATAATCTATAAAAAACAATCATATTTCCATAATAATAAATATATTGCCAATCTTAATGTTTATTGATATCATTATAATATTAAGTAATATTTTCTGTTACTTAGTTTAAAGTAAGTTTATATATATCAAGTAAAATTGATTATTCATAATTATTTCATTACAATGGTTATTGAACAAGCACTTTTCAAATGCATCTGTGTGCCTTACCTTTATGAAGTATCTAATATAAAATTTGGATTACACCGGTAGTAATTTTTACCTTCAAAGACTTTTATTAATTAATAAAAACGAAGTATATATAAGAAAAACGTATATAAGCATAAAGTATGACATGCATGCCATTGCACTTGAAAAATATTATGTTTATATATATATATATATATATATATATATATATATATATATATATAATTTTTTTTTTGTTAGAAACTTACAAGTTGATAGTTTTATTAAAATATATTGGATTTGATTAGGTAATTACAAAGGTATTAATAATGTTACTTAAGTTAAAAGTATTTAAGATATTATAGTTGATTAAAATATTTAATTGGAAGATCCTTACTTGTTGACAAAATTAGATTAATAAATAAAACTTATAGCAAAGCAAGCAGTATTTAAGATGCAAGTGTAAGATATCTTTGAATTACTATTTAATTGTTGTTGATATTTTTATGACGAATACATTGATATAAAATGTGATACAATCCACTCATCTTAGACATACATTTTATAGGCGAAAGCATTGCTTCAATATATTTCATATATTATATGCAAAAGTTGCATCTTAATTTTAAGCATTAAATGAAATATTAAAAGAATTAGAGAGGTATTATTAATAATTTATTTTAAATATGTACCTATTCCTACTTTGGCATTTATATATACTTTGATTTAATATATAAATTTTAGCTTATACATCGTATAAATAAAAAAATGATATATACTCAACATGCACGATGATGCAACAAATGCAGATATTTTAATAAATGCAAGTGCAATATAGAGATAGGTCTATGTAAGCGGATGTGTACAGGTGCATAAACCTAATATAGTTAATTGTATTTATAATATTTAGTTACAAGCATATCTTTAATTAATTATAATTCAGATATATTCTAAAAATTTATAATTCAATTGATTTGTTAGAAATAACAGTCCTTTCTGTGCTTTTTATATTATTCTGTAAATTATGGACTACAGAATATAACAGAATGAAGTGGAATACTTGCTTCATAGAGTCAGTCCACGTTCTGAAGGATAGAAAAGGACCAAACCCAATTGGAGTTAATTAGGATTCTACTGGAAGCATGCAGGGAACTTTTTTACGCTCGGTTATTGCTATGTACCCATAATATTTGAGATTGAAAATAATGAAAGTAGGTAATGTTTTTCTTAGTTTCATTAATGTATACCATACGTTTACACTTTATCAATAATAAAGATTTTATATATATGTAAATGTATTAAAAATGTAATGCAAGCATTTAAATATATTAGAGACATATATGGCTACAACATTGTTACATACAATAGATATCTTAACTAATTAATTAATGTACTGATCCTATTTAAAAAAGGAAAAAGAAGAAAGAAGTGAAAAAACCAAAATTAAATCACAAAGGACCGAGCGTAAAAACCCGAGAGAAAAACGAAAAAACAAAATTCAATGTGTCCAACTGAAAAGGTTTTATTGAAAAAATTTCTATGTCTAAATACAAGTGTGTGCTTGTGGTCCATATATAATATGTGATGTGTGCAAATTCGTCTTTTTTTTTTTTTTTTAGAGATATTCGGAGTTTACTGTAAGTAATACTAAAACAAATCGCTGAAAGTTATACTAACAAATAAACAATGTGCAATCAATTTAAATGCACATAAGGCAATAAAAATAGCATAACTACTTTAATTATGAACAGTATTTCATATGTAAATCCTCTAATTCTGACTTAAGCTTCATTGTTATGACTATACAGACACAACTTAATAACGCTCTAACACAGGAATACTATTAGAGTAAAACTGCTGTAATGGCAGAAGCGCATAGTTCTTTTCACATAGTAGTAGATTGTTAGCTCTGCTTGTTAGAATGTTATATACTCCAAATAATATAAGAAAAGAACCAACACCAGAAAGGCTGCATTTTTTTTCTTTGAGCTTCTTTTTTCCCATCAGCTTACATTAAGGCAATAAATAATTTATAGATTATTCCAGGGTACCAAACACAAGACTGCATTCCTTGGCAGTCACGTGTAAAAATAATCCTAGCACAATGAAATATTTGACTTTCTTTTAAATAAATCGGCCTATATTGACACAACTTGTAATATTCTTCATAAAATACTTAAATTTATGTCTGGTCCCTCACCAAAGTTTATAAAGATCACTTTTTTTCAAAACTTGTAATAGTACATATTGTACTAAGTGATTTATTTTAATGGTTTTATTCTTAAAAAGGCAGAGCTCCGTTATCAAATAAAATAGCACAACTTTTTATTAAATATCTGAAAATAGCTTACATAAATTACGAGATGGATATCTAGGAGCATTGTTGTTGAATGAGCAGTAGACAATGACAAGAATCATTGATTGGTGTATTCATGCATTACGTTTATATGATCAAGTTTAAGCACAATCTACGTAATACAACTTAGCAAGATAAAAGTATTTTGTTATGAAAGTAAAAACACATTCTCTACTTGAGATCGTTGTTTCACTACATTACATAAAACTTTGTGGAAAGAAAATAGAAAAAAAAAGGAGGAAAAAAATGGAAAAAACCTTTTACATGAAAATCTATATAATTCTTGCAATATTATGAGAAAACTTACGAGTGGGATAAATGCTTTCCTCAGAAAGGCCTGTGATAAACAGAAGATATGCTTGTTATAATAAAAAATAATTCAAAATATATAGCAACTGAAGAAATTAGCTCATAAATCGATTTTCAAGTTTTAAATTCTAATATTAAAATTTAAATTCACGATATAATTGATTGTTGTTTACACAATCACTTATAAAAAACATTATATATATATATATATATATATATATATATATATATATATATATATATTTATATTTAATAAAAATCTTTTATATAAATCTTTAATTACTTATTGTTCGTTCGAAAAAATTTTTCCGTTGCAATACTCTTAGAGGATATAGGATCAATAGGCATCAAGTTCTTCAGAACTTCCTAAAAACGCCTGATAAAATGTTCTTTGAACTACCATCAGGATGTGAATGTTCACAAGTTTGAAGAGAAGAACAACTAGGTGAAGCAAAAGTGACACTGTTAATATCATCTTTCACAGAACTATATAAACATTCATTACTTTTGGACTTTTGATTGAGTAAGGAATTCGGATCAAAGCTATGATCAAAAGATTGATCAGATTGATTCGACGATGTGTCTAATGTACTTACAACATTATCAAGTGACATTGGAGGCCTATTGGATTTGCTCTCTTGAAAATACCTTAACGAATTTTTCGACCTAGAACTATCGTTTGAATGTTCCGAATCAAAATTACAAAGTTCTGATTCTAAACTCTCAAAATCTATACCTTCGCGAGAATTTGCAGCTAAGAATTTAGGTACATTATTTTGATCAGAATCACGGCGACTAAATTGTGGAAAGGATATAATATTTTCCAAAACACTATATTCAACTTTAATAGCTGTTGATTTGTCATCGAGTGCATCACGGCTACCCCATGCTTTTACTTTATTAAACACTCTTAAAGGACTTCTTGAGACGCGTGATTTATGATGTGACTTTTTACCTATAGAATTTTCTGGACTTGATTCTAAACCATCCGCATCGTTAATCTTGATAGTAACAGAATTTTTTCTTTCCATGCTACGTGGAGAATTTAATGAACTTTTTCTCGAACCAGAAGGGGAACGAAAAAAGTCGGCCAACGATGCTAATCGTGATTCTGAACTATCCCTACGCTTCGATTCTTTCGATTTGCTTCTGTCACGTTTTTTATTCTTTACTCGTTTTGCAGTACCTACCAAAGTAGATGCTACACTATGAACAAAATTTGTAGAATAAGAATGCTCTCCTTCACACATTGCATATTTTGGAGACTTGGACGACATTGTTTTTAAAACACTTCCACCCGTGGGCATGATCTTCGTATAATTATCTAAAATTATTGAGTGCTCTTCTGAAAAGTGAGTCTTTAAATTGTTTTGTGATTTGTGCTGTATAACCATTGTTTCATATATATCATTATCCAGCATACAAAAGTCCTCCCCTACATTATAATGTGCCGTACCTGTGCTCTGCATAACATTATCGGAATTTTTGGAAATATCACTATAACTGCATCCTGGCTGATTGTTTGCTATTAAATTATTTGCTGAGGAGTACAATTTTCTGGAGGAGGGGTTACCTATTTCTTGCAGAAGCGGGGAACGATGTGCGCTTGCCAGCA
Organism: Dolichovespula sylvestris; assembly: GCA_918808275.2. NCBI lineage: Eukaryota > Metazoa > Arthropoda > Insecta > Hymenoptera > Vespidae > Dolichovespula > Dolichovespula sylvestris. Next base: position 6,779,665 of record OU964970.1, on the reverse strand, counting down.
AAGCTGTACGCAGTGGAGTCTTTTCAAGATCTGGCGCAGAACGAGACCACCGTTTGCCACCGGGCGATGCAGGATTTGGTGGCTGTGTGATTATAGCTCCACGCTCTCGTTGATGAAGAGTCGATGGTCCCCAAGTCTTACCCTTAACTCCATCTGCTGGTACTATAGATGGAAGACAAAAAACAAAACGCTACTCTACTAATACTAGCTACACATTTTCCTATCCTTTTCTTTTATTACATTTATCATTTTTATTCTTGCACATTATTCATAACTTTAAGAAACTTTGTGAATATAATTATTTTGTAATTATGTGTTCATGAAAAATGATAGAAACTAATGTTTCTTGTAAATAGAAGAAAAATAGAGGAACTACTAATAATAATTTACATAAAATACTTTTTTTGCTCACACCATGCTTGACAAGAAAATATAAAATAAGTATAAATATATATCTACAAAGCGCAAACATTGGAAACATCTAATATGTTTAAAAAATTATTATCATAATATAATGAAAACACATCTGTATAATTTGAAAAAAAAAATAATAATAACATGAATAATACTGTATCTTCAAAAAGTTAAAAAAAAAAAAAAAAAAAATAATGTTAACTCACATGCGATTGCACGAAGTCTTGGAATACTAGGAGAACCTGGTGGACTGTTTGGTTTTGATGGATTTCTACCTTTTCCCCTGTCTAAGGCCGTATGCTGAACAGTTATCGTGTGACGAAAATCTAAACAACAAGTATATCATATTTTTTATCATTATAAGAAATTTAACAATAAGATATCAATGCAATTAATAAGTAAAAAGATTACCTGAAGGAGCACTTATATTACTTCCTGGTTCTTTTTTATTTAATTTTAATCTAGACTTTTTAAATTTACCACGCCTTTTATTCGGCGTGGGTGTATTTTGTTGTTGAATTATCATCACTGTCAGTTCACGTTCTAATAAATCTATTTCACGAGCCGCTAACTCTTGTTCTCGTTGCCGCAAGTTTTCTTCATGTTGTCGTTGTTGCACTTGTGCTTTTGTCAATTCCTCTTCTCTACAGCGCAATTCCTAAGAAATAAAAAATAAAATAACTCTATAAAAAAATCATACATCGTTACTCTTCAACATCTCTGCTATTGGAAATAACTTAAAACTCGTATTATTATACACATCGTTGTTAAGAACTCGTATCTTACCTCTTCTAAAGAACGGCATGCCTTTGTATAGCATTTAAAATAATAATTAAATATTATTTTTATTGTTATAAAAAAATTTTAATGGGATTCCGATAGTATAAGAAATGTAATAATTTGTGGTTTCTTATTTAGTATTTTATTTATACTGCGTTACTATCGGAATATTATCTACAAATGTAATATATTTATTACCTTCTCTTTCATGCGCAATCCATGAAGAACTTGCTCAATTTCAAGCCTCCAATCTTCTTGCATTGTATGAAATGATTCATGTGGTGTTGCTGCAAATGCACTACGTACTTCGTCTAATGCCAATAAAATTTCCGCAAAGCCAGGTCTGCAATGACTGTCTGATGACCAGCAAGCTGTATCACAATTATCAACATCAATATTAATAATGTTGAGTAAATGATGCCAGTAAAATATACTTTATTTTTTTTATTTATACCTTCCATAAGACACCTCCACGGTTGAGGACAAGTTGATGGGATTGGAAGTGTCAGTTTATTGACCGCAACACCATACGCTACAGCTAATGCATCTATACCTTTATAGGGTGTTTCACCAGTTAACAATTCCCATAAAAGTACACCATAACTGCAAATAGCAATTAATATTAATTTTTTAGATTGAAACTAAATCAAGATAAGATTAAAAATAAATGAATTTAAAACTTACCTCCAAACATCACTAGCTTTACTAAAAGTACTTTTTTTAATAACTTCAGGCGCCATCCAGGCATACGTTCCTGCAGCTGACATACGTGTGGTTTTATAAACTTCTCTTGCCAATCCAAAATCTGTTATTTTTAGCGTTTTATATTGAAGATCATCGTTTTCTATAGGTTCACTTAGTAGCACTATATAATAAAAATGTATTAGAAGTAAAATTTAATTTACTTTCAATAGTTGAGTTTAGAGGAATAATTAATATAGAAAGATGCGTATGTAACATAACATATCCTACCATTAGAACTCTTTAGGTCTCTATGAATAAGACTGACAGGTGCCTTATTATGAAGATAATCCATACCACGTGCAATTTGAATTGCCCAATCTACAAGAACGTCTGGTCTGATTTTTCTACCACTAAGAACTCTATTTAAACTACCCCCGCGAGCGTATTCCATGACAAGACACATGTTTGGCATTTTCAAGCAAACACCTTCTAATTGCACAATATTTTCATGTTTTAATAACCAAAATAATTTTGCTTCTTGTCTGACATTTTCTAATATTACACTAGGCTCCTCATCTGGATCCTGACGAGCTGCTTTGACAGCTACTTCATGCTTTTGCCAAAACCCTCTGTAATATAATAATATGAAAAAAAAAAAAAAAAAAAGAATTTATATACATTTGTAATTAATATTGTTTGCTATAATAATTGATCTCTCATACCTATACACTTTACCAAAACCACCAACACCTATAACTTCTTCTAATTGCAACTCTTCAAAGTCTATTTCAACCGGTTGAACTTTATCGATCACTGACGATACCCTGTCAATGCTCTCTACCTCGGCAACAAAATTTGCTGGGAAAATACCAACTTTCCCATGAATTTTTCCTGTCCACCATCCCTCGTCACCTGAGATTTTAGAGTCCTTAGACAAAACCTAATACAAGAAGTAAAACATTGCATTTACATTGAATATTATAAATATTATTATGACATTTAAATATATTGCATACCTCGACAGTTTCACCTCTTTGTAAAGATAACTCATCTTCACCTTGAGCAATATAATCAAATAGTGCAGTGAAAATAGTTGAGCTATTATCTTGTCTTGATCGAGATGATGAATGTGTTCCATGAGATGGACTAGTTTGTTGAGAAACAGTTCTTGCTGTACCACCACTGTGTGTATCAGAAACACTGCTGTCAGACATATTGTTGCTGGACATACGTCCATACAAATATCCGTAACTAAAAAAAGAAAATCAATCCGCTTTTATATTTAACAGCTTATCATAGATTTGTCATTGAACTAATACAAAATGAAAATTAACCTGGTGGAATGATTATTCCCTCTGTTTCCAGATTGATATCTTGGAGACAAAGTGGCTGTACTAGAAGAATGAGAATATGTGGAGCCATTCTCTGGATAAAGTAGAAACCGCTCGCTCCGATGACGAGCATCTGGTTGTCCGTGGTCCATCAAGGTAGACAAGCCCCTTGCCGATAGCCCGGCCGGCGGCATATGGATCAACACTTTCTGTAGTCTTTTTGTCCGTGCAAATCACAGTCTCTTTTTTTTGCACCTCTAGACGATATTTCGTCTCTTTGATTACACATCACACAAAACAAAAAAAAAGTATCTCAAGGTTTTTCCATTGAAATGAAAAAAAAGTAGCAAAGTTATTAACGAATTCTCATTCATTTATTTTGCATAGTCTTAGAAATATTATCAGACTTTGTAATAGCTTTAGTTATGTATCTGGGAACTTTTAATAATGCGCGTGTAACTGTAATGCATAGTTGTGACAGTTGTTAAACGTCATAGTAGAGAAATATTAGAGGGAGAATACGAGAGAACGTACACGTTTCGCGACAATAAACGGGGTGAAAGAACGTAATCGGTACCGCTACCACCCCGTGGATAAAAACAATTTAGCAGGCACCGGCATTCTGGCTGAGGAATCCAGCAACGGCGCATCAGGACTATCAAAAGTGATGTCAATTTTCTTCTTTGTCTCGACGTAACCAGCGGACGATATTTCGAGGAAGATAGAAGTATGAGAAGATGCCTTAAAATCGTTCCTTCGAAGTGTCGCGTCAGGGTGTGTATACCCACAAGCCACTCTGTTGACGAGAACGATTCCTCTTCGTTTAAAAGTCTTCTCCTTAGTCGACGAGCAAGTCCCCGATGTGTCTTTCAAAGCATCGTGCTCGTCTCCACGAGGACGCGACGCTTCGCGTCAGTCCACAGGATAAACGATAATTCCACATTTAATAAGAGAAAATTGATGAGCACTCATAGCGATAACCTAACGGACGCCATGTTTCGTTTGACGGCCCCACCGTTGACGTCGTGATACGTTCGACCGCGATTCACGGGTGGATATCCGAAAGGCTTTCCAACTTTAATGCAACTGCGATTCTTCGATAGTGTACCACTGATACAGAACAGAGCCTATTCTCAATGCAACGATGACAAATCGAACGGCGGCCACACGAAAACGACGCGTTATCGATAAATATTTCAAAATGATTTCACACGTGCTTTCATCCCTTCGATTGACGTCTTCCTCTTGTATTTCATTTTCAACGTAAAAAAAAAAAGGTTTAAGATAAACGATCGTACGATCGTTACCGAGGGTTATATCCACTCTCGTACTTCGAACCATGTGGTTTATGATCGCGATCATCTGAGAAATGAAGATGGCTGCGGAGCCACTGAATCGTGTGCGCCAAATCCATTGATTAATAAGAGAAAGACCAAGATGAGATTCGTTGTCACCTTCTCGCTTGCCACGCGTTTTTTCTTATAGAGAGGATAGGACAAATATAAAACCGTTGAACGTCAAGTGATGGGAAAATGGTGAGGAAGTGCATTCACTATTGGTATGGGTTCGCAAACGCTGGAAATTTTAAGACAAGGCGTCTGGGCGAGTTTGACAGGAGGCTGGTTTTACGATCCACATCTCGATGTTTTCTCAAATACCTTTCATCTATATGTCTGGCTGTTTTTGCTTTGTCTTCCATTTACGATATATCTCGTAAGTAGTCATTGTGTATGTTGTTCATTCTACAATCAATAATATAAGAATAATATTTAGGTGTTTTTTTTTTTTTTTATACCACATTGAGAAACTGTAATACGCTATTATGTTATATGATCATATTTACATATTAAATATTCGAAAGAATGAAGATTTTTTGATAAATTGTTTCCTTAACGATTTTGTATTTTAGTATTTTCCACCAACGTTATATGTTTGGTTAGCTTATTGTTCATCCATTGTTGTATTATTTGGCACAATAAAGTGCATAAATCATGCATTGCACTGTGTCTATGATACAACCGAATGTTTGGAAGAACCAGGTCAATCTATCAGTCAACAGAAATCTGAAAGTGAGAAAAGACGTGTGGCACGTAATAAACATAGAGAACAATTACAAGATCAAGTTGAGCATGGTATAGAACTCCAAGTTTTAAATGGTATTTATATAAAAGATTTTGATTTTTATATTATATAACTGTGTTGAATAAACAAATTAATTTTTCTCATACAATGGGAATAATGAATATATGCTTTTTATATTTTATTCTAAGAGCTTTATATTTCATGTTTATTTAGTATTTTTTCTTTTTTTTTTATCTTCATTTCTATATTACCAAAAATATAAAACAGATGAAATTTATGATTAATGTATCTTTGTTTATAAGTTTGTGTCATATCAAAACTTTTGTATATTTGCAATTGAATTTATTGGAAACTATTATTGATTGTACTCATAGGTAAAACTGATACTCCACCTGTGGAATGTTCATCTCGTAACTCTTTCATTGAATCCAATATACAAAATGCAGATGCCGATAGTATAACATCAGAATATAATAGAGAAAAACCTAGTTCTACTATAGATTTAAAAGTTGAAATACATAGAAAAAATAGCTCAGAAAGTTCAGAAGAAGCACAACAATTAAGCAAACCCATGGTAACAAGTATTAATGTACATGAAGCAGAATTAGTTTCTGCTCAATACCATGAACCACGTTTTAGGAATATAATAAATGGTAATCTACTAATAATAAAATCATTTATAATGACATTTAGAGGTTTGCAAATAATGAAGTATAATCTGAGCATATAATAAAATAGATTAAGGTTGAGATAGAATAAATTAGTATTTGATGATTAATAAAGCGGTATTGTGATTTGCAAAATTATATATATTAATTATATTTAGAATGGCGATTGAAACGACAAAAATGTGTGGTGATAGCAGAAGAAGATCGACCAGGTCCACGTAAATTGTGTAGACATGCATCCGAAGATTCTAGAAATCGACACTCAAAACAGGGTAGCCTTGGGAAAACTGGATCTGAGAGCCAAATAAAACAAACTAGTTCCTTAGAATTAGAACATCATGGTGATGATTATGCTTATTGGAAATCGAATCAAAGCGTTCGAAGACTTAATTCCAACTCAATTCCAATGGAAACTCATTTAATAAATGATCATCCACAAAGTCTTGAAATTATATCAAAGAAAGAAGATGCGGACAAGAATAAAATTTCATCGCATCCACAATCATTAGAGGTAATTAATTTTTCTTTTCTTCTATAATTTGTATGCATGTTTAGTATTCTATACAAATATACATATTAGACAACTTATATTCTATATATTTTATTATATGTTTTTTCATTCTTTAATACCATTGTATTTCAATTATTAGGTGATAACTAAAAAGCCTCATCAGCAACTTATTCATCCACAAAGCCTTGAAACTATTGGTGCAACTAACAAAAATGTAAATATTACAGATGATAATAATCTACCTTTACATCCACAAAGTCTTGAAACAATTAATACTAAAAAGGTACATTTGATATAAAATTTAAATGCAGTTACTCTTTATAAATATTTCTTAGTATCAATAATTTGTTATTCGTTTTATAAAGGTTTTACCTCAAAATACCTTAACAAGAAATCAATTACAATTACTACCATATCTCAGCTATGGATCTGAAATAGTTCATCCAATAGCAGAACAAAGTGATGAACAATTTGCTAACGAAAGTTCTGGAGGCTTCAGCCTTGGAGATTCATATAGTCCATTATTAACTAGAAAAACAACGAATGACAACACTACCACTTCTAATCGTGACAGAAGTCTTAGTACCGGTAGATTTGATGATAGATTTTCAAGGTAATTGTTTAATAATAAAATAATGAAATTGTTGTCTTTTATAACAATATAGGAATATAAAATTATTTACAGATTTAATGGCGATACTGTAGTTGACAATGATTCTGCAAACTCTCGTGATGCACTTCTTGAAGAGCCAAAATCTAGTGTTAAAAGAAGATACAGTAATGCAAGTCAAAGCAGTCATGAATATTCTGATGGAGAGAGACATAAAGATAAACGACATGATAAAACGAAAAATATAGAAGATCCTCTAAACTCGGGCAGTGTTGTTGGAATAGACTGGTTATTCGAAAGTAGTGATTGCCCAATTGAACCATGGACAAGTAAGAGTAAGTATAATTGATGACACTTTCGTTTCTAAAGGATTGTCAAGGGGTAGTGCTTCTTAATTTTATGTGTTGCATTATTATCTTCTTTTAATTTGTGCTGCCAGTATTTTGGACTTTTACTCGATCTGATGATACGGATACATCAGAAAGTCTACAGACAGCTAGTACAGATTGTAAGTTGGTGGTATTCTAAATTTAGTATATGCAAATTCAAGCTAATCGGATGTAAATGTAGAACAAAATAGAATAATCGTATAAATCATCGATCGATCAAACTTTTCTATTTTCTCAATGTTAAATAAAATGAAAAAACTAAGAAGCTTTTGTTTTTTTCTCTCTTTTTTTTTTTTTACAGATCTTCATGCAAAAGAACCAGATTCAGGTTCATCTAGTACAACAACTCTAAGCATGGAAAATGAAGTAAAACGAAAATTACTTCCACAATTGGAAATAGATAATAAACGTCATCAAGGCGCCATTCCAAAGCAAAGCCGTCCAAAACCTACACAAGAAGCGACAGATGACAACATTACTTGTATTGAACAAATCAGACCGAAACCAAAACGAACAATGGAAATTCGTAAAGAGAAAGATAGAAGAGAAACAAAATTTGAGCAAACAACTGGTTCAAATAATGAGTTGAGCACGCTATTACCTAGTCCTGCACCTCCATTATTGGCCGCATTATTAAATTCTGGCAGAGATTTGTCTGCTCAGTCCAGTACTGTATCTGATCTCAGACCTAATCGTAATTCTGAAACTAGAAATTCTCGAGCAAGACAGAGTCGCTTGAAACGTTCGAATAGAACACATAGAGGGCCAAGGCCTACCAGAGACGATAATGTCGTACCATTGACTGCTCTGTTTGGTTTAATATCTAATGGAGAATGTCATTTAGCAACTAATCATAATGACACGTCTGAAGGGGCTGTGCATTATTTTCGAGATGATAATGGAGGATGGTTGGCATATACTTTCGATGAAAAAGGTTCTGGTCTTGCTACAGCAACACAAATTCCTTCAAGTAATAATGAAAAATTATTGAATACTTTATTGCGCCAACAACTTAATCAAAATTTACATTACGATGCAAATTGGGAATTAACAGATTCATTAAGCAATAGTTATAGCAGTTTATCTTTAAATTCTGCTGGTTTGACGGTTATCATAGATACACCACCCGTATTATCAAGTCCGGCGAGCAATCAGACCAAAACACAAAATTCATTGCCATCAAATTTAATTTCTTCAAATGCTGGAAGCTCAAGCCAATGTCCAGTGGGAAATCCAGAATGTGATCAGCTTCGTCATACTCTTATTTCGCGTTCCGACTCAATGGCAGAAAGAAATCGCAGATTACATAGTTTATTAGGAAATTTTAATTTATATTCTTACTCATCAGATTCCAATAATCGCGTGCCCGTATTAACATTGCCTGCACATCAAGAAGCTGACATAAACTCAAGTTTATCTTGGAATCGTTTTATAGACGGTTTAGATGGATCTGATACAAAACCTAAGCAAACAAGGCATTATTACAAATGGAAAATAGGAAAATTACCACATGTCAAAGTGCGATTTGATAGATTGTCATTGTTAGCTTTACTCGATCGTAATTTAACTGCTCTAGAAACAATTGTTTCTACATTATTAGCTGTTATTGTTGCAGGTTTAGGTTTAATTTTGCTTCAGCAAGGATTTTATCGAGATATCTTTGCTTTTATGTTTTGTTTTGTAACTGCTGGTTGTCAATATTCTTTATTAAAATCAGTTCAACCAGATGCTGCATCCCCGACGCATGGTTTTAATCGTATTATAGTGTTTTCTAGGCCAGTATATTATATATTATGTTCGGGATTTATTTTAATCTTTAATGAATCATTAAGGAATTTTAAAAATTCAGAATTTCGCGTATATGGTTTACGTGTTGTTGATTGTGAGGTCATATTACAAATAAGAAACGTTTTACTAATTTTTCTTCTTTGCTTCCCAATTGTATTCTCATTAGGTTTGTTTCCGCAGATAAACACTTTCCTAATGTATCTCTGTGAACATTTAGATATCCACTTGTTTGGTGGAAATGCTGCTACCAGTTTGGTATCTTCTGTGTACTGTCTTGCTCGTAGTATAATCACTGTTATTATATTATATGGATTTGCGTATGGTGCTCTTACCGAACCTAAATCTTCACAACATATCTTATTTTCTATCTTTGCCGGATTACTTGTAGCTATATCTTACCATTTAAGTAGGTCATCTTCGGATCCTAGTGTTATTTGGGACATCGTAAAATCGAATCTTTGGCCTCCGGAAATGTACATCGAAGAGAAAGAAGCAAAGATTATAGAAAATACCACGCATAGTGATAATTTAACTACAACATATAAAGAAGCTAAGATTAGAACATCTGGTAGAAAAAAGGATGTAAAAATAAAAGTTGGAGAACAGATGTCTGATTCAGAATTAGTCGACCCTCTTCCAGAGAAATTACGTGCAACTGTTAATGCCAGATTGAAAAATGATCTAATTGTTTGCGCCGTGATCGGAATTTTATCCTTTGGAATTCACTGTTCCACGGTATTCACTGCTTTACAACCAGAATTAAATCCCGTATTGTGGGGTATCGTCAGTTGCTTAGGATTTCTTCTACATTATGTAGTACCACAGCTTAGAAAACAATTACCGTGGTTGTGTCTTGCAAGACCTGTTTTACGTAGCCACGAACATGCACAATTTGAAGTACGCGAGCCCGTCAAAATTATGTGGTTTGAGAAAGCTTATGTCTGTTTATGTTTCCTCGAGAGAAACATCCTTTATCCGATCGTATTCTTAGGTGCACTTACTGAATGCTCATCAAAGATAGTATCCAAATTTGGAGAAAGTATTGGAGCATTGATTATCGTCATATGCGGCCTAAAATCTTTACGCTCGGCATATTCTGATCCATCAACTCGTTATTTAGTTCTCGTTTTCGCTGTTCTTTTTTTTAAAATAGATTTTCGCGATTTAAGTGAAACGTTTTTAGTAGATTATTTTGTAACGGGTATAGCATTCGCAAAAATTTATGAATTGTTATTGAAAATAAGATTTATTGTAACATATATCGCGCCTTGGCAAATTACTTGGGGTAGTGCTTTTCATGCCTTTGCCCAACCATTCTCCGTTCCACATTCTGCAATGCTTTTTCTTCAAGCGGGTATATCTGCTATGTTAAGTACGCCATTAAATCCACTTTTAGGAAGTGCAATTTTTATATCATCGTATGTACGCCCAGTTAAATTTTGGGAACGTGACTATAAAACAAGAAGAGTTGATCATTCAAATACTCGAATGTCTTCACATTTAGATCGTAATTTAGGTGCAGATGATAATAATTTAAATTCTATATTTTATGAACAATTGACACGGTCTCTTCAGCATAGTCTTTATGGTGATCTTGCTCTTGGTCGTTGGGGTAATGTAGAGCAAGGAGATTGTTTTCTTTTAGCATCTGATTATCTAAATTGTTTAGTACATATAGTGCAGTTAGGAAACGGTTTAGTTACTTTTCAATTAAGGGGTCTTGAGTTCAGAGGAACATACTGTCAACAAAGAGAGGTATTATTTATGTGACTACGCATTAACTATTTTTTTCGTTTTTTTTTTTTTTTTATAAATTTGATATCTAATTTTTTGCTTTTATTTTTTATCTTTTTTAGGTTGAAGCCATATCTGAAGGCATAGAAGATAATGATAATTGTTGTTGTTGTGAAATGGGACATTTTTCAAATGTACTTAGTGTCAATGCAGCTTTTAGCCAGAGATGGCTTGCTTGGGAAGTTGCAAGTGCCAAGTATGTACTTGAAAGTTACTCGATTTCGGATAATTCAGCTGTGTCAATGCTGCAAGTCTATGAATTTCGTAAAGTATTAATTACTTATTATGTCAAAAGTATTGTTTTCTATGCTCTTAAGTCTCCAAAATTAAAAACTTGGTTGGAGAATCAAGATATTATTGATGCACTTAAAACAACATTGGATAAAAATTTTGCGGATCTTGACCCCGTTTTCAATATGAATATCGACGAAGACTTCGACTTTCGAGCAAGTGGTATTACAAGAAGTAGCTTTTGTAATGTTTACCTTGATTGGATACAATATTGTGCAACTAAGCATGATAAGGTACTTTTTTTACCATTCACTTTATATGATACATTATTAACTTTTAGATATATTTTGATATTGCATTGTAAATACTTTTTCAGTTATTAGAAAAAACACGCGATTCAAATCTGGTATCACTTTGCCTGGGCTTAAGTCTGTTGGGAAGACGCGTTTTAGGGGCAGCTTCTCACAACACTGTGTCAAGTGTCGAATTCTTTTTATATGGTCTACATGCATTGTTTAAAGGTTTAGTATATATATATATATATACCTATATATGTATGTATATTATTTTTATCTCACATTAGTTTCATTTTATTTTACTTTAGAAAGTATTCAAATATCACTACTTTTTTCATATTTTTTATTGTGATATAGGAGATTTTCGAATAACATCACCACGAGACGAATGGGTACTTCATGATGTTGAATTACTAAGAAGCGTTGTAGCTAAAGGTGTAAGAATGGCCTTAAAATTGCATCAAGATCATTTTATGAGTTCAGAACAATACATAGAATGCAGTGCTCTTTATGAAGCCATTGACAGTCATGATAAAAATCTTGTGATTAGTCACGAAGCTGATCCTTTATGGAGAAATGCTGTATTAAGTGGAGCACCTAGTCTTTTGGCACTTAGGTACATATAAATATATAAATAAATAAATATATATATATATATATATATAAACTATTTAAATTGAAGAAATTCGATAGTACCTAATAACTTATTTTCTTAGGCATGTACTTGACGATGGCATTGATGAATATAAAGTAATAATGCTTAATAAACGTTACTTAAGCTTTCGAGTAATTAAAATGAATCGTGAATGTGTTCGTGGTCTTTGGGCTGGCCAACAACAAGAATTAGTATATTTAAGAAATCGAAATCCTGAACGCGGTTCTATACAGAATGCAAAGCAGGCATTGAGAAATATAATTAATAGTTCTTGTGATCAACCAATTGGATATCCAATTTATGTTTCACCATTAACTACCAGTTATGCAGAAACTAATGAACAGTTATGTTCCATAGTTGGAGGTCCTTTAAGTTTTGGTACCATTAAATCAACTGTGTTAAAATTATGGCGGAGGTATAGCCGCCGTATTACTCACATATATGTATATATTAAATTGTACATTATGAATATAAATATGACCAAACTATTTATATTTCAGAGTTAGAAGAAGATGTGGTCAAGGGTGTTCATCGGGTGGAACGGGATCGCAAGATGATGGTGGTTTTGGAAACGATGGAGTATATTCTATGACCACATACAATATCCACTCTGGTATGCAGAAACATGAACTTATATTTATATATAATATCTCCATGAATATGCTCGAGCAATCACTTATCTATTTATATAACAGGATATGGACAATCAGGTCATAATACATCGGGATCACAATCAATGGAATCTGGATGTCAAATTGGTGGTTCAACGGGACGTGGTTCTTTAGGTCGAGCAAACACAAGTTCTCTTGGTGGTAACAGAGGTTCACTTGCTTCTGTTGGAAAACCCACTAGTTCAACACTTGCCAGTTTGGCTGGACTTCTTAGTAATAGTGACATCAAAACTGAAAGTAAAAGTGAAACAAGTTTTTCTAATAAACTTGACAAAGAGGAAGTGTTTCAGAGAGTACGTGTAAGTATAAGAAACAATTACGTCCAAATTTTGTTTGATCTATTTCTCCCAATTTTTTTTTATGTATATCTTCAAAATTAATTATTTTAAATTATTAATTAATTAATTAATTAATTATTAGCAATTAATTTATTTCTTACTAAATTATTTTAATTAATTTTGAGAGTATACACCAATAATTAATTAAATTAAATTTTATTTCTTGTACTAAATATTTTCTTTGTTTCGTTTATTTGATAGATTATGGACCCGAATCAAGTATATGATGCAATTAATCTTGGTCGTCGAATAGATGTAATTTGGCCAGACGAAAAAATGAGACAGCAAGGTGGTCGATCTGGTTGGCAACATTGGGTACCAGAAAGAGGAATGGAAGGATGTGTTGTTCACCGTTGGTCTCCAAATCATCGCGATCCTAATCGTCGATCACATGTTGATAAAGTTATATTGCTTGTTAAAATCGATGACAAATATGTTCCAATAGCAGAACAAGGCGTACGAGATCTGGGCGCAGAAGTTTAGTCAAATATTTTTCCATATATTATAAAATCTTATTCTGATAATTCTTATAGATCAATTTTTTAATCTATATATTACAATAATATATTAAAGTGTCGATTGTGGTAAATGCATTCCAGTTTGGTAAAAACACAGACTATTCTGAGTCACAAGAATATTTTTAAATTAATTTATCATTGATAGAAAAACAAACTTTTTTTGAATGATTATTTTTTTTATATAGTCAAGTATAATAATGCAATAATTCATTTTAAATAATAATTTTTTCCATTCGAATAACATCCTTGGAATAGAATCGTAAACTATCATAAATATGAACAAATAATAGAAAATATTTAATCTTGAGAATATGAAACTCACTTATAGACAGATATATTTTAATACTTTTTAACAAAGTCAACCACAGAAACACTATTTTTCTTAATTTTCAAGAAAACGTAAAAATAATTATTGAGTTATGGAGTGCAAAGTAAATTGTATCATGTTGTATCATACTGTGTATTATATTAATATTAGTTGACTTACGAAATAGCATATAAATATGCTACAAGATGCTTCTTGTTGATAAATAAGTTGTAAAATTGCTTTTATAGGGTAAATATTGAATATATTCATTCTTTGTTAATTTATGACATTAAAAAATGTACATAATTTTAACAATTCAAATATGATGTAGTGGGTACTATATTCTATTTGAACTGTATATTTCTACTGTCATAATTAAATAGAATGAATGTATCCAATAACAATAAGAGGCATCAATAGAAAATTGTACATAAAATCATTTGTGTTTTTCTACATTTTGTTATATTTTTTTTAACTACTTGGTAGGGATGAATTGTAAATTGTAAATAAGAGAACATTTGCTAAATTAAAGCGTCCAAATATATCTAATGAATGTGTAATTTCATGGGGCCATACATTTGCCTCTACAGTACATATCGGTAAACTAAAATCAATAACATCTTATCTGTAATTTAAATAATACAATGTTATTTTTATGAGTAACATAATTTTGGAAATAATTTAGAAACGCGCAATAGAAATAATAATAGTAATGTTACACAAATTTCATTCATTGTTGTAATATATTGTAAAATATTTTGTTATCATAACATATTAAGTGCACGTTATAATATTCAAAGTTTTTCATTTAAAATTAAGATTTCCTATTTACAATACTTACTACTTTGTTTGTATTAGTACAGATCAGGTGTTATGTGCAAATGTTAAATAATTACAAAACATATATATATATATATATATATATATATATATATATATATATATATATATATATATACATACACATACATATATATATATATACCGGTTATCTATATAATAAGAATTATAAGATTACTTGCAAA
Organism: Dolichovespula sylvestris; assembly: GCA_918808275.2. NCBI lineage: Eukaryota > Metazoa > Arthropoda > Insecta > Hymenoptera > Vespidae > Dolichovespula > Dolichovespula sylvestris. Next base: position 6,764,573 of record OU964970.1, on the reverse strand, counting down.
AATTTTTTAAATTTTGCTATAAACTTTTCTTATTAAATAATTGTTCAATTATGTTAATAACTTTTTGCAAGTAATCAATGAAGAGTCACAATAATGCCTTATCATGGTGTTTTAAACACACCTGACTGATAAAAAACTTAGCTAGTCTTTTAATTAATAACACTTACATATTGCTTGCTACCGAAACAAAAAGATACAAGCTCTATTATTAGAGATGATATGGATTGATAACTTTATTATATTGCTGGCTTAGTTTCATACCTAGCTTGTACAGAGTTGTTTTATGATTAAGAATAAATATAAAATTTTAATCAAATTAGATATCATTCTATTTGTATACCTGCATTTAAATATGACATTTATATTTTAATTTTAATAGTCTTTAATATGTTAGAATATATTTTTACTTCCATCTTCACATTTATGTTTCAATATAAAAGCATAAAAATAAAAGAAAATAGATCAATAATGTCACAAGTGCACTCTATGTTTGAATAAACATCTTGAATTGTAATAAAAACAACTGATATTTTATGTAAATAAACAAATTAACCACTTTATAGTATTGTTACATCAGTATGATCACATATTATAAAAAATAATAAATTATAGAATGAAGTTGATATGATATAGACAAAATATTAAATAGATCATATATGTTTTTATAACAGGTAGAAAGTGCATATTCTACCTCAGTTCTATGATAGTTTATTTTGTTGAAGTATACATAGTTATTATATTATTTACGTTTTATAAAGTATATTTTAAATTGACTTTAAATAGTTTTGTGTTTCTCTATAAGAGAGCGTTGTTGGTATAATCAGTATAATTTAGTCAAGATAGTTATACAATAGTAATACTATATTTTAGTAGTACAGTTTGTTATATATATATTTATATAAAAGAAGGATAATCACATGGTCCACAGTTTCCTGAAATGAATGACTAGTATTCTTAATACATGTTCATTATAAGAACAATTTAATATTACTATATTGGATAGAAAGCTATTTTCAGTAGAAGAATACAAAGACATATAATGATTATCCACACTCTTGTGAAATATCTTAGTATTTTTACTAACTTTACATATTCTATTATGATTTGTATAATTACAAATAATAGCATCAAATAGATTTAAATTGTCACAATTATTGCATAAATATAATAATTAAAGAAATATATATTAGATTATTAAATATGAAATGTCCGATTTTTCATATTATATTTATATTATAAAATTGGACATTTCATATGTAATGGGCTAATATATATTCATTTACATATTTTTATATATATAACTACATTTACACATATACATCATTATAAATATGCTTTTATGATTTTACATCGCTACCTTCAGGATTTACAGAATTGTCCACTTTCAAATTTACTGAATTATCTTTAATATTCGAATTTGTTGCATCTTGAACAGTTAGCTTTTCTACAAACTTTTCTACCATTCCAACATCTTGTAAGCCAATAAATTTTTCCAAAACTAATCCATTTGACATTGCAAATACAGCAGGTACTGCTTTTACACTAAATATATCAGCTAAATCTGGATTAGATTCTAGATTTATAATAGCAAGATCTAATGTCTCTATAGGTTCAATAAGTTCTATTAATTTAGGTGTTAATACTGTACACGGATCACACCAATCTGCATGAAAATTGACAACAACTGTTCTATCACCATTCATTACCTTATTATTAAATTCGATGTTACTGTTTATCTCATACACTTTTTTTTTTTGATGAGACAGTGAGATACGACGTACCCACATTGGAAATGACTTTTTAATACTTCGTATCATTATGAATTTTTGTTAATTATTTTATCGAACATAGATAACCTGATCTGTTTATGATTACTGTACTATATTTATTGTTTTGTAGTTGGACAATTCACTGGACAGATTGTATCAAACTTGCAATCTAGAAATAAATATAAAATATATTTTTAGTTTTTAAGTAAAACTTACAGTATAAAAATAAAAATAAAATTAAAACAATTATTTAAGGAATACATAGTATGATTAGTACCTTTAATAATTAGAAAATCCAATTAGATACACGCACAGATCTGACAGACTCTAATAATTGAAATTTGATATAAGCGCAAATTCCAATTATAGATGAAATCAGTAGTAAAATAAATAATATTATACGCCAAATAAAAAGATGGTCATAAGGCTAAAAATATAATCATAGTAAGATAATGCAAGATAAGATAAGGAAAAGAGACAAAATCATTGTAGCATATTATTACAGAGAAACCATTCAATTAAGTTAACCAAAAGAACAGTTATTTATCTTACATACCTTTCTTTCATTGACATTAGGTTTTTCAGAAGCTCTAGGAATATTGAACAAAATTATGGTGAAAAGAGTTATGATAACTATAAAAACCAAACCAATTTTCTTCTCTATTCGTAATGATACTAGAAAAATTAATATTGCAATAGCCCACAAATTTAGAATAAAGAATAATCCTGTACCAATGCCAAATATCATAGTAGACATACCTATGTTAGAATAGACATAATCATAATAATAATAAAAATTATATATACAACATAAATATAAGTAACATAAAAAACAAAAGGAATAGATAATATTTGATAATTTCTCTTTTAAACGTATGTCCTAACATATACATATACATAACATATATATATATATATATATATATATATATATATATATATATATATATATATTGTATTAATATATAACAATCGAAATATTTTTTATTTAAACCTTAAATACTGTTGTACTCACTTCAATTCATATCCTTTTCTACGTAAATTACAAGTATCTCGAAAAAAGCACAGCTTATATTCTTCAGAAGTTATTGCCAGTGATGCTAAAAAAAATGATAAAAACATTGTATATATATTCACTGATATCGACAATTTCTCTAATCAAAATAAAATTTTACTGATTATGTCAATAAATTTAGTACAAAAATATGATGACCACATCATTGAATGTACTTACTTCTAAATTTATCGTATAAACAAATTTATAATCCATTTACAGAAAAGAAAACTATATATAATAATGACTAATATGTAATATTTGTCTTTATAAAATTTCGTATTCACAAAACTGAATTATCGGCAGTGCTGGACTTGTTACAACGTCGGTAAAACCAATCCAATTTATTTTTGTTTTTTTTTTAAAGATATATACTTTATTGATTGTATATTTATTGTATGTATATATATATATTTCTTTTTTTTAATAAAAAGAACGTAAACTAACAAACATGCAAGTGTTCTTTTTTAATATTTAATTTATGTAGTACACAGATATAATTTTTATCATTAGAATTCGCCTTAATTTTACGTATTTATATTCAAATTAAAAATACAAAGCGGGAACTCTTACTATTGGCTCTAAATAATAATGATATGTCGCTAAAACGATTAACATTCAATATGCAATATTCATTGACTTAATCAACGTTGTGTTAAGATTCATCATAACCTTGACATGTATTATCATTTTTAGAAATAGAATTTAAAAGTTATGAAGACTTATTGGAAGTAAGAACGATAAAGGAATGGCTACAATCATGAAGATATCAAAATTTAATATTGTACCTGCCACAAAAAAACATACTGCCACTTTATTTTTTTTCCATGGCTCTGGTAAAAAATATTTATATCTATTAACTAAAATGATAAAAGATAGAAGAAAAAGATTTTCTCTATATAATGAAGAAAAGGTTACATAATGACATTTTTTTGAATAGACATTTAAATATTTTAATTTCATTTTTTTTTTTTTTTATATTAGGAGATTCTGGAAGCAATGTAAAGAACTCAATTGATATGCTTAACAGGGGAGAATTAAATTTCCCTCATATAAAAATTGTTTATCCTACTGCACCTGCTCAACCTTATACACCAAATAATGAAATGGTAATACTGCTATTTTACTAGTTAAAATCAATAAAAAGATAAAATCATTGTTTTTAAATATGTATTGTAATAAATCTAATAAAAGTTCTATTTTTATAGCTAAGCAATGTATGGTTTAATCGTAAAAATGTATCAAATAATGTTTCCGAAGAAGAAAATTCTATCAATTCAATATGTCATATGTTGGTGCAATTGATAGATGCGGAACAATCTAATGGAGTCCCATGCAATAGAATAATTGTAGGTGGTTTTTCAATGGGAGGAGCATTATCATTATATTTAGCATATAGATTTAAATTATCATTAGCTGGTTGTGTTGCAATGTCATCATTTCTTAATAGAAATTCATTAGTATACAAGGTATGTAATTATATTATATATCTATTATAAAGACTTAATTATTAATTGTCATATTAAAATATATTTATATTATTTATTCATATTAATAAAAATTATTCATTACAGTATTTAGAAATTAATAAAGAGGAGAAGACACCACCGCTTTTGCAATTTCATGGTGATTTGGATACAATAGTTCCAATCCAATGGGGAAAAGAAACTTATGACAATCTTAAAAGACTTGGCGTTAACGCAACATTTGTACCATTAAAGAATATAAGCCATGAATTAATTGTAACAGAAATTCAAGATTTTAAACGATGGGTTAATAATATTTTACCGGAACAATAATTATATCATATGAAGTTATTTAAAGAAAATATATACTTTACATATTGTCTATATATCTTTATATATATTATATCTTTCAATATCTATTTGTATAATGGATAAACATTCAAATAAATTAATTTAATACGTTATTAAAAAGCAAAGTATCCTTGTATATATATTGAATTTTCCATCCAAAAAACAATGATATATTCTATCGAATTTTTGTAATAACATCGGATATTTATGTTTAAATAAAAAAAAATTATCAATTTTTATATTACATTTGATTTTGCGTAACATTATATACTTCGCGCTTGCTACGTAAAATATTCGGTACGATCGATCCTCCGATAATACAGAAAACCGTCACGTGTACCTGCCATTGAGCCGAGCGTGCGTATTGACATTCGTTTATCATGTATTTTCTTAGTCGTGGTTGTTACAGGAGGCTAGTGATATAGGTGTATTATTCTTATTTCAGATATACCTTGATGAAAAGAATAAAAGGAAAAAAAAAGTGACGTGATAGTGTTGGTAATTGATCAGCACTCTAAAAGTACATTTCTTGTAATATCCTTGAATGTTCGCGCATTTTAATGGAAGTAACAAGATGGATAAGGTTATTCAAGTGCAGTTAGGATGAGAAATAGGAATTTTATTAATAAATACCCTGAAACCTACACATGTGAAATTGATAAGTATACACTTTGAGGATAAGGATATCGACGTATTGCAATATTGCAAGATGGATTTATGAATATACACACACACACACACACACACACACACTCACGATATTAAAAGTTATCAACATTTTTTGCATTTCTTCAAAAATCTAGATTTGTGTTTATACAGACTTTTTACTTATTTCTTTTAACTTCGAAACGTTTAGTGGACGTATAAAGTGAGGAAAGTGATAGTGATTAGAGATAAATATATATATATATATATATATATATATATATATATATATATATACACACACATACATACACACACGCATACACATATTTTAATCAATGAAGAACTCACCATCAATGTAAAAAAAAACGAAAACACGAAGGAAGATAATCCGGATTGTAATTTTATACACTCGAAGCCGTATCGCTAGGTCTCGAAGCAGCAGGTTGATGAAAAGTGGGGGAGGGGGGATGGTGGTGGAAGTAAAATGGGTCGAGGGTCAAAATGGATCTTCGTGTCAATGGCAGTGCGCAAGGCTCGACTCGACGTTCCGTACTCCTACGATGAACATCTTTCTATAAAGTGGTGAAAAAGTGATGAGAAAGGTCGATCTAAAGATCGGCGATTACTTAGAGCTATGACTAAGATGAAATAATGACGAGAAGGGGATGATGATGATGATGATGATGATGATGATGATGATGACGGTGAAGAAGAAGGATCAAAACGAAGTAACAATTCGGTTTTGCAAACCAAAAGACTTTGCTTCGTAATCGAAATATCTTCGAGAGATTGTGACTTCGTGAAAAAGAAGAAAAAGAGGAAGAAGAAGAAGAAAAAGAAAGGAAAAAAGGAAAAAAGAAATGAGGCGTAGGTGGTATTCAAATAAGACGAAGAACATCCTCGTTAAAAAAACGTTTAAGAAGAAACCTTCCTATTTGGAATGTGTTTGAGAAGAAAGAACGCCATGTACCCTTGTATACATACTTTTATCAACATTCCAACATCGAATCGTCAGTGATAACATAGAAAACATCGTCATAAAGTTAAAGTCTTTCTTTCTTTCCTTTTTCTTTTTTTTTTTCTTTTAGGCAAGCGCATTTAAGTGTACCGAAAAACGTCGATGAAGGATCGCGTTGTGGTCTCCTTTTATACACCAGTTGTAGGGGGTGAACTCGACGATATCGAGGACGGTCGATCAAAGTAATTACGACGTAGTGCAAGCGAAATTTTCAAGAGAGAAAAAGAGAGAGAGAGAGAGAGAGAGAGAGAGAGAGAGAGAAACCTTCGTGCGGTAGAAGATCGTCAAGATATTTAACGGCCTCGTTCATGATTTACGGTACGTTAGCTGTGACGGAAGAGTCAACTGCAACCACGGGGGCTACTTGGCTTCACAATATCACCATCCAAGGTGAGAGCGACGATGCATTGTGCAGTTACGATTTTTGTTGGGATAATTGTGTTGCACGAACTGTGCCATCGATATGTGACACGCAAATACGAAGTTAATCCTTAAAGTAAATCTCCTAATATCGTAGCTTTTCGGGGTTGTTACATTACATCTTACGTCTCTTTAACGAAAGATTAACCGATCAAAGTGATTTTACATTTTCTTTGTTCGTTTGTCAGTTCAATCATACGGTATTTTCACTGAATTTTGTATGACAGTCTTTTTACACGTAATAAAAAATATTATCATCCTGACGATTAAACACAAATCATTCTTTCGTAAATATATATATATATATATATATATATATATATATATATATATATATAACAATTTTGAATGAATGAATTTTAAAGAACAACGATGCGGAAAGGTCATAAATTTTTTGATATAAATTTTAAAGAAATTCTCTTTCGGTATGTTACATTGCCATTAAATCTCTTTCTTCGCGTCCGAAATTCTTTCGTTCTAAATCTTACACGTTCTATTTTGCAGTAGTTTGTATGCCATTCAAGTGCGCCAAGTGTCGGCGCGGTCGTAGCAATTCGTGTATAGCATAGCATATGATATCGTATATACGAGCAGCATAATGCGGGCATCTTGTAAATGAAATAATGTTATTGATGTTTTTACTTATGTTTGTTTTTTTTTTATTTTTTTTTTTTTACATTTCATCTACCATTCATAGTTATGATAAAGGAATAAAAGAGATCGCGATTTTACGAGATGTTCGATCATTAGTTCATTCAATTTCAACGGATCAAATTTTCGAACGTATATTTTGAATGTATTTTTACTATGTCTCTGCTTACGTTATAATATTTTGTTAGATAAGTAGTAGTATCTTTGAGTCTATATTAAATAACGCTTTCACTTGTTTTCCATTTATAAAGAAGATAAAAGACCATAATCTTAATTAGCATAAAAGAGAGAGTTTTGACATTGAGTTTTTATTTGTTCCAATACTGTTAATTGTTATATAATATTCTTTCTCCATTTTTGTTTTAATGATCACCTTTGCTTTCACTATTTCGAAAGAGAATCGTTAAAGTACATTCGATGATAAAATATTATTACAACGTTTAACATTGATAAAGCTCGATCATTCGAATTTGGAGAATCGCCAAAAATGTTTGATTATGCGAGCATATTTATGCCGCATTGCAGAATGTTTTGCTTATACATATTAATTGTATCATTGTATCAAAACATGCGTGTATGTATTAATGTAATGCAATAAATAATTATGCTTAAAAAAATGAATTGAATATTATGTAAATTATAAATTAATATTTATAATAATATTACATAAATCGCATAAACGTAATGACAAATGAAAAGTATGTTAATAATGTACAGGATGTGCAATCGATTTGATTCCTGTAATATTATCTCAAGTTAAAAATACTTTCTGTATACAAATGATATCCGATAAGATGGGCACGGTTCCAGCTTAGCCGATTTGAATATCGATTCCTTTTTACTTTGTCTTCATAACAATACTCTAGATAGCGCGGGAAAACTTCCACCATGTTGAATTTCGTATTTGTCTTTTTTTTTTTATTTTTTTTTTTTTTGTTTTTAAGTGAAAATGACTATTCGAGAAAGAATCGTTTTATTTTTCGGAAATGTATTATTGATTTTTCAAGATGCCCGACGCGTTAAACATTTTATTGAATTATTTCATATGATAAATCTCTTTTTTAAAATATCACGAATATTTTAATCTTTCAGGAGAGATGAGCAGTAGCAGCGGAAGTTTTGGGGTTGGGGTTGGCGTCGGCGTCGCCGGTGGACCAACACTTGCTGCGGCACAACAGAGCCAAGGTGTCGCGGCTTTGTTGGTGATGCTTGCTGTATTGTGTTTCATTTTTGCTTACTGTTGTTGGGGTGCCCCGTTCTGCAGATCGCTTTGCAGACGACATTGCTGTTGTCGTTTAGAAGATCCTGAGCCAGATTCACGGTTTGGTAATAGCGATCAAACGATGGTTGCTACACCAACGATCATTCTTTTACCACATGGTAGAATGCTCGTGGTTGATGGTACTATGTTCACACAGTTCCAAGCCGATCCCACTGGTACGATAATGTAAACCTAATTTTGATTATCTTCCTATATATATATGTATGTATGCATGCATGTATGTATGTATGTATGTATGTATGTATGTATGTATAGTTATGATTTTCCTCAATGTACATGTCATTTTATATTGGGTACAGGTTTGGATTTGGTTGAATTGGGTGATAGTGTACTTCGTGCGCAAAGAAATCCACGTAGTATTAATCGACATCAGTTGCAAAACAGTCAAGGTAGTATATTGGAAATGGATGCTGAAACTCCCAGCAAAGATAGTCTAGGATCCATAGCATGTTTTCCACCGCCTACTTATGAAAGCATTTATGGCAAAGAGGAGACCGACATGCCACCCTCGTATTCCGACATTCTATTGCATAGGTATAGTAGATATAACTGATACCTATTTTTTAAAATTAAAAACGTCAAATAACGTGTTAATATCTTCTTAGGTTTGCCAATCTTCCTCACGAGTTAGATATGCACGATTTTTGTTGTAACGACAAAGAAGAGATCGAAATGCAAAGTTTAGAGGGTTGCCCTCATATAGTTGGTAATCCTATGAACGTATTGACCTACCCTTATGCAACAGTAACGAGTTTCTCCAGTCAAAGTTTCCCGCGAAGGAACGTCTCGAGAAATCCATCGATCATCAGTAATCCCTTGGATAATTATTACATGGACAACGATTTGGGGCTATATAGATTAAGCCAAGAAATGAGTCATCGCGTTTCAAGCAACACGAACTTGAGTACTTATAGAACTTCGCACGATGATATTACGTTCCAACTGTTTCACGAGAATGAAAATCGTCAAAGGGAAGATTTAACAGATAACGAGAATCATCGGTCGAATTCACAAAATGTTAATCGAAACAATGAACAAAGATACGCCCATAGAGTGGATGAAACAATAAACCCCTCTGAGAACACTTCAACGGAAAATGATGTAATGAATACGAGGAATCGTGCACGAAGTATCTCGCGAATAAGTAACGATAGTAATACAAATAGAGAACGTGTTTCTAGAGACAACGACCAAGCTGGTGTTGCTTTTGTAAGAAACGCTAATTCTCACGGAGAAACGGAGACTTCCCTCGATGTTCCGAACGAAATGTGCAACGTAAATAGGGTAAATGAAATGTCTCAAGCGCAATTATATCGTGGAGAACAATCGAATGGAAGAAATGTTCATTTTCAAAATACACAAACTAATGAAATAAACCAAAACAACGAAGCTAGTCCAAATATAAGGTACCTTCATAGAAGCAGGCGAAGCGAGAACGAAAGTAGAACGCAAAATGTTGACAGCGAGTCCATATATTCTGATGACGATGCTGGTAATTTTGGTGCTCTTGCTGACATTCGCGAGAGTAGGGTCTGATGAAATATTGCCGGTTGAACGAAATGTCTTTAGGAAATTCTACGCTAACATCGCGCCCTACTTTTACTTATTTTATATACTTTCAAAATTCTTTCATTTTCTGATACACTTAATAACTCTAATGATAACGCACACGCAGTGGTATAGAGTAGTAACTAATGAAATAATTAATGAATGTTGATAAGAGTTCTTCAAATTTATATGAAAGATTTTTACGATTATCAAAGCATAAGATATATTTACGAATTTCTTATCAAAAAGAACATATTGTTTTTCTTTATATTACTTATATAAATATATAAATATAAATATATATGTATTGCGAGTGAGATCATTCTGTTGATATAAAATATCAAAAATTTCAAGTTACAACCCTTTCTACTCAGTGTGCGATTATATAAATGATATACATATATGTATATACATGTATTATGTTGCATTGCTTAATGCAATAATAGTACACTTCCTTTAAGATTTGGTGAATATTATTATATATATCACTATTAAATGTCATACCTAATAATTGATAAATTTTTACTTAGAATCTGTTAAATAATATTATATTCTCTCCAGAAATAAGATTACTTTAATAAAAAAATTGCTTGAAATTCTGGCGCTAAACAGTCCAGGTACGCCTGACAATATCTTTTAATAGATAATAATGGAAGTGTATGGTGATATCAGTATCAATTAATTTAAAGACTCGGTAAACTTATTTTTACTAGTACAGTGCCTAATATTTTTCTTTATACATTTTATTACAAAACAATTGTTTTTGTTAAACTATTTTCAAGAAATCTATATTATACAATGTATACATTTTGCACAAAAAAATATTATTTTAATTATTATTTCATAAATATTGGGAAAACATTTCTATATATCGTGTTAATAAATTTTTATGAAAGATTAATTTAATCATGCTTAAAATCAGATTTAATGAAACTAGAACAGGATGTAAAATAAATATAAATTGAAATTGTTATCAGGAAAAGAGTTGTTATAAAAATAAACATCTATAAAAACAATAAATTTTTGAATATTACACAAGAACCTTGAATATTCAATTATGTGTAATATAACAAACATTAAGTTGTTGTCAAGATAATGTTAGTTCAGTCCGTCCACAGAAATCTATGCATGCACTATATTCGGCTTAATATCTTCAGAATTTTGTATAAATTATAAATATCCCATAATAGAAAATATATATATTTTTCATTTATGTTATTATTTGTGTAAATTTACTACTCTGTAATTATGAATTATTTTTGTTTTATTTGGAGAAATAAAAAAATGACTATCAGATTAAAAAGAACAGAAATAAGATTGATACTTTAAGGATACTTGACCACAATATGATATATAAACTAATAAGTAGTCATTAATAGAAGACCATAAACATGCACCATAAATCGATTGATTTAACATCAAGTCAAATGTGTATTATAATTATAATTTATACAGAGGAATTATATACTATACGCATTATCATTGTTACCATGTAGTTTATAAAGGATTATAGAACAGGCGTTATTAAATAAAATAAAATATTTAATAAGAGATTTATAATTTTATGATCATTTGGTCTCCTAAAAATTTGTAATATTTTAGACATTTTTACATAATTTATATTCCTATTCATCACTATCTATATCTTCAGGAGCTGAAGAATCATCATCACTTAGTTGCTTTTTATCCCAATCTTTTAACGTTGCTCCCATAACGAAATCATCTCGCAAGACAGACCAAACTTTGTCCTCTTTCTATATAAAATATTATGTTATGGAATTATACAAAAAATTATCGAATTAAGTTGTAGTTTTAACTTATAAGTTTACTTATAAGTTAACTTATAACTAAATAAGTAAATTTAGTATTATAATATAATACTTCATAACAGACAAAGTAAACTTACATTCTCTTCATCATCTTTCTTTTCTTCTTCTTGACATTTGGTACTCTTGTCTACAGGAATACTTTTTGATTCCCCCATAAGTACATCCAAAAATGCACGCTTGTCAATATTTTTTAATACCTGTTCACGTTTTCTCTCTAAAGGTCCAGCATTCAATAATTTCTGATTTGTGTCTGTTTGTTGTTGTCTTACTGCGTTAAACAATTGTACTACACCTCTAACATATAGTTCAAAGTTTGTTTAAGAAATTAGATAGATAATATTATCTTAATAATAAATAATAAAAATTACTTTGTTGCAATTTTTTGTAAAAGTTTCTCACGTTCTCTATCAGTAATAGATGGTTTCACCCTTATACCCAAATTATCCTTCTGCCTTTGCTTTCTTCTTGTCAACGATAGATTTTCTTTACCTTCGATACTTTCTAATTTTTCTTCCTCTTCCGTAACTGCATCAGTTTCTAAAGATGGACTCTCTTTTTTTCTCACTATGTCACTATACTTTTTAGCTTTAGACAACACAATTGTCTTTTTTCTTTTCGGTTTATTCGTTTTTAAGATTTTTTGGAGAGCATCTGCCCAGCCAGGATTAGATTCCGTAGTTGTCATTATTAAAGTTGATATAAATAATATTATACTTTTAAATCACGATTTAATTATTTTCTTAAATTATATACACTGATGATTACTATATTAATTTCGGTCTGACATATCTTACAAAATAAAAATTACAAATTTCTCCAATATATAGGTTAGAAATTCAAAATCTGATATATTTGGATAAAATAATATGGCAAAATAAATGTATACGGTAATAATAACATAAAATAATACTAATAAATTATTAAACTAATCACCAAAATACTTTAATGCATATTTTTCTTTAGTTTTCTTTTAGCACGTGCTATCTACGTTATACACTGGAGGATCACTTCTTCATTGACGACAGAGGGATCAGTATCGATTATTATTATTAAAAACGAGATTGGTTGGCGCGAAATTTAAATACTGAAAATTTTCAATCCGATTTCAACTTGTTTTACAAAAAAGGTTGACATATATTAAACTTGATAATTAAACTGTTAATATAAATATTAGTATTTTTTTTTTACATATATGTATATATATATCGCAAAAATTTGTAGAATTAGGAAAACATTTTATCAATCGAAATAAAAACATTTTTATACTTAAATATATTATTTATAAATATTGTTTCAAAATCTAAAATAGTTACAGAATTAGTGGTATTACTGTAGTAGTAGATGAGTATTTTTTATAACACTATATAATACTGGTTTTATATGATTATCAATACCAATTCCTTATGGTTATACTCTTAAGCTTCCTTTCGTTTTTTTTTTTTACCTTAATAATTATTTAATACCATATAAGACAGGTAATAAGTTAAATAATCTAATGTTAATATTTTACACTAAATATATTATCACATTTGAAATTCAATAATTTTATAATTATTTTCTTTTTAATAATCTGTATAATTGTATATAATTAAAATGTTAACAAATTAACATTATAGGTTTATTATACCTATATAAGTGTATATAATTTTTATTTGTCTATTCTTTTGTATTATAGGATTGGAAAGCTAATTATTGAAATTTTTCTATCAGATATCAAATTATTATTAAAATTATAATCTATTTATCAATATATATGTTACTTATAAACATCTATATAGCACATAAATTGCAAATAATGAGAATTAATATTACATAAGATTGATTTAAATACAAGTGACTGTTATGAAGGGATTATGAAGAAATGAGGGGCAACTAAAAATTATGTAATAAATTTATAACAGTCTTCAAATATTAAGCCTATCACGAATACAGCAACGAAACTGTAGACTATATTTGTTATGCCCAAGGTTAAGAAAAGTATAAAATTTTTAATATAATTATACCAAAAGCGATGGTATAGGTTTCTTCCCAGGCCAAGCTTCCTTGGCATATTTTTTCTTTTTAGGCTCCATTGCACGTGGTTCTGTGGGACCTGAAATTTCTGGTACTTGTGGTATCTCGGGTTGTACAAGACTTGGAGTCATTTCTACTTCTGGGGCTGGATTTGGTAATGCAATACCAAGTCTAGATGTTATTGATGTTAAAGCTGTAGAAAACGGATTTAATGATAATGAAGAAGGTGTAAATTGTTCCGGTGGAAGATCATGATAAAGCTGCGGTGTTGTTGATGTTGGTTGTAAATGTTTTAAAGGATGGTGATCTTCTGACAATGATATTAATCCACCTTCCATACGCATTCTCTATATTGTAAAAAATAAAAATATTAGTATATTGTACCATATAAGTTAATCATAAGTTTGCCAGACTGTATTTACAAATATACAAACCTTGCTTGGAACTACAGTTGTTTGTACAAGATTACGAAATCTACCAACAGATGGATCTACATCTTCTGGATTAATAACTTCCTCGTCGTCATTAAATGTTATACCTTTCTTTTTTCGTTTTCTAGTACTTTTATGCATTTCATCGTCTGTGATACCAAGCATGGAGATGCGTCGATTATGTGCTGTATTGAATTCCGTTAAATTCTGAAAATTAATGTATTATTGATTATTATAATTTATTTATCATATTTGTTAAATATAAGAAACATACATCAAGTTCTGTTTCTGTTTCAGGTAAACCTAATAAACCACCAGTATCAGCATCTTCTGAAAGTTTTTCTAATTCTTCAATAATAGGTCTTGTACCAGTTTGTGGTCGTTCTCTGATAATATAATATCGTGTAGATGCTCCAAAATGAAATGTACTATCAATAGGAAGTTGTGTTGGTTTATGTGCTTCTAAGCGCATATTACCAATAAATGTTCCATGCGCTAAAAAATAAATAATAACAATTAATGATAATATATGATCATAAAATATATAAATATATTTTTAGATAAATTTCTAATTAATGACTTACTACTGCCCAAATCTACTAAAAAAGCTCTGTGAAGATGTTTATGATAAACAAGCGCAGCATGAACTCGAGAACAAGAAGCATGATCGATACAAAAATCATTTAATTGTTGATTGCGACCAAACAAGTAACATCTTTTCTCATCCACCATTAATTTCTATAATAAAAATTACATTTTAAAAATATTTATCAATATGTATTTTAAGGACTAGTAATATATTATTTTACCTGTATCAATTTATCATTTTTCAATACATCCAAATGTAAACCAACTGGAGGCTTACCAGCCCTGAAAACATAACCTAGTTATGAATGAATATTCGAAACTTATTATATCCATGTAATAAGGATAAGTGAATAATACTTTTAGATATATATATATTAATTGTGGGTACAATACACTTTTGGATAAATTATTATTAACATTATTAAAATTTAATACGTACCAGTTTGGAACTTCATAATGATTTGCCATAACTACTTGTCAATACAGGGTAGCACACGGAACAAATAAAATATTTCAACAAATTTAGAAATAGATGTGTTTAATAATTTCAATAATATAATTATTTGTTATGTTGAAATTTGTTGTGCAAAATTCACTGTATCGTTACCGATCAACATGTTTAGTAAACGTAGGCTGAGCAGACGCCATGTTTTCCATGATTAAAATATCGCGTTATATTTGAAAGTTAAATTAAGATTATACTAGTTTTATTTTAGTTTTTAGTTCTTTTAGGTTTTTTTAGTTTTTTTAAGTTTATTTGTTTTAGTTTTTTTAAGCTTTTTAAAGTTTATTTTTTTAGTTTATATATATATATATATATATATATATATATATATATATATATATAGTTAACTTCTATCATCAACTAAACAGATATATACGTTGCGTCTTGAAAAGGGCGCATAACTACGATAGCGTCTTCAAATACATGTCTCGCACCGGATCAGTGATAATGGTCGATTCGCACGGAGAATTTTCCTCGTCTCTTCTTAATAATCAGAGTTATAAACTCGCTGGATGCGATGAATAAGGGCGGCGACACAAGGCTTGAATGAAGGCCGCCAGCAAAGTACCGCTCGTCGCGTTTCAACAAATGAACGATAGAACGTGAATTCTTTTAAAGGATCCCATGTAGCTCGCAACGTTGAAGCGCGTAAATGAATATAGCATAAACTTAAAATATCACAGTATATTTCGTTGTAGTATGATATACAATTGTCGACGTGTTCTTGTCTAGATGCTGTTAGTCCGAGAGATGCAGCTTACCTGACCTTTTCCGCTTTTCCAATGACAAGACAACGACGAGACCAGGAAAGGGAATGAAAAGGGCGGAGTTGAAGTACAATTTGGGCATGGAAAGGGAAGGGAAGATGACCATTGGTCGGGGGCGGGTCAAGATAATTCGTTGGAATGTTTAAACATCCTATAAAATGGTCCTTTGCGTGGTGACCGTACGGATCCATAAATGTTTGTATTGATATATGAAGAGTAAGCGCCAGGCTCGACGCATTATCGAAAACTAAACATTTTATTAAATAATGTTTAAACTAAATAATGCTCGGACAAAGATGACAATAAGTTTTTCAAATTAATGCGTTTCCTTAATGATTAGACAAGGAATTACCAGGGACGAATAGGCCCAATAAAAATATATGGGCCTTAGGGAAAAGTACGGTAGATACCTGAGTACGGTAAATACGGTAAGTACGGTAAATACCCTATAAACAATAAGTTCTATCTTTATTTTTCAACTATAATAAACTTTTCAAAAAGAGGCAATAATTAATAATATAATGTTAAAAAAGACAAAGAAAAAGCAATGTGTTAAATCTATATGTTGATAACACTGTTGGCATTGACCTACAGCGGATTGTACGATTGATTTGATCATAGTTTTTTTCCGATATAATGATATTTTCAATAAAGCTATTAATATACGAGTTAACATTGTTTTTCATGTTTATTTTAAACGCGATCGTTTTGTTGACGGGTTAATTTATTTTGTGTTATTTTTAAGTGTTATTTTTAAGCAAAATGACGAAGTTTGACGGACTTCGTTCGCTTACTTAATACACTCGTATCTCGGTTAACGTAATAGTTGCGTCGCTCACCATTTCGACTGCCGGCAAATAAATTATTCTTCGCACTCCGATTTCGATCGACGAGAAATTATGTGAAAAAAAAAAAATAATAGAAAGGATTACTACCAGCTCGGAGCTTTTTTCTCTTGGAGATGAATGATCGCGATTTATCGAACACTTTAAGGTTATAATGTTTAAGGATAAGCGAACAATGTAAACTTTAGCGATTAGATATGCAGGTAGGTATATTTGTTATTATTTTAAAATATCTTATCACTTTATGAACTTTCAATATGCGTGAGCAGATCCCCAATAAATCATTATATTTTATTAAAAAAAAAAATATTTTATTTCTGTTCTTTCCTCGATCTCTTTACTATTCTAATGATTTGTAAGAATTTAAAAGTTGAAATATACAACAGATTATAAAAAAAAAAGAAATAATAAAAGATTTCCCGTAAATAATCTTCGAAAGTAACGCATTCGAGAATATATTATCTAAAGTATCAATCATATTGAATATCTTATAAATAGAAACTAATAAATTATAAAAATTTATATTATTAAAAGTTAAGTACTTTTGAAATGTATCAAAATACGCAGCAATTCACATTACATTTTGATATGTCCCACGTAATATCGACCCAGGTTCTTATCATTTGTAGGTAGTTGCGTAAGGAAATTCAATTATTAATAAAACTAATAAATATTCTAAAATAAAACAATGACGAGAGCAGTAAATACTACGATGGCGAGTAATCTGAAAAGCATAGAAATTTTTATACCATTCTATGTGATAATGAATTTCCTGTAATATTAAATTAATCATGATAAAATTAGAATGAAAATATTCGCTAATAAAATGCGCAATTAAATCGATATTAATAAACGCCTTCGTAAATCTTTACTCGTCGAGATACTGAATAGGAATGAAGATCTCTTTCCAAACCTTGAGAGAGTTCAATCGCTCGATTGTTTTTGTTTTGCTTTTGATCGTAGTATTTCCTGGAAATACACTCGTATACTGTGTCCATACGAATGTTACCTATCTCTCTCTCTCTTTCTCTCTCTCTCTTTCTCTCTCTCTCTCTTTATTAAGCCTCGCTCTATGTTAATGAAAAGAGATAAACTAACCTGTACATATACAAAGAGAAAGTACACATATAAAACTGGCATGGTGGTGTGTTGTTCCAGTTCGTAGAATTCTAGGCAATCTGAAAAGTAAGAGATCATATTATTAAACAGGATAAGACGACAAGTGTGTACGTATATGCGTGCATGTAATATCCACAGATGTGTGTGTGTAAATATCTATATATATATATATATATGTATATGTATATATGAGTGTATATGAAAATTGAATATAATACAAAATATCGATCGATAGACTATAAACAAAATTATTAAATAGGACGTAGTTTGAAAGCGAAAGAAGAATAAATGTTATGAAAATAAAGCTAGAAAATAGAATACAAAGTACGACACAATAGTTCCGCTGGAATGATTTAAGAGATCGATTTCATTTTCAAGGATACCTTTCGAACGCGATGACGTGCCAATTGCGAACATGGTCTCGTAGAAGTCGTGCGTGCATCTATCGCTTGATATATTGGACGAGGATATACGTTAAAAACGAACAAATGCTAAATATTATTTTTTTTTTCACGTGGAATAATGAAACACGTGTGCAGTTGTAACCGTGCCCAAGATAACTACGAGACCACCACCAGCAAGGAATGAAAGTGGACACCGTAATTCAAGTACATTGTTAGTTTATTCAAATATTAATTATTTCAATTAAAAATAATGAAAGAAATATGATAAAAGTACATAAGTAATACGATATGGAATGACAAATGCAATTAATTCGAATTTGAAACATAAACAATAATTTTTTAATGAAACAATTATATTTTTTAGAGTTATAGAAACGTTAAATGAGATACACATTTGTATCGTAGATCAACGTAGTAACGTAGATCATTCCTATGCTTTATATATTACGCGCGAAATAATGAGCAGTTGTTAAATCAAAATAATTCGATGGATTTACGTATTTAATATATATATATATATATATATATATATATATATATATATATATATATATATAATGTATCATAATTCGATAATAATTGTATATAATCGATACACATGTCTTCGGACATTAATGACCTATATAAATTCCAAGAATTGGACAGGTTTACTGACATATATTATTTTTTAGAAAATACCTATATTCAGTACGAAAGCAAACGACGATAAAAGAAAAGAAAACACTCGAATGTTTTTCCGGACAGACTGCTACTTTTTGCAAACAAAGAAAGATGTCCTTGATAACAAATAATGAATAAACATATATGTCAAAGGCGATATGTATTTTTACATATTTAATAGAGTTTATATTTTAAAACCTAACAATAAAACATATCTCTATCTCTATCTCTCTGCCTATATAACAGAGTAGAGTACGTACAAAACGTACAGTCATTTAGGGCTCTAAGGTAATCCAGTTTCACTTTTATCGCCATTTCGTGATGCAATATTACTATTAATAGTCAGTTCGTTCGTTTCACAAATATTTTTGGAATTTCACAAGCATTTTTGGAATAACATAACAATAACAACGACTCCTATTTTAAATTGCTTAATATTGCACATCGGTTGTAATATATTCGATATCAGTTATGATGTTAATTATGAATTTTAAACATAATATTGTGAAACATTTCATATAAAGTATTAATCCTGGTTGGGTTTGAAGTTAGTTGTAAAATAAATGGAATGGTATAAGTTAACTATATACACAGATATAATACATTACGTATATAATTTTATTACAACGCGAGTATCATGTTCGAAATAAGTGTGCATAAAATAAGATGAATTAAAATTGATATTTACTTGATTATTGTGATATATATTTCTGTCTCTCGTTATTCATAATACACCCGAAAACAAATGTTATACTCCGTCAACATTCAATTTTATATTGTAAACAGGATAAATCATTTTAATATCATTTTTCAGATATAAAAATATCGAGCAATAACATCGAATCAATCGTCACACATCGATGATAGGAATATGGCAGGAACATTTGAAACACTTTGCGGCCTCATTGTAATTATTCTTTTTTTGTATTATTATTTGACTTCGACGTTCGATTACTGGAAGGTTCGCGGTGTAAAAGGCCCTCAACCCATTCCCCTGTTCGGCAATATAAAGGATATAATATTTTGTAAAACAAATATGGCAAAATATTTATTAAATGTTTACAATTCGTACAAGGGAGAACGATACGTCGGTATCTTTTTTAGAAGTAAACCGATACTCATTATAAGAGATCCGGAATTGATAAAGGACATCCTAATCAAAGACTTTTCGAGTTTTCCTCAACGAGGCATGAACATGACCGAAAAGGTATACAATTTTCTTATTTTATAATTACGTCGGTAATTATAACGGTAGACAAAGTAAAAACAATTTCGATCTGTAATATTCATTATCCATTAATTACATTTTACTTTACTATTACAGGTGGATCCACTGTCAGAAAATCTAGTCTATCTCGAAGCATTAAGATGGAAACCGTTAAGGAATAAATGGTCACCTATGTTTACTTCCGCTAAAATGAAGGAAATGTTCTCATTGATAAGTCTATGCTCAGATCATTTGGAGCAATATATTAATAAGATACCTGATAATACTATTCTTGAAATTAGAGAATTAAGTGCTAAATACACTATAGACGTAATAGGTAGTTGTGCATTTGGAATCGAAACGGGTGCATTCAATGACGAAGAAACTGAATTTTGTAAAATTGGTAGGGAAATATTCAAGAATGATAAAATAAGTATACTGAAACTACGTTTGCAAGAAAATTTTCCGAAATTTTACAATCAACTAGGCATTCTATTCGGAAACTCTCGTATAACTTCTTTCTTTTTAAATATCATTAAAAGCACAATGGAATACAGAATGAAAAATAACATAGTTAAGAATGATTTCATAAATATAATGATGGAATTGAAAAGAAATCCGAATATGCTTGGCGATGAGATAGGTAAGATTTGTAAATTTTTCCAAATTTATCGATTTCTATCGAAACCATTAGAAATATTAAGATACATTATTTAATTGTATATGTATTTATATATTTTTTAGAACTAACGGACACATTATGCGCCGCACAAGCGTTCACGTTTTTTGCAGCTGGTTTCGAAACAACTTCCTTGACTATAGCATTTACTCTTTACGAATTAGCTCAAAATCATAACGTACAAGACAAAGTTCGTAAAGAGATCAATGAAGAATTTGAGAAAAATAACGGTATCTTCACGTTCGAATCTATAAAAGCGCTGACATATTTACAGGCGGTTTTGCAAGGTGCATATGGCAAATAATAATTAATCCATTTTCTATAAAGAAAAGTTGAATTATAAATTATCATTAATCATTAAAATAATGTTTTATTTTGTGTGTGTATTATATGCCAAAATAGTCGAGTTATTTCTTTTGAGTAATATCAGTAATAAGCCAAATCCAAATAAGATAAGCAATTATCTTTAACATACATATTCATTTCAATATCTTTTTCCAATATTAGAAACATTAAGGAAACATCCACCAGCGATACTTTTATTTAGAGAATGTATGATACCCTCTTACACATTGAAAAACACTAACGTTACTATACACAAGCATCAAAAAATTGTTATACCGATAATCGGATTACATTACGATCCAAACTATTATCCGAATCCAAATGTTTATGATCCTGAACGATTTATGATCAAAAATAATGTAATTAATGATGGAACGTATCTACCTTTTGGTAATGGACCTCGTAACTGTTTGGGTAAGAAAATTAAAATTATCGTTAAAATCTAAACGTTCGCATTACACGAATAATATAATATGTGTCATTGCGTAGGAGAAAAATTTGCGAAGTATCAAATGACAATTGGACTGGCAACATTTTTACGGAATTGTAAAGTCGACGTCTGTGAAAAAACAAAAATTCCATATACGATTGGTGCCTCAGAATTTTTATTACAACCAGTAGATGGAATATATTTAAAAGTAAGTAAAATTAATGAAAGATAATGGAATACCTTCTTGTCATAAAATATATTGAAAAATTAATTTCATTATTGGTCGTGTATTTTTATCATTCGTAAGGTAAATCTATAAATATAGATGTGTATAAGTTGTAAATTAATCTATACGCTGTAAAATAAAATATTACTATGAACGATATTGATAGTACCTTCTAATAATCTATTACGCCGATTTGAAATAATGAAAAAAAGTTCTTTCATCTACGAACATTTTGTTATCATCGTTTTTCAGGGACAAACTGATATTAATATATTCAACGATTCGATAAAAATCTTTTTATTGATGCCCGACGCGTAAATATCAAAGCCCTCTCTTTTTAAACGCGGCAACTTAAATTTAATACTTTCGGTAATTTATTAATATTTTAATTAATTTTTAAATATTTTACTCGCGCGATAATATCAAGGAATCGATATTCATGAGTTTATAATAAATAATAAACAAGAAGACATTCGCGATGGATAGTCTCTGGATTACAAACGATACTGTGCATAATTTTCTTTTTGATAATTAAAACGATCGTTTGTAAGAAGGAGCGTCCAAGGGTTTGCAATATATTATCATATATAACCATTAATTAAATATTTAATAAATATTAATTGATCAAAGAAAAGTCTTGATAAAGTCATTGCTTTTGAAAGATGAAAGCAGAGTAGAGTCATTGATAAAGGACAAAGAGACTTGTAGAATCACATTACGTGGGCCCTAGAATAAGTTAATTAAATTTTTAGCACAAGATTTTCAGTAATTAATATACTAATTAAAGTTTCTCTCCCACAGGCTTTCTCGATTTTTCCTTTCCTTCGATTTTTGCGATACAGTTTAGTTAGGGTTGCGTTTTCTCTGTAGCGATTGATTAGGGTTTCGTTTTCTCTATAGAAGCTGATGTTGGGGTTGCGTTATATTTATAGCAGTTATTACTTTACTATCTATAGCAGGTATTACTTGCGATGTATTGATTAATCTAATTGTATATCACGCAACGCAAGTACTATCGGGCGTATGGCTGCATATTTCAATGTATTTTCATTTATACAGTCTACAATAAAGCGATATTTAAATAATAGTGTATTCGATTAGACATTACATAGTTTGTAACACATTAAATGTAAAATGATTTTACATCAAAATTGGAATACAGTTAAATTTTGATATCCAGATCGTAGGCCATATTTAATATCATTAAAAACAATGTTCGAATGATTTTAGCATTTATCGATCCTTTGCCGTTTTCTTTCGTATTTCGATGAGTAAACATCGTAAATCACCTTTTCCGTATGGCCACACTTTGATCATTAATAATGTTGATTAATTTCTAATTATATTAACAATCTTTAATATACACGAAGCACAACAAACTAATATTTAAACAATAATACATTCGCTTATAACTTATATAGCACGTTAAATGCATTAAATATATAATAATTTTAATTTAATGTTTTAATAGAAGTAAATTTTGAGTCATCTGAGACGTTAATTATAATTAATATCAATAAAAACAGTAGAAAGGTTTTTTCATTTTCAATTAGGAAAATATATTTCTCGGTGTACAATTGATTTATTGTACCTTTTTCCAAAAGGCATTGAACATGATTGAGATTTAATTTGACGTTGAAACATAGAAAAATTAAGTTACATTATTTTCATTTATTAATGATAATATATACGTAATTGTCAATAACGACACCACTCATCGTTAAGTAAGTATAAGGTTTTAATAAGAAAAAAGAAATAAATAAATAAATAAATTTCTATTATCAATGATTTAGATTTTTCTTTGATTTTTTGTGATTTTTTAATAATAGTAGTAATAACAGATCTGAGTACACAGTAAATACTTTCGGTATTGTGTGTATCATTTTTTCTATTATGTGGTTTATATCGAAAGCAATATCTGGCTGGTTAAATAATTTTAAGCTATATATATATATATATATATATATATATATATATATACGTTTAACGAGAAAAAAATAATTAATAGTTTGTACGACAATTAACAAACTCATTTCAAGTAATTTATCTTTGAAGTAAATCTATTTTTCGGAGAAATATAATTTGCATATCTTTTTAGCTTTGTTTTTGTTCGGTATTTTTTCTTAAGCGCATTAATTGTAGTTTATATTTCGTCCGTACCTGTCGCTGAAGTCAAAACGTTTCGACCGAAAGATGGTGTACGATCTCAATAACTATGTAGATCTTGATCGATAATACTTTCAGTTATTTAATCCTATATCATTATCCTTAGCAATCACGCGTCTGACACTTTTAAACATAAGATCTTTTTTTGTCATAGAAATATCTATTTTAGAGAATCATATCTTTTTCTTATTTTTCTTTTTCTTTTATACGACGCCATCTTGATTTCGAATCGATCGATTCGAATGATTTACTTTATTTCTATCAATTTTATTCTATGTATTTTTATTCTTTTGTCTATTATCATTATTATAAGTTGATTATTATAGGATTGTATACGAAATACAGAGCAATGCTGAATAAGCAGAATTTCTTTTCTCTTATAAAGTCATTGTTCCCGCTATGAACGTACAGCGCCATCTTCTTTTATAATATCGTCATTGCTTTGAATGCACGACGTTGAGTGGTGTCGTATGCAGGAACTCTTCTGCTTGTGTGGACAAGTGTTCCTATAGTTGTGTTTGTCGCACTTTGTTATATTACTACTTGCAGGTATACCAATAAAGAAGTATCCGTGATGGTGCCGGTAGTTTGGTTCTTAGGTCAATACGGAAGATGCGGTTTACACGTTCCAATGCTTTTATTATTCGTTGCTTATGTTATGTAAAACAACGAGGACCTTTGTAAGAATGAGATATCTCGTATTAATATTAAATTCTAATGAATTTATACCGATCCATTCAATGTTGAATTTTTTCAATTCTTTTTTTCATTTGTGTCTTTCTATAATTATCAAAGG
Source organism: Dolichovespula sylvestris (assembly GCA_918808275.2). Lineage (NCBI taxonomy): Eukaryota > Metazoa > Arthropoda > Insecta > Hymenoptera > Vespidae > Dolichovespula > Dolichovespula sylvestris. The sequence goes on along the minus strand of OU964970.1, from coordinate 6,739,356 downwards.
ATATATAATTCTATTGCGTTTTATATTATATGTTTTAATTTTTTTTTTCACATATAGCTTATTATTTTTTTACTTCTGTTTTGAACAAGCAGATACACACAACGGAATAAATGTGCTTGATCTGGTTTGTTAAAAAGTTTCAAGAGACAGCAAGATATTTGAGAGGTTGTGAATATGGCAGAGAGCGGAACTGAGTCAAAGACTATTGATAATCAAATGAATAAGGGTCAAATGGATGTCAGCGAATGTCTTGGCAATTGGCTCGTTTATTTGCAGGTATATATGTATTTAAGGTATAGCTATATAAATCTTTATCAGTATATTAAACTTTCTTCTTCTCTATAGACTCTTAATGGTCTTTGTACGGCTGGTACCAAATTGGCGCAATCTCTTCAAGCACTTTTATCCGTACATGATACTGTTGCTCAGTATCGCTTGTCTGGGCAATGCCTTGCTGGTTGGGAGGAATTATCAAGAGCTACAAATGTTGCCAGTAATACAGTTAAGAATCATGTGATCGCTGCCTTAAAGGATCACGAAGCAAGAAATAACGAAGGAGATAAACATGTTAGTATAAATTAAAATGCAATCTAAGTAGAAAGTAAAATACATCATTCATTGAATTTTCTTTTAGGATATTCTCAGAGACAATTTGTTAACATTTATTAATTTACAATATCAATTTTGTGTGGCCTGTTGCGAATGCCTTGGTAAGAGGACAAAATTAATTATTCCTTATCATGAATTTTTTATATAAATACTAATATTAAATTTACATGTAGGTGGGATGGCCGAATGTTCTTGCTCTCAGAGCGGTAGTGCTGATTGTGATATCGCTGCGCTCCAACAGTGTTTCGAAAGGTTATATAGATCACCAATTTCATCTTCCACGGCGCAGCAACCAATGCAAAATTGTCACAGATCGCCTTTACCGTATCCATTGTTTCCTCTGCAGGTATATAACATTAACTGTATGAAATTGTAATATGTATCAATAAATATATTGCTTATTAGGTTCAGAGGAGGTGGTCTGAGACAGCTGCAGCAGATATGTCCGGAGAATCTACAGAAAATACTATGAGAAGATGGTCTATGCCGTGGGATTGTCGTCATGTTACAGAATGGCCGCGGCAGGAAGTTAGATCGAGACTTAAAGTACCCCATCAAGATCGTAGTAGATCTACTACACCCGATTCCGTTTGGAAAGCCTCTGCAATGGCTAGTCAAGATGGTCTTCGCGAAGCCATTCAACTTCTTTCTTGTAAACCAGGTAAAAATAAACTTTAGCAAGGATAATGTTATTGTACTCGACAATGTTATTGATAAGATGCATATATTTTTGATTGACTTTAGGTATAAGGCCATCGAATCAACTATCAGTTTACACTACTCAGCACATTCCTGGTGTGACTTTAACTACATGTAATTATGAAACAAATTACGATTCAACGATTTGGCCTGAATCACGTAGAGTATGTTCGCCAAGATGTTGGCCGCACGATTCTCATTCGAGCGATCATTCTGATCAATCTGGACATCGTGACAGCGATCAAAGTGTTCACAGTGGGGAACACAGAGATTCAGGTAAAATTAATAATGCATTTAATTGATAGTTCAAGCAATATGATCGTTTGTTTTCCCACCACAGAGCAGAGTGTTGCTAGTGGTAGTGGTTATGGGGATAGCAAAGATAGCATTCATTCTCATAGCGATCACAGAGAAAATGAACTTGGTAAGTTTTTTTTACATAAGGTAGATTAAAAGGTACAGGAAATATTTTTTAATTTTATAGGAACAACGGAGGCTTTGCCATCGCGAAAAAGTAGTTCTTCGACCGACTCTTGTGTCTCCGCTTATAGTCGTTCTGGTTCTGAGAGTGCTGGCGGTGGGGTATGTGTTAAAATGATATCAAATAATTATTCCTTACAATCGAAAAATCAATTTTTATTCTCTCGTATCTTTATTATTTATTAGGAGTGTTCAAGGTCTCAGTTATACTGTATGTGGAGCGGTAACGATGTACCTTTCATTAAATTACCAGAAAGCAGTGAGGTGCAAGACGAACATCCGCCGACCTAAAAAGTGTGTGTTATTTTTTATTAGCCCCTTGTTTTATGTAATATGATATCGTGACGACGAATTAGTGAATGTCAGTTTCATTCGAAACACTTACGAACGTATAACAGAAACATCTGTGAAACTAAATGGCCAGATAATGTTTTTAATGTAGCAGAATCACATAGTGATTCGATGAATTTCATTGGTGACATTTACATGTTTGATATTTAATGAGCGGATTATGACAGCGGGTTTTAACATTTAATGACTCATATAGACTGTGGGTCTATAAAAAAGAAAAAATAAATAAAAAAAGAAAATAAAAATAAAAAAGAAAAAAAGAAAAAAAAGAAGAAAGGAAAAAAAAATATATATATATAAAGAAAAAGAAAAACAAACCAAAAGCAAAAAAAAAAAAAATCACGCAACTATTGTTATCCATTATTCTTTCATATTTATACTCCAAACGAAAGACTAACTAAGTTCCAATGCAATTTAACCGATTGGAACTTATCAAAGTATAAAAAGACTGTGAAATTTGTTGTAATAATATAATTACGTTATTGTCGTGAGTCGATACATTTCAGTGCAATAATGAAACATATCATAGCTTATAATTTATTACAAAATAACAGTGCGTATCGTACATTGTGTTAATTAGTAATGATTTTGTAATTAATGCGAAGGAAACGCATTATCGAGCGAAAATGTAATAAATCCGTAAATCAATAATTTAGTTTCATATTCGACAGTGTTATTACGAAATGAGGTAAGAGAGAGGAGGTAGAATAAGAAGAAAGAGAATGAGAGAGAGAGAGAGAGGGAGAGAGAGAGAGAGAGAGAGAGAGAGAGAGAGAGAGAGATAAATAGATAGATAGATGGATAGATGGATAGATAGATTAGCCGAATAGATATTTGACGTATTTACAATTTTATTCGTATGGCACGGTATAATTGATAAAACATACGATTCGATAAATCGGTAAATTAAATAGATATTCGCGAGAAAAAGGGAGGCCGTTTCAAACAAATTAAGTGATTCTTTGTGGTATGCCGCTGCAGTCATGTACAGAGACGTGTCGAACCTTTATAAAATATTTCCTGATCGAATAGGCACGTCCACGAATTGCCTATTCCACCGGCCCAATTCAAAACGAACTTTGAATCCTGGACGTTGCGTTGACATAAATATTCGTTAAATATTCGTTAAAAAAAAAAAACAAAAAAAAAAAAAAATCTTTTCCCTTCTAAAGAGACCGATAGTCCTTTTAAAATTCTTAAACGCTAAGAGGATCACACTAGAGGAAGAATATTTTATCCCGATGACCCTTATATAACAAAGCCCTTTCCGATATAATTGCACCGTTAAAAAAAAAAAAAAAAAAAAAAAAAAAAAAGAAAGAAGAACAACAACAACAACAACAACAACAAAGTTCCTCTCCTGATACGGATCAACTTGTAAATTTTGTCTATCGTTGATTAAATCATCACCGGGAAAAACAATGATGGATTTTGATGAAATTGCACTTTACGCGAACATTTCGCTTAAGTTCGTACGACATTTATCAATTTTCCCCGTTCGTCTTATCTAATCGATCTCGTCCTCCGTTAACTCATCTTCGTCCTGACCAAAATCATCGTATTGATCCTTCAGGTCATCCTCCTCTTTATCCATTGGACAGTGAATGCACCTGGATTCATTGATCCCGTAATTGATGCACGTGTCACCGATACACTCGCAGCAGCCATCGTGGAACCACCTATAGCTGGTTGCACCCATACTCTGACAGGAAGCTCGACACTTGTTCCAAGAGTTGCACTGTGCCATGAACGCCACAGTACAGTTCACCGTCATCACGTTTGGCTTCAAAGGATGCATCTCTTCCTCCGCCGTTTCTATAGCAAGTAACATATATTTTCCGATACATTATAATTTTCAATTAAGTGTCGCATGTTTTTTCTGTATTTTTTTTTTTCATTTTCGTTCGTTTTTCTCTCCCCCCCTCTCTCTCTCTCTCTCAAATTTCTTTTTTTCTTTTCGTCGAACCTCGAATTGAAATCTTTTTAATGGTACAATTGTTAAGTGAAAAAGTTTCCTTATCGGACACTCACGCATGTGATATTTGATTTCTTTTTCTTGCTTCGGCGCGAACAAGGACATATCAAAATCCACCGGATAGGTAAAGGTGAGCCAACGTTCGTGCGGATCCGGTTCTGCCGTGAGAGCTTGGAAGAGACCAGGTACCGGTTCGCTGAAATCTTCCACGTGGGATTTTTTGCTTAACGGGTTGTCCGTGATGTTCGGCTTTGGGCAGAGATCTTTAAAAAAAAAAAAAAAAAAGAAAAAAAACATCGATGGAAGGAATATATATATATATATATATATATATATATATATATATATATATTCAATCTCTGCTGTTTATAACCATTTTATGTTCTCTTATACATCTATGCAAAATTGATCGAGTTGATTTTTCTTTTGGCGGGTTGGGGGCGGTTGGGGAGTGGGGCCGGGGAGGGAGTAGGACGACGACGACGGGATTTATGTTTTTTTTTTGTTTTTTCCTTTCGTTTCTTTTCTTTTCTTTTCTTTGGCAGAACTTACCGACGCAAGAGCAACACTCGTCGTAGAGGTAGCTGAGACATGAGAAACACTCTTTACAGCAAGTACAGGTGACGAGGTCGCATTTACAACTTTGAGTGAGCATGCACTTACTAACGACGCTTGCACAGATCGCTTCGTTGCAGGCTTCCGAGTAATCCGTTCTAGTCGCCAGGAGAAGAATTCCGATGGTAAACGCGGTGATCAGCGCGCTCCGGCACGTCATCGTGTTCTGAACAAAATTCGTGAATGGAATTCATTATTTCCACGATGCGCTATGAACAAGTCGATGCCAAGCAAGAAAGAAAGAGATAGAAAGAGAGAGAGAAAGAGAGAGAGAGAGACAGAGAGACAGAGAAGGAGAGATAGAGAGAGAGAGAGAGAGAGAGAGAGAGAGAGAGAGCCAGGCAGTTCGCGTCTTTTTCAACGTTTCGGCCGACGACACACGTTGATTACGACGATAACGCTCGATTAAGATTATTAAGAATATTCATGAACGTGAGTCAGTACTTCGTAGAGAGATAGAGATAGATAGAGAGAGAGAGATAGAGAGAAAGAGAGAGAGAGAGAGAGAGAGAGAGAGAGAGAGAGAGAGAGAGAGAGAGAGAGAGAGAGAGAGAGATTGTACGTGTGAGAGCGAAAAGAACGAAAATTTCAGTCCAACGCGAATACTGGACTACGCGTTAAACCGGAGTCCGATTGCGTCGTACTTTTCAACTGTCATAGGAGAATCACTTGCGCGCGTGCGATCATAGTTAAAACTAATACCCGTGATATGTTTACATTTTCACGGCGTATATCGGTACGAACGATGATGGCTTTTAATATTTAATATTTCATATAGTTCTTTCGATACTTTTCTTTTCTTTTCTTTTCTTTTCTTTTCTTTTCTTTTTTTTGTCCGCATTTAATTTTCACAGAATGATCACTCTCGCATACGATCCATAGTTTTGAAACTATACTTGATATGTTTACATTTTCTCCTCGTACGTGAGATCGAATGATCTTCATGGCCTATATGAGTTTCAAAACTCATCGGCTGATATTTACATTCACCTTTATCGGTTGTGAGAACGAATGAAAATTGTTTTAGATTTAATATTTCGTTTAATTCCTTCGATACTTTTTTCTGTTTTTTTTTTCTTTTTTTTTTTATTTTTTTTCTTTCTTTTTTTTTTCTTGTAACTGTCGCAAAAAAGACCACTGGCGCGTGCGATCGTGGCTTTTAAATTGTACCGATACAAATTTAAATTTTGTCAACTTACGTGAAATCGAATGAAAATTTGTTCGGATTGTACGCGTTTCGCATTTAATTCAATACTTTTAAACCGTCATGAATATATCGGTTGCGTGCGATCGTAAGTTAAAAAAAAAAAAAACTTATCTCCAATGTCTACATATTCTCGTGTTATATGAGAAATGAATGTGTAAATCGTTAAGAAATCGCACTTTGTAGCGGAACATTATTATTAAGAACATTCACGATTATTATTAGTTTTTTTATTTTTATTATTTTTTTTTTAATAACAACGAGGAATCGAAACGAAACGTTTAGAATATACAAAGTCACGGGAATGATCGCTGATGATAAATCGTCGGCGTGAATCGATAGATCGCACGTTAAATCGCACACACGTTATAATCCAATGCAATGCAATTACGTTGAATACAGTTGTATCTTCCTAAGGTGCCAATTAAATGTCTATTTATATCGAGTATAACCACATTTTACGATATATATATATATATATATATATATATATATATATATATATATATATATATATATATATATATATATATATATATGTATGTATGTATGTATGTATATATGTATGTATGTATATATGTATGTATGTATGTATGTATGTATATAACAATAAGGTGAATCACTAAATCGAAAACACATATGCGTGTGACAGGAATGAACGAGCGTATTGACGACGGGATAAATTTATATGAAAATTCATTTCGATCGAGAAATAATTGTCATACTTTACATACATACTTTCGAAAGGAAAATGAAAACTCCGTACACTCTAAGAGTTTTCGTTTGGACGCGTGGTCTCGAAGACTTTAACGGGACAACTAACAGGACCGGCGTTTAGTTCAGCTTTTCAAACCTGGATCCCCACTTTAATTTTAAAAAGGTTCCAACGTAAACCGAGAGACACCATGGTGTCGCACCGTTGAATGGAGTGGAGTAGTACGACTTTTACGACGACGACGACAATGACAACGATGACGACGACTTTCAACCAATTATCGAATATTCCTCTTTTATGTTCGTCTGTTTAACACTCTGACCGACGCTACCCCATTAATCTTCTCTCTCTCTCTCTCTCTCTCTCTCTCTCTCTCTCTCTCTCTCTCTTTTTAGCAACCCTTAGTGATATAGAAGCGATCGTGTAATCGGAAGGTTAATAACACTTGATTTTGAAGCAAGCGACAGAATAATCCTTATTACCGGATTAATGATTAGAATTAGATTTATTTCTCTTTTCTTTCTTTCTTTTTTTTTTTTTTTTCAATGAAGAAATATTTAGGGTTTATCCTCCTACGTAATATACTTTTCCCGTAAACATATGCCAACTTACAATCGTCGATCGTTGTTGGAATGAAGAACAGTGTAAATCAATATGACGTTCCAACGTTCATTCTCTCACAGGTAAAATAGTAATTAGATTGTTTACGTTGGAGACGCGCCGATGCGTACCCGATGGCTCTATAGAAATTCCATTTCGATCGAAGTATAGACGTTGTCCGTCATCGTCATGGACAGACGCGTGCTTGTTAGAGCCTCGCCTTGTTCTGGCCCGAGGCGATGGAATAACTTCAATAACAAACGGCAATCGACTCCGTGGATGAAAGGCAACGGTGGTGTGTGTGTGTGTACGTATGTATGTATGTATGTATCTACGTATGTATGCATGTATACCTAGCGTGGTCGCATAAAATGCGAATAGGCGAAGGACCGAAGTCTGTTTCTTTTTTTAATCCTTAATAAGACGCATTTATTTATACCGAATGATCTACGGACAGTTATCACCGATGTTCGGTTTCTAAGGATCGAGACGATGATTTGTTTCATATCAACGTTGGATCCGATTCGTGAAAATAATTATTTTTTTATTGGTTTATCATGGAAAGATAAAAAAAGAAGAAGAAGAAGAAGAAGAAGAAGGAGTAAAAGTTTACGGTCGAAGTATCTAAATGTTG